>JAVIWC010002603.1:0-412170 GCA_031894815.1 Creontiades dilutus | reverse complement strand
ACATCAACGATAATGTGGGTTCATTGATCAATCATCTTTTGGTTTTATTTATAACCAGGTGAGGAAGAGATGTAAAGTAGCTAAGGTGTCTGAGTTGCGAAGGTGCGTACTACGTGGATAGTGCGGAGTTTAATGTTTTTCATCATGTTTTTGATTCGAATCATTATAATATAAATTGTATACCATATTGATACTTAAAAAGCTGCAAATTCTTTCACTGGGGTTTGTTATTCAATTGGCTTGCGTTCATGATTTGCATTTCTACTAAGCTTTGGAGTGTCCCTGTTTCACAGGTGTTAGAGCGATTATTGAATTTCAGGAGATATGCATAGAGCACTTAAATCTGTTCTCAACCAAAATACCTATTTGGATTGATCACTTGATCATATTTGTGTGCTTCCTGAAATTCAATAATCGCTCTATCCTGTGAAATTTTGCACCAAAGCTTAGTAGAAATTCAAATCATGAACGCAAGCCAATTGAATAATAAACCCAGAGTGAAAGAATTTGCAGCGTTTTTTTTAATGGTTATCAGAATACTTCAACCCTTGTATCGGCTATAAACCCTTTTAGGAGTTCACTCCAGTATCCACGTTCACTACATCACTAGGTTACTGCAACAATAATGAACCAAAATAACGCAAATTTTAGCACCATAAATTGGGCCATACATCGGGAATGGTTTGACCTACGGACGTGGGGAACGGCTCATTCGATTCCTCATGGAAAGTTCCTCAAAAAAAGTCAAGGCGGCCTAAATTTGGACTTTTTTTGAGGTTTTTAGGGATTTTACAAAACTTTGACAACCCTTAAACGGCACTTTAAATTAAGTGAGAGTGCTGGCTAAAGAATTGGGGCGTTGTCGTTTCAAGAGCGATTACAATGGTTTATTGTTGGATAATAAACCAAAAACCTCTGCCAAGTGGGTGTGGCACATAGCTTCCTCGTATCCATAACATAACTGTATAGATCATTGAAAATTACTATTGACTAAAGAACTTGGTTCAATTAGGCGAAGTAAATGTTGAATTAGGGTAAATTTATTGTTATGCAGGAGCGTAACTTGAGAAAATAAAGGTAGGCATGTTCAACTATTGAACAAACTATAAAGTATACCTAATAAGTCCGAACAATCCCTGAAAATTTCATCGAAATCGGTCAAAAACTCCCGGTGTTATGCTTGTGGCAAGGATTTCACGTTTGTGCATGCGCAGAGGCTGCTATTGATCCGGGGATCATGAAACTCATAGGGGACCATCTATACCCTAACCCGCACAATCCCTGAAAATTTCATCGAAATTGGTCAAGAACTCCCGGAGTTATGCGCGTAACAAAGATTTCACGTTTGCGCATGCGCAGAGGCTATTATTGATCCGGGGGTCATGAAACCTATAGGGGACCATCTACACCCTAACCCGCACAATCCCTGAAAATGTCATCGAAATTGGTCGAGAACTACCGCAGTTATGCGCGTAACAAAGATTTCACGTTTGCGCATGCGCAGAGGCTACTATTTATCCGGGGGTCATGAAACCTATAGGGGACCATCCATACCTAACCCACACAATCACTGAAAATTTCATCGAAATTGGGCAAGAACTCCCGGAGTTATGCGCGTAACAAAGATTTCACGTTTGCGCATGCGCAGAGGCTACCATTGATCCGGGGGTCATGAAACCTATAGGGGACCCCTAACCCGCACAATCCCTGAAAATGTCGTCGAAATTGGTCGAGAACTCCCGCAGTTATGCGCGTAACAAAGATTTCACGTTTGCGCATGCGCAGAGCCTACCATTGATACGGGGGTCATGAAACCTATAGGGGACCCCTAACCCGCACAATCCCTGAAAATTTCATTGAAATTGGTGAAGAACTCCCGGAGTTATGCGCGTAACAAGGATTTCACGTTTGCGCATGCGCAGAGACTGCTATTGATTCGGGGGTCATGAAACCTATAGGGGACCATCTACACATCAAACCAAACAATCCTTGAATATTTCATCAAAATTGGTCAAGAACTCTCGGAGTTATGCGCGTAACAAGGGTTTCACGTTTGCGCATGCGCAGAGGCTACTATTAATCCGGAGATCATGAAACTCATAGGGGACCATCTACACATCAAACCAAACAATCCCTGAAAATTTCATCGAAATTGGTCATGAACTCCCGGAGTTATGCGCGTAACAAGGATTTCACGTTTGCGCATGCGCAGAGGCTACTATTGATCCGGGGGTCATGAAACCTATAGGGGACCATCTACACCCCAACCCGCACAATCCCTGAAAATTTCATCAAAATCGGACAATAACTTCGTGTAGTTTTGCCCGTAACAAGGATTTGCTGACAGACAGACAGACACACAGACAGACACACAGACACACAGACACACAGACACACAGACACACAGACAGACACGGAACCAAAATTGTTCAGAAAGGTCTAAAACGCAAAATGCGAGTGGAATTTTTGATTTTGGAGAAAAAAAAATTTTCACATTCCGAAAGTGAAAACAATGCTTCCGCTACTTTAGTAGACTCGGAAGCAAAATGACTGAAGGAGCTGATGTGTCTCTGGGAAAAAGTTGACTTTTATAAGACACGGTCATTCAAAAGTTTGCTACGTAGACTAGAAGTCTCGAGTTCGTTAAGGTAGGTTAAATTATGTATATTTTATTATGTATTTTTAGTTAGGTTATCGTAACGGTTATTGTACGATGACCGTTGAAAGAGTGCACGCTTCGCCAAAAAAAAAAACCATTATGGGGTGGGGCCCCGAAAATATTTTGCGGGGGGGCCCGCTGAAAAACGTTACGCCACTGCACAGGAGCCATGCTGTCGAGAACGTTTGCAACCTGCAGGTCTCGAACTTCCCTTGCCATGAGAAGTTCGCGACCGTCCGAGTAGTTTGAACGTCAGCCACGAGGAGCCATGCTGTCACGAAACTCTCATCCAACCACACCTCAATCATTAGAAGAGAGATTCTAAGGGAGAACAAATGCAGCTCCAATGACATCTGGTTCACAGATGGGTCTTAAATGGAAGTTGGAACTGGTGCACGGAGAGGCTGGGCTAAACCCTAGAGGTATGTCACAATTCCAATGGCCGAACACACCTCTCTATTACAAGCAGAAATCATGGCAATCGAATACTTGGGGAAAAAATTTTCAACCATATGCCAACTATGTGAAGAGGCTGATGAAACTTCGAGTGCTCTGTACTCACATATTAGTAGATTTACTCTTACGGACACAGAACCTAATGAGACAATAATTGTCTGAATACTTATTATTCAGGTACCTGACACCCCCACATGCTACTTCTCTTCGCTTAAACGGATTTCTTAAAAATCACTCAAGTACTAAATAATCATATTTGAAAATTCAGATCAATAAATCTTTAAGGGGTAAATTAGAATCATATTTTAAAGCAGCTACTGCTTATAGGGAATATTACTTAATTCATATTTGTTGTTTGATATAGATAGAAATGTTTCGCATGTCGTGTTTCCTATTCGTTCACAATCACCGGATGAGATGATAGGTAGCGTTCAACTGCCGTTCTACTGTTACGAATATCCACATTCGAGAGGTCACTTCAGTATTCTACCAGATCCAGAAATTCAAGTAGATAAGGCCGGTAAAACTATATAGTCACTATAAACACCTGAGACGTGATTGACCTTATGGGGCAGAAAAAGAAGGCAAAACGGAGGTGTTCAATAATTATTGAACATTATTATAATAGACGTTTGATCACCAGATAATCCTCCATGAAATAAATGGTTTACTTACCTTAAAGGAAATGTAATGTTTTATTTTGCGTTTAGTAATGAGATATTCCTTTGTGAATATCTTGTGTTTTAGCGAAGGAACGAAGTTTCTTCTCAATCGTGAGAAGATTTGTCATGTGGAATGACATGTATAAATAACCATTCTAAGGTATTCTGGCACGTTTCTGACATATGTGTACTAAAACGGATATCCATAATCAAAATCATTTTTCACCGCGATTCCAAAATTTCAGGACCATTTACAATGTTTTAGAGGAAAATTCGCTAAAATACAATGGATCCCTTGAAATGCGGACAATACCCGGAAATAACGTCAAAATCGGACCAAAACTATGAAAAAGAATTTTGGGACAAATTCACTCAAAAGAGAAGTTCTTTGAGACAAGGTCACTCACTCACTACCCACCTCTACTTTATTATAATTCCTTGTTTATAACATTTTAATGTGACACATATTCTTGTATCCCAGATTATAGAAATACATTCATTTTTTTAAGTTCTTTCTTAATCAATTGTGTGGCTTATTAATAAGATTTGAGTTACTTTCGAGACATTTTATGGTCCTTGAAGACCGCACAACTGAAGGAACAGAAATTGAATTATTAGTCGGAAAACGACATTGTTATCTTGAAATAAGTCAGATGACGATGGCACAATATTTAAAAAGAGTCTCTTTTAATGTTTTAATAGTAACTATTAAAACATTAAAAGAGACTCTTTTACTTTATTAACTGTTAATAAAGTCCTACCAAGTGATGTTTTTGAATAATGGCTAGGACATCAATATTTTCAACTACTATCAAACGATATATTTTCAAAAGTCAATATCCCCCTCCCAATCGTCACTCTTACCTATGCTGTTGTGATACAAAAAATACCGATATTTTCCCAAAGGTATCAATTTCTACGAGGAATGAAGAATAGAGACTCTGATTTAGAGTCCATTTTCTGATAATTCATCCCCTCTCCAAGTTTTGATAATGAAAATAGAATATTCATGCAGAAAACAGCAGATTGTTATCTAGAAATAGTTGCCACGACGATGCCACAATACTTAAAAAGCCTTTCCTTTTGATGTCTCAAAAGTTGATAAAGTCCAACCGGAAGATGTTAAGGAATGACAGCTGGGACATCTATTGAGGGGTATATATCGCTATCTGAGTCCAATAATAACTAATTTCAAAGATTTCTATGTTTAAATTTCAAATTAAATTTTTTTCACTTTTGGTTTATTATTCAATAATAAACCATTGTAATCGCTCTTGAAAAAAAATTCTAACCCCCCCTGAAAATTTCATGGTTTACGTTTCAAAGGGTGTAGAATCCGAATCTGCAATAAACATTTTTCCGTCCGTCGCCGTTCGCACAATTCCTCCCGAACGGCTGAAGCAAAAAAGCTGAAATTTTCAGGAAAAATCCATGTTGGTCCGGCGACGCCTCAATTCTTGAGCCAGCTTTCTCACTTAATTTAAAGTGCCCTATAAGGGTTGTCAAAGTTTTGTAAAATCCCTAAAAACCTCAAAAAAAAAGTCAAGGCGGCCTAAATTTGTACTCTTTTTGAAGAACACTCCACTAGGAATCGAATGTGCCCCTCCCCAGGTCCGTAGGTCAAACCATTCCCGATCTACGGCCCGATTTATGGTGCCAACATTCGCGTTATTTTGGTTTATTATTGTTTTTGTGTTGATATCAGTAACCTAGAGACGTAGTGATGTAGTAATGTGGATACTGGAGTGAACTCCTAAAAGGCTTTGTAGCCGATACACGGGTTGGAGCATTCTGATAAATTTCAGGAAAAATCAGAAAATCTCAAAATTTCAGGAAAACGCTGCAAATTCTTTCACTGGGGTTTATTATTCAATTGGCTTGCGTTCATGATTTGAATTTCTACTAAGCTTTGGAGGGTGTGCGTGTTTCACAGGCGATACAGCGATTATCGAATTTCAGGAGATATGCATAGACGACGTAAATCGGTTCTCATCCAAAACACCTATTTGGATTGATCAGTTGATGATATTTGTGTGCCTCTACATCTGTCTACCTTTGGCTACATCGTTTAAATTTGGATTCGGGGAAGTTTTAACGCAATACGAGTGCCAAACGACTTGATAAATTATAGATGTTTTTGTTGTTGGGGGGTATTGAGGTTTAATAAAAAAACGCTGCAAATTCTTTCACTGGGGTTTATTATTCAATCGGCTTGCGTTCATGATTTGAATTTCTACTAAGCTTTGGAGTGTGCGTGTTTCACAGGATAGGGCGATTATTGAATTTCAGGAGATATACATGGAGCACGTGAATCTGTTCTGGACCAAAATACCTATTTGGATTGATCAGTTGATCATATTTGAAAATTCAATAATCACCTGTGAAACCGCACAATCCAAAGCTTAGTAGACATTCAAATTATGAATGCAAGCCCCAGTTTTGCAGCTTTTTCTGTTTGCTACTTTTCACATACACTGACTGACTTCACGTTGTCAACAGGTGTTATAAAAATTGAAAACTCAAAGATATAATGTAGTAAATAATCTATGTACACAATGGACAGGCGGCTTGTGATGCCTACACATCCATACTTTCTCGATAAATCAGACTACCTTCTATAAAACAATATATTTTTAAGAAGTTTCTAAAAACAAAATTTTCCGAATTTTCGATATATTCTTATTGAATCTCATAATTAATTCAAGGTCCCATGTGCTAAAAAAAATACAGAAAAAATCTGTTACTAGCAATTATGGCGTAACTGGCTGGGGAAGCTTTGTTTTAAATATGACAAATATATATAGATATTTTCCCAAAGGTATGAACACCTACGAGGAATAGGAAAAGATGAAAGACTCTGATCCAGAATCCATCATTTCTCCGATAATTCCTGATAATTCATTGATTCCTACGTTCTTTCAATGAAGTTTCTAAAAGTGACGTCTTCCAAACCAAACTTCATTGTACTCCAAAGCCGTGAAATTAGAACGTACCTAAACGTTCAAATTGCTGATCATTTTCCCACTGTTCCCTTAACTTAAAAAGTACCATGGGTGCTCACTTATTAGGTACTTAATGAAAATTCAGTGCCTTTGGTTGCTAAGTCGAAAATAAATTAAGTACGTGCCTTCTACGTTCTAAGTTACCGTGTTCCATCAGCTCTTCAGTGGTGGTCATGGCAACTCATCAATAACAACAAAGTGGATCGATCCGCGTTCACCCTATCATAGTTCATTAAAACTCTTCGCCCTCCCTCCGATAGAAAACCTCTTTGTGGCCGCTTTTCATTCCCTTTCCCAAACAGAACACTTTGTACTTGAAGTTTTCCCATTTGTCATAGCACATCAAAAGGCTATTGGTCCAACCTCGTTATATCGGCTTTTTCATTAATATCCTCGAAATGTCAAGTTCACCGGCGCAAACGAGTCTTCAAAGCGTTGGAGTTCCAGTTTCTCATTCGCGACAGCCGAGCAACGAGTCGAATATATCTAAGACACCAGGTAAAAGACTATTACTAGTATTACTGCTTGATTCTTCATTAGCAAGCCAGTGGTATCTGCAGGAGGACCATCTAGTACAGAACACATTCGTGTAGTATTGTGCAGCGTTTTCATCTTTTCTGCTCAGGTCTCTCCAGTAGATAGTGGAGACATCTGAAATCGTGATCTAGTAAGGCACTTCATTTACTTTATGTACTATGCAGGGGCGTATATAGGGGGGGGGGGGGGGGGGGCCCGGGCGCCCGGGAACCCCCCGAAATTTGGAAAATATAAATTAATCTTGTATTTTTCGGTCCTACGGTGGAAAACACCAGACTAACCTGGACGGCTAGGACCTGCCAGCTCAATGAAAGAACTCATCATTGCAACAATTGTAGCTCCATCCTGCTTCACGTCAGCAATAACAAGCGACGTGACTGGGCATTCTCCGGTTGCTGGCAGCACTTTTAAATAGGCTATGTTACTTTCGTTTATTCAACATTTATGCTATTCACTTCCATTCAGAATACTGCAGTTTCTAAAAAGTTATGTTAATAAAATGGAACCTTTGTTTCAATCATATTTTTTTTTATACCTTTCCAAGTTATTAACAGAATATTATTTAGGCCTAAAATATGTTTTCTCCTGGGAAAAGAACTACTTTTCTATCATTCTTTTTTTAGTGCTAGAATAGTTGAACATGTGATTTTAGACACCTGATTTGAAAAATTGGTGGAATACCCCAGACCCCCCAGTATTTTCGGCCCCCCCACCCCGAAAATATTGCATATTTATGAAACTGTTAATATGTAAACATATATGTTGGCAGTATGTACAGTTATTCCCCGATTTATTGAATCTCCACCCTTGAAAATGTAAACAAAATCGAGTACCTTGACATTTCATTCACATCTATTCTTACAAATCAATGCAATTGACGTAGGATCACTTGGAAATTCCATCAAATTTGAACGATTTACTTATTGATGGACAGGTGTTGGTAGGGTGAACCCTCCAGAAGCTAATATTTAAGAACATGTTTTGGAATTTAGAGATGCTACAATTTTAAAAACGCTGCAAATTCTTTCACTGGGGTTTATTATTCAATTGGCTTGCATTCGTTATTTGAATTTCTACTAAGCTTTAGAGTGTGCCCGTTTCACAGAATAGAGCGATTGTTGAATTTCAGGAGATACGCATCGAGCACGTAAATCTGTTCTCAACCAAAATACCTATTTGGATTGATCAGTTGATCATATTTCTGTGCCTCCTGAAATTCAATAATCGCTCTATCCTGTGAAACGCACACAGTCTAAAGCTTAGTAGAAATTCGAATTATGAACGCAAGCCAATTGAATAATAAACCCCAGTGAAAGAATTTGCAGCGTTTTTTTATTAAACCTCAATACCCCTCCACAATAAAAGCATCTATAATTTATCAAGTCCTTTAGCACTCGTATTGCGTTAAACTTCCCCAAATCCAAATTTAAACGATGTAGCCAAAGGTAGACAGATGTAGAGGGGGCACACAAATATCATCAACTGATCAATCCAAATAGGTGTTTTGGATGAGAACCGATTTACGTGGTCTATGCATATCTCCTGAAATTCAATAATTGCTCTATCACCTGTAAAACACGCACACTCCGAAGCTTAGTAAGATTCAAATCATGAACGCAAGCCAATTGAATAATAAACCCCAGTGAAAGAATACTTATTTACCCCAGTAATAATATTGAATAATAAACCCCAGTAATAATATTGAATAATATTTACCTATATATTATCAGCGTTTCATGCATATCAGAATGCTTCAACCCGTGTATCGGCTACTAACTACACTACAAGTATTCACATCGGCTATCACTCCAGTATCCACATTCACTACAACTCGACGCTATCGGCCGGACATCACTAGGTTACAAACAAACACTAATAAACGAAAAAACGCAAATGTCGGCACCATAAATCGGGCCATACATTGGGAATGGTTTGACCTACGGACGTGGGGAAGGGCTCATTCGATTCCTAATGGTATGTTCTTCAAATAGGAAAATATTTAGGCCGATTCGACTAGTTTTGAGGTTTTCAAGGATTTTACAAAACTTTTACAGCCCTTAAAGGGCACTTTAAATTGAGTGAGGGAGTTGGCTCAAGAATTGGGGCGTTGTCGGACCAAGATGGATTTTTCCTGAAAATTTCAGATTTTTTGCTCCAGCCGTTTCGGAGAGCAGTGACATCTGCCCAAACATGCCATTCTGGAGTTATTTGTATATAGATTTAGTGAAGGGAGGTCGAGGGGAAACTCTATAGAATCCTGGCGAGGACCAGAGGGATTGGGTCTTCAGGGTTATATTATATTGTTCGTATTAACAGGGTATTATATTTAAGATATTTCGTTGATATTGTTGCTTCCAGGGTTATAATATATCTTTAGTATAGATAGGATATTGTATTGAATATATTCCACTGCTACTGTTACTAAAATTTGGGTCTGTAGGGTCATAAGGTACTTTTAATTAGTAATAAAAAGCCCTACTGGTAAATACTCGTTTCTATTATATTCAACCTCTTCCTGCAACGGCCTCCATCCGACCACAGATGGATTCAGTTATTTAAAAATTCATTCAATTTCTTTTGTTAAGTGCCGACGTCTACATGATTACATCAAGGCCGGTACCATAGACCTTTAGCCTAATACAGACAAAAATGAACCCTTATCCAATAAATTGCAACGGTTTTTTTATCCATCTATTTATATTTCTTTACTGAGTAATGTGCCTTGTGAATTACAGATAAAAAGACCAAAAATTTCAAAGCGAACACCAAAATCACCGGAGTGCTGAGAGACCTCGAGGACGACATAGTTAACTCGATCGTCGCGTTGCATATGGGATCAGGTTAGTAACACACCTTCTACTTATAAATTTGTTCGTTTTCCAAAATTGTTCTTTGATAATCCGTTAATCACGAAAATGTCTTATTTGTTGATTCCCTCTCTTCTCTAAGACTGGATAGTTAATGTTAATTTCGTAGTTTTTAGGACGGCCCTCTGAAACAAGGCTTTGTCAATAGAGGGATGCCTACTAGAATCGTTCTTGGGGGATGTGGGACAGCCCAAGCATGAGAGTAAAAACGCTCCCAATTCTAACTCATGGGTTTTTATGTGTGATTGCTGGTGTCTTTTTTAGATTAAAAAATTTGCTAATTGCTGATTAATTGCTTGTACGGATTTAAACACTATCCCAGTCGATTTTAACTCCAAAATTGGTCAACCACTTTTATTGAATATTTCGGCGTTCGGGTTCTAAAAAAGATGACACAGCCTAAAAGCGATCGACGTTTACAACAGTCAAAAAGAGCTCATATTTTGGTACTGGGATCAAATAGTTCCCCTGGACTCAACATCAATGATAGAGGGACTCCATCATGGTGACGATTATCACGACAACGAGATGCAAGCCCGTTACAACACTCGAAAATCACTTTTCTTCTCGTTGTTGACCAAAATTCTTTCAAAACATCAACAAATTCTTTTATCTTTATAATATGTAAAACATTTTTACTACTTAATTAACAAAAATTATATATATGTCCGTGGGTGACAAATTTTGAGGACGTTGTCGCTGTCCACCTCTCAAAAATAATTATTTAAGAAGAAAATTTTAGTTGTAGGGATCAGATCACTCGATTTTAATTTAATTTTTGCCATACGATTACAATGGCTTATTATTAAAAATAATAAAAAAAAAAAAAAATGACAAAAAAGGAAAAAAATTGTGTTGTTGTTTGATGTTTTGTGACCAATTCTTATAACTTACATTATTGTATTTTATAATTAAGTCTATTTAATTAATAACAAACAAAAAACCGTGCTGCAGTGTGTAGTCGCAAAGGGATTTGAACACACGGATGTGGTCAAAGGTAGAAGGTGTTGCGAATTAAATGGCTGTGTTGTGGGTTGGTATAATCCGATAAACATCTGTTCACGTTTGTGATGAAAAATAGGACATTCTGTAAAGAGGTGCTTCGATGATTCTGTTTAAAATGAGTACTATTGGGTTTGTGAGATACATGGCAGTTGAACGTGTTAGTTCATGAACGTTATTCATTGCGCATCCCAAGATGTGGTCTTAGCCTGACATCGTTCTGCATCACGATTTGGTTGTTTTGGCCGTTAAGTTGAAAGTTAAAAATTTCTTTACACACAAAGTACCAACAAACCTTTCTCAAACTTTTAGTCATGGGCGCCGACTTCATCAGAGATGATGGGGCCCGGGCCCCACCAATATTTTTCTTACTGAAAATCTTAAAATTTTCTGAGAACTGTCCCAGTAACCACTGCAACGGCAGAGAGGTCTTTAAGCTGTCTTCAACGTCTCAAGAATTACTTGCAAGAGGCCGCTAGTTAACGAGTCTGTAAATGTGGAGTTGAGAATCAAAACCGCACATATCCAGAATGAAAAATTTTTCAGGAGGACAAAAAAACTGTTTTTCCTGATTGATTATTGTTTTTAAAAAAATCAACTACAACAATTTATTAGAGATGAAATCTGTGTTGCGACTGACCTAACGCAGAATTTTTGGCACTAATATCTGCTGTATTACAGCCATGTAGAAAATGGATATGTTGCATTTTGAAAAAAAAAGAGGATATGTTGTGTTTTGAAAAAAAAATCGGATTTTAAACCAGGGAAATGTTTAATAATAGAAGAAATTGCACACTTATTAACCAAATAAAAGAAAAAGCAATATAAAAATAACAATAAAATAAATTCAGAAATGTCGTAATTAACGTTCAACCAACCTCTCTCGACTTCTGTACATGAAAAAAAAGAAAAAATTAAGGTGGCCCACATTGTGAAAAACTTTTAGAAAATAAGCAATCAAAATAGGTCTGCGAAATCATTCAAATTCAAACACAAAAAATTCAGTTTTCAAAAGCAAAGAAAAGATGGAAATTACAAAAAATTCAGTTTTCAAAAGCAAAGAAAAGATGGAAAGTAGGTAATCAAAAAATTAACATAAAAGCACACTACAGAAAAATGAGGTCTCTCAAGAAAGCCTAAAAAACGAAAACTGAATCTTCCTCGTCCGAACTTCATTGCCTTGTTCGCAGTCTGGTGCTCAAGGCTCTTGCAGCAGATCTTTGTACCAACGTTTGATCTCGAACCACAGTTTTCTTCCACAGTACGCTCCATTACGACTATCACCAAACACTACACGAGTTCAGTAGAACAGGACACAAATAGGCACAACAAACCGACAAAAAAACTAAAGCAACTCGTTATGAACTAGTGACGTGAAACCCGGAACCCTGTTGTCTCAGAACAACAACAATCTGAACTTCGGAAGCGTGGCTATTCAACAGGTGAAGGAGTTATTCATTGCGGCGACATCTATTGATTGCAGAAAAATCTAATCTTTCAGAGATCTATCGACTGGTATTGCTAACTATCGTCAACTAATCACTATGAAAGAGAATCACTATGAAAATACGCGCAGGAATTCGATGTTCATGGATATGTCAACTTTTGAAAAAAAAAACATTCATTCAGCTAGCAATGCCGGATGGATATGTTCAGTTTTGGTGCTTTCATCTTGAATAGTAATAAGGAGATGGATATGTTGGGTTTTGTCACAAACTATGAACTTCAACTGTATTTTTAACAGGGACATGTTAGGTTTTGGAAAAATATTTCAGGACTCTTTGATGCCCACCTGGAAGGAGATTGAAAAAATGCAATAACCCGAAAATCGCTCGGAAGTGGATATGTGCGGTTTTGATTCTAAACTCCTCAAAAATTTAAATGTTAATGTACGGTAATTAGCTAAACAAATATGAAGTTTAATCAAAATCGTTTAACCTTTTAACTCCCATTTGTCAAAGCGACAATTTAACTGGACTTACTGCTTTTTTTTAGTTTCTTCTAGTATTTTTCTCATATTTCAGAAATATTTAACTTAAGTGTACACCCTCAGAACGTTAATTACGTGATTCATTCATTTAAATTTATTTCTAAAATATATGATTATCTTCGTTAATTACGGTTTTTTCCTTTCATAAAATCCTAGTGTTAGGCCTATATATAGTTTTCCAAGTCGAATTGAGAATTTTCCAAGTCGAATTGAGAATTTTCCAAACCAAATTGAGATTTTTTCAAACCAATTTGAGAATTTTCCAAGTCGAATTGAGAATTTTCCAAACCAAATTGAGATTTTTCCAAACCAATTTGAGAATTTTCCAAACCAATTTGAGAATTTTCCAAATCAATTTGAGAATTTTCCAATCTAAGAAACTTTCACTACTAAAAAGGAAGAGGGAGTTTTCCAAACCGAATTGACAATTTTTTAAGGCAATTCAAGACTTCTATTGAAAACAAAATTAGTGAAGCAGAATGAAAGAATAGCACTTCATGAACTAATTAACATTGAAATCAAAAAGACAAAATGAACGAAGAATACTTCATAAAAATTACGGTCTTGTTAAGAACAGAAAAAATCGAGGCTACTCTGCGTTTGGCTGGTCTATTGAAGTCAACAAAACAAAAATTCGTTCATTTTGACATTCTGATTTCAATGTTAATTTGTTCATAAAGTGCTATTCTTTTATTTTGCTTCACTAATTTGGTTTTCAATAAAAGTGTTGGATTGCCTTAAAAAAATTGTCAATTCGGTTTGGAAAACTCCCTCTTTCTTTTTAGTAGTGAAAGTTTTCTAGATTGGAAAATTCTCAACTTGATTTGGAAAATTCTCAAATTGATTTGAAAAATCTCAATTTGATTTGAAAAAATCTCAAATTGATTTGGAAAATTCTCAAATTGGTTTGGAAAAATCTCAATTTGGTTTGAAAAATTCTCAATTCGACTTGGAAAAGCTTTATTTAGTTCTTCTTCAACAAAACATATATTTTTTGTAATTAGTTAAAGAATCTTAAGTTAAGTTTAGTCAATATTGTTTTACTTTTCACTCTTATTTTGTCGTATATTAAAGTAGAAGTTATTGCATAATAATTATAAATACATTTTTTAGACCATAGTACTGTATCATTGAACTTTATACCCGTTTTGAAGTAGCCAGGATAGAGTATTAATAAGCATGAAAATGGTTACTTTCAGCAGGAAATTCGTCAAATTCCATCCCCCCCCCCACCCCCGCCTTGTTGAGCCCCACCAAAGTTTTGGACAAGTCGGCGCTCATGCTTTGGAAAGTCCCAAACAGGACTATACCAAAGTGCATTTTTGTTTATTTTAAATTATTTATTCCGAAATGTATATACAGGGTGTCCACCTTTCAGGTGGACCAAACTTTAAGGATCGATTCTACAACTAATTTGCTACAAAAAGTGCCCCTTAGACTTTTTTTTTTAGAGGCTTCGTTTCCGAGTTATTAACGATTTAAGTTTTTTTTCGTGTTATCGACTTTACTTCACTAAAACAGCCATAACTCCCTTGTTTTTGGAGTAATCTCAAATTTGAGGAAACCGTTGGAAAGAGCGTTAAATTTCCTATCCGTTTAGTGTGAAACGCTATTTTTTAAAGCAATTTTCTGAAGTAAAAAAATAAGCCAAAGTCAAAGTTTTAATTTTTTTCGAAAATCAACATTTTTCAGGTTAATTTATCGCCTGTAATAAATTGGAATATTGGTGTGCACTCAACGGAAAAAACTAGCCCAAGACCTCAGCTTTCCAACGGTATCATCATTTTTCTCTTTACATTTGAATAAACGTCATTTTACGAGGTTTATTCAAATGTAAAGAGAAAAATGATGATACCGTTGGAAAGCTGAGGTCTTGGGCTAGTTTTTTCCGTTGAGTGCACACCAATATTCCAATTTATTACAGGCGATAAATTAACCTGAAAAATGTTGATTTTCGAAAAAAAAATTAAAACTTTGACTTTGGCTTATTTTTTTACTTCAGAAAATTGCTTTAAAAAATAGCGTTTCACACTAAACGGATAGGAAATTTAACGCTCTTTCCAACGGTTTCCTCAAATTTGAGATTACTCCAAAAACAAGGGAGTTATGGCTGTTTTAGTGAAGTAAAGTCGATAACTTTAATTTAATGATAAACTTAAATCGTTAATAACTCGGAAACGAAGCCTCTAAAAAAAAAGTCTAAGGGGCACTTTTTGTCGCAAATTAGTTTTAAAATCGATCCTTAAAGTTTGGTCCACCTGAAAGGTAGACACCCTGTATATCGAGAAAAAAATTTCTTAAAATATTTTCAAAGACGATAATTCTTTATTTCTATAGAGCTTACAAATACAAACTCCTAATTTAAGTCACGTTGACATTTTTGTTTGCTATTCATAATAGGGGAAATTTCAAGTGCATAGCGGGCTGCCGCTATTACGAGGTTTGGTGGTTTGGTTGGGACTGGGGTTGGATTTTTGAGTTTGTGTCAGTCGTCAAGTGTGGTAGCATTGTAGTATCTCGTGAGTTGACTGAGTTGTGTAGTGTGTGATGGTGGTTGTTTGACTGCAAACAAACTTAAAAAATCCTTACAAACTTTTGCATAATCATGAAGAAGGTAAGTAGAACAGTTTTATTATGTATTTGTATAATTAAAAAATTAGGAGAAAGAGGCTTAAATGTAGTAAGAAGGTAAAGCAAAATTCAAGGGCCAAAAACGGTAGAGGACAGACACGGCCATGGGTTTAGCTTTGCTTCTAGCGACACGTCGGAAACACTTTCTAAACCATTTCTACGAAGTTAATAGATGTCTAAATACACTTTAAAAGTTTTTCCGAGTTTTGCTTTTATATTTTAAGGTGACGTCAGATAAATATCTAATCGTAACCAAGTTGAAGTTCATTTAGCATATGAGTCAGTATCATTTCAAAGGAATAAACAAATGATTTAATCGTTAAGTACTTATAATTAGAATCATAATTACATAACATGTATATCAAAGTACTACTATCTCGTAGGTAAAGGTATTAATAAACATGTATTGCTGGGGGGGGGGGGGGGGTGCTAAAAATAAACACAAGTTTCTTCGTCGGTTATTGTTCTTGATGCTCTGTTTTGCTGAGTTTGGATCCTTTTTATTTGTGACTTGCTGGCCAAACCCCAGATAGAGCAGCCATATTGCCATATTGGTCTTATTAAGGTAATATATAATAAACGGTTGGTTTCCAAAGCTTGGGTTTGAGGAGATTCGTTCTGGAACGAAGTCTCTTAACCAATTCACTGTGTCAGCTTTAACGGATAACCAGCGGATATGCCGTATTGTCGTTGATCACCTAATCTTATTAGTACATTCGACAAGTTGTATTTTCATTACAACTTGTCGAATTATTGGAAAATTCAAAGTCGTGAATGGTAAGATTGGTCTTTTAGGAATAAAATACCGTATCGATTAGGTTTTTTAGTGCCAAATTAAAGGAGAAATATTAGTTGAAAGTCGGAGGCGCATTTTCCGTTGCCACTCCATAACTTTGTTCCTCCCTGCCTCACTTGCCTGTAACGCTGGACTCTCTTACTCTTAATGGAATAAGTAAGCATTATATTTTAGTGAGCTACTTATAGCCAACAATAGAAACTACGGTACTATCCGTAGGGGGGAAATTCAGTTTAGATGAATCGATCTGACTAAAGATCGATCTTTCAAGTCCGATTAATCGATCTTGAGAATCGAAAACTTTCGATTTATCGATTTCCAGGGATCGATCCTTTTTTTCGATCTGCCCATCTCTATTACGTGATAGATGATGTTAAGATACGCAGAAAAATTCCATACTGATAAAATAGGCATTACCCATAACAAAAAGTTGATTCTTCTTGTTTTTGCAGGACTGAAACGTCACCTCTCGACATGGCTATTTGGATGCAAAAAACTTGGACGAAAATCGCTAAACTGTGTTTGGGCTTCCTTGGGGGATTGTCGCTTTTAGAACTCATATTCGTAAGTGTTCCAATACTGAGTTAGAGTAATATTTCAGAATTAATCGCACTATTCCTTGTTTCGGACATTCTACTAACAAATTCAACTTGAATCATATCGAGGGTGCAAATATTTCGTATTTAGAGCATGTAAAATTTCAAACGAAAGGTCCATAAAATGTATTGTCGTTAAACCTTTAGTTTTTAAGTAATTCGAATTTAAAGATTTGGGATTTTCACGTCTTGCCAGAAAACTGGTAATAAATCACTGCTATTACATTGTGAAATTGAATAAGACTTGAAAATCAATTTCTGAGAATGACTAAGAATGAAACTTGAGACAATTTTATAAATATCTACTAGGTTTTCTCATACGATTTACCTGGATAATGTAAAATATGACCTGTAGGCTAAAATATTGGCTACGTAATTTATATTCTACAATAAAGTTAATGAAATTTGACTTTAAATGTCAACATGAATGATATTTTGTTTATAGATCGTTCAGTTGATGCCTTCGAACCCAGCCATGAGGCAGAAGTTCTTCGAGATTTACCCGTTCATGGATCAAACGTTAAGCGGGCTCATGCTGATATTTCTGACGTTGAGCCTGGTAGTTCTTTTTGACTGGTAAGATCGCTGAGGTCCTTCATTTTTCAATGTAGTGGAAATACCTATTATTTATATGGTGTTGGTTTGGTTTGGTTTTCTTAAATGGTTTTATGATGGTTTTGAGGGTTTTCTCTCTAAGGCTTATGGATCGGAAAGCTAATGGTCAAATCCATGGAAGAGGATTAAAGAAACTTCCACTCCAATGTTGAACCTTGTAGTGCGTGGAAACTATACCTATACAGGGTTTTCAAAATGCATAGGATCAACCATTTATTTCCTTTATTTTCGCTCCTACAAACGAATTGCAAATGGTAAAGCTCCAAAAATGTTGTACTTCGGAATCCAAATAACAAAATTTAATGTATCAACTTGAATATCTCTAACGAAAACCCTCTTTTTCGTGAAAATTTTACTTCTCAACCGATTTTGTTTATTATGTACTTGGAAGTGAATGAAGGTGGTGCAAGGTTGCGCAGCCCTGATATAATAGCTGTTAGAATTAAGATTAAAACGTCATTCTTTATCTATAAGAAAACAAGAATTCCAAAGTAGGGAATGCGTTCGTTGCACAGGAAATAGATCAAATTTGAAAAGTCTTCTAAGGCTGAGAACAGTTATATTGCTTCCGAGTCTACCAAGGTAGCGGAAGCATTGTTTTCACTTTCGGAATGTGAAAATTTTTTTGTCTCCAAAATCAAAAATTCCACTCGCATTTTGCGTTTTAGACCTTTCTGAACAATTTTGGTTCCGTGTCTGTCTGTGTGTCTGTCGTCTGTCAGCAACCTTGTTACGGGCAAAACTACACGAAGTTATAGTCCGATTTTGATGAAATTTTCAGGGATTGTGCGGGTTGGGGTGTAGGTGGTCCCCTATAGGTTTCATGACCCCCGGATCAATAAAAGCCTCTGCGCATCCGCAAACGTGATCCTTGTTACACGCATAACTCCGGGAGTTCATGACTGATTTCGATGAAATTTTCTGGGATTGTTCGGACTGATGTTTTAGAAATGTCATAATAATTATTTCATCACTTCAGTCATCTATCCATTTAGCGTCAATGTCAATTTTTATTGTTGGGTATATTTTATAGTTTGTTCAATAGTTGAACATGCCTACCCTTATTTTCTCAAGTTATGCTCCTGCATAACAATAAATTTACCCTAATTCAATATTTACATTGCCTAATTGAAAGAAGTTCTTTAGTCAACAATAATTTTCAATGATCTATACAGTCATGTTATTGATACGGGGAAGCTATGTGCCACACCCACTTGTTTTTGTTTTGAAGCAGAATATTACTCTTCTCAAAAATGTCTGTACTCACCAAGTGCTAAAATTTCAACACAATTTAACATAAATGTATGACAATTTAATAAATTTCCCCCATACAATGTCATAATTAATCGGTAAATTTGGCATGTTAATCTACAGCCATCCCTAATTTCATAACAAATGGAAGGAAAACCTGGTATTTGAAATCTCATTTAGTTAAACTAGGAATCCTTAGAGATGATGCTCGTTGTATCTCTATGAAATCTGCTGCAATATTCCTTCCAGGATTGATCTGGGGCATTTTCAAATGGTCCACGTTGGTGAGTCGTTGACATTCAAGAAAATCGTGTTGATCATCGTCCTCCTGTTTTCATCGTTCGTTCTCCTCCTGTGCAACCGACCGATGGACGACTCCTTCTACCTTCACGAGCATCCACTCAGCAATTTCTCTTACAACCTCGTCAAAGACGCTCAAGTTAGTTATTGTTTGGTTAACAATTATTATTTCAACGCTTCAAGCGCCTTACGCATAATTATATGCAATTGAAGTGTACATTCTAGCTTTCTAGGGCCACTGTATCAATTAGATGCAAAATCATTCATCAGCCTATGTATCTATACGGTATAAAGTCCAAGGGCCAGCAAAGACCTCATTTGACCCAACCATCAAGAAGAGAAATAAGGTCCACTACGGTGTTGAACCATGTGACGCATGGATACTACTCTGGACAGTAACGACCTTCACAAATGTTTTCGGAGTTATTGTAGTTCGTCATTGCAGTCACAGAATGCGCTGTCAAGCAGGGTATAAGGAATGAGCCCACCTTTTTTCTTTTTTAAGAGAGGTCTTCTCAAGCCATCGACCCTAGCTAGATAAAAACTGTATAGAAATGAACTTTTAGTTTGACAATTTAAGCTTCTGATATAGAATTTGAACAGTGTTGGCTGTAATTATCTTCAGCATACCACTGGGAGTAGGGGATTTACTACAATTAATCATGAGTCTTGAGATGAATAAGCACCTGTAATTGATCATACTTGTATTTCAACTAAATATTGTACCTGGCAAGAAGCCAGATATCGTTGCCATTAAGCCATCTGGGTCGGCCATAATCCTGGATGTCCAAGTTGTCAGTGGCAGCGTGGACATGGAGCAGACCTGGAGGGCTAAGAAAAGTAAATATGATAGGAACGACCTGATTCAAGCTAAAGGAGTTGCACCTAACTCAAGGTTATGGCTGCAACTGTGTCATGGCGTGGAGTGTGGTGCTGGAAAAGTGCCACGGAGTTACTTGAGCTGTTCTTCCCGTCAGGAGTACTTCGTGATATCGCCACCCTAGTCATAGTCATCCTGGGCTCTTACTTAAAGTGGTGGTCATTCTTTCGGCGCACTTCCTTCTATCCTTCTCTTCCTCCTCCATCTTCCTCAAATTCTAAAATCCCAAGGGCTGGCGTTGGGTTAAACCTGGGACTCCTCCCCACTTTTATTTTATTTAGTTTTTTTTTTCATTTTTATTTAATTTGAGGTTAGATTATTTTTTTTTTTAATCCTCTGATAGATATATTATATACCTTTTTTCGATCATTTTCCAGAACCTAAAACACGTCCTCGTCAATTGGGAATTCCTCTGCGTCTGGAAGGACTGCATGATTATCCTCGCCTGGGTTCTGCTGATCCTATCGAAAAACGAAGATCTCTTTTTGCTGCATCTGGTGGCCATGAAGAAGTATGATTACCACCCTGAGACGTTCAGAACTAACGGAATCGCTTAAACAATGTTTATATTTTGTATGTATGTTTGTACTTCAACTTATTCAAGTATATGTTATTGTTTACATTTTGTGGTTGTGTTTAAAATGTAAACCTTTACACATTTAATTTTGAGTGTCTTCAAGATACCTTATGCGTATTACTGTATACAATTAGGCAATGAGTGGAACGAACAGTAATGAACTAACAATATCTTCCATCGATAATGGTACTTTTTGAAAGAGGTAAATGTGAGCCAAAAGTTATGACAGGAGGTGATCAAATGGTGAAGTTACCCCTTCCAGGAGTTGTGGCGATTAACCAGCAATCCCCCGACAACACCCAGTAGCTAAAAAGTTCCACGTACTACCTCCAGGGCAGCAGTTTCGAAAAATGGTTTCCATATTGTGAAGAATTCACCTATGTTAAAACAGAATTATTCCTTAATAAAGGAGGGCCGAGCCGACCAGGTAGCGTCGCCCCTTCCACCCTCCTCCAAAGGGATCCGTAATTTCGACATTTTTTAATGAATTTAGTTCTAATTTTGAGGGATTAGGCGGATAAGGTCTCTTGAGGTCCCATAGAAGTTGCATCTCAATATAATCAGTAGTACGCTCTGCGCATGCGTTAACGTGAAATTCTTGAAACAGCCTCTTAAAAAAAGAAAAGCTTTTCGCATGACACTGACGTGCTCATGATCTCCAAGTGTTTCCGTGCCTCTTTTAATAACGACGGGAAATCGCACTTCATTTCCTCCCAGACATCAAGGGAGTCTGATTTCAAAGAACTGACTGGGTTCGAGAGATGCAAAGTTACTTCCGATGTATCAGACCAACTGCCTTTTCTAACCCTCCCACACACATGCTACTTGTGTACATGCAAAAAATAAAAAACAGCGGTAGCACGTCGATCTTCGTCGAATCCTGAAGAGAAGAATGAATCTATATTTTTACATGCTACTGTTTGGAAATAGCACTTCCACCAAGCAGTAGGATCTTGAAAATTAACTGGTTTGAAACGTGGGTCCAGCAGAGTGCTGATGGCCAATCGTGAGTGCTGTTCAATTGTTCCAAACCTTTTCTTCACCTCTGCATCAACAGTTTTGTACAATGCAATGTATTTTCCACATGCACAAAAAGCAATTTACCATAGGGATGATTTTGGAAATTTTACTTCTCTATTGGCAAAACTGGTAACTCAGAGTTTCAATATTTTGAACACTCTTCGATACACTTTACGAAAATTTAGAATTATGTTAATTCAAAAAGGAAATACTCTTCGATATTGACGCTGCTGATATTCTTTTGATACTATTGCTTCCGAGTCTACCAAGGTAGCGGAAGCATTGTTTTCACTTTCGGAATGTGAAAATTTTTCTGTCTCCAAAATCAAAAATTCCACTTGCATTTTGCGTTTTAGAACTTTCTGAACAATTTTGGTTCCGTGTCTGTCTGTCAGCAAATCCTTGTTACGGGCAAAACTACAAGAAGTTATAGTCCGATTTTGATGAAATTTTCAGGGATTGTGCGGGTTGGGGTGTAGATGGTCCCCTATAGGTTTCATGACCCCCGGATCAATAGTAGCCTCTGCGCATGCGCAAACGTGAAATCCTTGCCACAAGCACAACTCCGGGAGTTCTTGACCAACTTCGATGACATTTTCAGGGATTGTTCGGTTTGATGTGTAGATGGTCCCCTATGAGTTTCATGACCCCCGGATCATAAATAGCTTCTGCGCATGCGCAAACGTGAAATCCTTGCCACAAGCTTAACTCCGGGAGTTCTTGGCCGATTTCTTTATAAATGTCAAAATAATTATTTATCACTTCAGTCATCTATCCATTCAGTGTCAATGTCAATTTTTATTATTAGGTATATTTTATAGTTTGTTCAATAGTTGAACATGCCTAACTTTATTTTCCCAAGTTATGCTCCTGCATATTAATAAATTTACCCTAATTCAATATTTACTTCGCCTAATTGTTATAATATCGGATGGTTCAATACCAATAAGATACCTACCCATATCGGTATTATCGGAACGTCTCTAACTACAATTAATCTGTACCCTTGTGATGTAATGTATAATACTGCATGACGGATTTGCTTTTGTTTTATTATTACTTGTAAGGCAAGAGACTCGTCTGTGGCTCAACATGGCGAAACATTTCCATCGTTTCACACACGCACATATCTCAGCATATTAGGCATATTATGGCGCTTTCAATGGGATGTAGGGATTGAGGATCTCAGATTTGAGAACTCGCCGTTCCATATTGATGTCGTACTTCTTCAGGGTCTCGAGGTGGATGAGGAAGAGATCGTCATTTCGCGTGACGACGAGTAGACACCAACCCGCGATAATCAACGCGTTGCCGCACAACACTCTCACTTGCCACCTGTACAGCATTTTCCGGAAATCCTGCTAAATAAAGTACCATGTTCTTCATTAATTTAACCATTCAAATCTAATATTTATAATTGAGAGAAACATCGAAATAATCCTAATATTCTGTAATGTAGTATAAAATAAAGTTCATGGTGGTAAGATAGAGGAGAGGGGGCACATTCGGCAATGACTCTATTCCTTAGAAATTTTGTATGTTCACATTTTCAAGAAGTAGAAGAAGAACTATTCTAGGTGAACATAGAGCTGGTTCAGAATCATCCAGTCAGCGTAGGGTGACGAGCATGTTTGGACCCTTCAATAGTAAGTTTATTTTCTTTTTGTTTCTGTCAATGTTTGAACGTGGAAAAGGTACTACTTGGAAATAAAAAAGTGACCAACTTTCGCAGTCAAACACCTTATAAAGTGATCTATTCAATTTATTATCGAAAACCAACGAAAGTGGCTAAGAATCGTAAATAACGTAAAAAAAGAAAGAAATCGATTTCCTATCGAAGTAAAATTAATGAAAAAGAAAAGCAATGTGCTTACAGGGGGTCCTAGTGGAGCTCCTCCTAACGGTTTAAGAAATATAATATAACTTCTTCTTATTATAGTTATAATTTTGTTTTACTAAGGAGATATAGGACGTTGCTGTCAACTTTTTGGTAGAATATAAATTATATTGTAGCTCGGAAGCTTTTAAAAACTGAAAATAATATTCTGACCGTGACGGGGGGGGGTCTCACACAGCGATCGGGAAATGGCCAAGCTTCGGTCCTCGTCGGGTATAGGGCGATCCGAATTCGAGAGACAGCGAACAAGGCAGCAAAAAGGGCGAGTGAGAGCGCACGATGCAGTGGAAGCTGAAAGCAATATATTCTTCCATAAGGAATCTGACACAATCCGAGAGCACATGGCGCATGGAGGCTTCGAAACAGCATTGAGATGTAAGGAGTACTTGCTGGTACTTACAGAAACGCCAGCCAAAAGGATAGAACGCTGAACAAGCTGGTGTGGACGAGTGTTCTTCAGGGATGCAGGGACCCAGAGATGAAGACGTCGCATAAAAAACGGAAGGATACAGGGACCTTCACTATAGAAAAAGAGGCGCAGTTTTATAAGAGGTTGAAATCGAAGTGAACGTGGAGAGGCGATGATGGATGAGCCACAGCTTTCCTTGGAGAAGGGAGGGCAAAATGGAAGAATTGCTCAGGCGCCAGTGATGATTGTTATTGTTGATCGTTAATTGAAGTTTCAAGAACGAGGAGGTTGGAATGAACACTGTTCTTTTCACGGTTTCTCGCCTCAGATAAGAGTTGGCGTCCTAAGGCTCTCCTAGCCAAATCGTCAACAAGATCGCCTGAACAGTCAATAACCAAAGGATTCAGCATATTTTCATCTATATCTTAACCTGTGACAGTCCTTCTTGCAAGTGGTTTCTTCCACGTACGTTTCCAAGTTAGTTTCAATTCCACTAGAAGCACATCTGTGTTCCAAGCAGAAATGGTGGCAATCAAGGCAGCAGCTGCGGAGAATTCAGGAGGGGAACAGAAAAGACGTCCGAATGAGACACCAAGCCTGATAAAAGCATTAATTTTCTCTTCAAGATTGGTTTGGGACTTACTGCCCTTAATAACCTGGCAACAACCGGGTTCGCCTGGAATGGGTGCCAAAACAAAAATATCTGGTAACGAGAAGGCTCCTAAAAAGGGGCGCAACTTTGTAGGTCCTGAGCCAAATCGTCAACAAGATGGCTCAATTCGAAGGACATGTCCAAGTAAACTTATGGTCCTGAACAGTCAATAAAATAAAAAATGGTCGCAAAGGATTCAGCATATTTTCATCTAAACAAAATAAGAGGTTCATTCTTAACCTTGAGTTACAGTCCAACAAGCCACAGGTTCCGGGGGGGCTCCCACTTCTTGCAAGTGGTTTCCTTGGATGCTTCCATACAATCACAGTTGGAGGTTGGCTTAAATTTTCACATCAATGTCCTCCAGAGAATTAAAGATTATGAAAAAATACTGGTCTTACCCTATTTGAAGCAACATGCAAAATTGACCTTCTAGGGCTGCCTTTGAGGGATCAAATTTTCATGAAATTTAGGATAGAATCGGAATCTGCAATAAAAAGTTGGGGTTCTCATTTAAAATAAGAAGTTAGTGATACTTGCACATGGAGCCCAAATATGATATTTCCTCCCATGTAGGTACATTCAGTTTATGTACTGTTAGTGACGACTTAACCATCGGAATCGATTTAGCGTTCATAATTTTTAATTTTGTGGAAATGGACTAAATTTTTTCTAAAAACTCGTGGTTTTTAATTTCCTCTTAGAATACAATGGAGTATAAGGCCTTACAGTGGTGGTGGTCTCTGCCTTGCCCTCATCCGCAGCTTTGATCCGGTAGTCACTTTTTAGGTCTCCATGGAGATAAATGGCATCGTCTATTTCACCGTTCAACTTTCGAAGAATGAAGGCAACCAAGAAAGGGACGATGACGATCCAAATGCTGCGGTGGAGATACGTGTCCCACGCATGCTGCAGGTTCATATGAGCCAAGTCCAACCTGTGAATGGTTGAAATTGTCGAATAAATGTATTTCCTGAGAGTAGCTACCTATGTTTTAAATTTTGATGACTAGGAGGGGGATTCAAAGACAAAGCGTGTGAATTTGCAATCACACTCAGCTAAGTGGAGGCTCACCCCCAACGATGTCATAGTTGAGTGAGGGTTTACTCGATAACAGAAGGTTGATCTTGAATTGGTTTGGACTTAAACCATTTCAAGGTTGAATGGGATTAAAAACCTGATGGAACGTAAGAACCTTCATGCTACGAACAGACATAATAGAAAAGAGAACTTTCTACTTTCGATTGAAACAGGAAAATTATCATAAGTACTGTGTACCTACATTAGTATTAGCATGAGTATAGACATTCAAACTACGGACCTGGGGAGGGGCTCATTCGATTCCTCATGGAAAGTTCTTCTAAAAACGCTGCAAATTCTTTCACTGCGGCTTATTATTCAATTGGCTTGCGTTCATGATTTGAATTTATACTAAGCTTTGGAGTGTGCGTGTTTCACAGGTGATAGAGCGATTATTGAATTTCAGGAGGCGCACAAAAATGATCAACTGATCAATCCAAATAGGTATTTTGGTCGAGAACAGATTTACGTGCTCTATGCATATCTCCTGAAATTCAATAATCGCTCTACCACCTGTGAAACACGCACACTCCAAAGCTTAGTAGAAATTCAAACCATGAAGCCTAATGAATAATAAACCCCACTGAAAGAATTTGCAGCGTTTTTATTTATTTTTTAAATGGTTATCAGAATGCTTCAACCCGTGTATCGGCTACAAATCCTTTTAGGAGTTCACTCCAGTATCCACATTACAACATCACTACATTACTACGTCACTAGGTTACTGATATCAACACAAAAACAATAATTAACCAAAATAACGCGAATGTTGGCACCATAAATCGGGCCATAGATCGAGAATGGTTTGAACTACGGACCTGGGGAAGGGCTCATTCGATTCCTCGTGGAGTTTTCTTCAAAAAGAGTACACATTTAGGCCGCCTTGACTTTTTTTCAGGTTTTTAGGGATTTTACAAAACTTTGACAACCTCTAAAGGGCACTTTAAATTAAGTGAAAGAGCTGGCTCAAGAATTGGGACGTTGTCGGACCAACATCGATTTTTCCTGAAAATTTCAGATTTTTTGCTCCAACCGTTTTGGAGAAATCGTGCGTACGGCGGACGGACGGAAACATTTTTATTGCAGATTTGGATTCTACACCCTTTGAAACGTAAACTATGAAATTTTCAGGGGGGGTTAGCATTTTTTTTTCAGGAGCGATTACAATGGTTTATTAATGAATAATAAACCAAAACCAACAGTTACTAACTATGTCGCAGGTATATCACCTACTTACGATCAAGAATGCGTACAGCAATGAATACCTGCTGGTGATGTTCAGTTGGTAGCTCATCATAATGACAACCGTTCGCTCATATGTCTTGATCTGCAATGTATATTCACCTACTTACGTAGTTTCCACTCCACTTTACATTAACCAACTACACAAATGACCACCTACGTAAACACATGATTTTGTTGTATGTAGTTGTCAAGTGAGATGTAAGTACTCAGGAAAACAGAGCTGACTGTTTACAGCAGACAAACATTGCATTGGTTATGCAATAACTTGTAGTTCTGCAATACTGTAGTAGGGAGCTTCACTGCCTGATTCCATATTCAAGAGCCAATGATGGACAGAAACCAAACTCCAAATACTTAGGGGTTTGGCAGCCACTTGGCCGCTATCTTCTATTGATAAATACCACCTCCCTCACTCATCTATCATTTTCGCTAATGGACAATCAAACATTGACAAACTGGTCCTCATTAAGTTGAAAGGAAATCAAAAGGAGCTGGAAGGAAGAGTTGAAAGGAGCTCAAGTGAAGCTCTGAGAAGCCAGTGGCTGCATGAGATCTTCCTTGGGTGTCTTTTATCATTTAAATGATTAACAGGAGAACAATCCAGTTCTCAGCGACCGACCCGACAGTTACGCTCCCCACTCAACACTCCTTCAACTAACCTTCGGGTGGGCTCCTTCCACCCTTTGTCATCCCGGCATCACCACCACCACTGTATACCTGCCACCTTGGTAAGCACTAGCCTCTCTGGTGCTCTGGTTGAATCCACAGATTTTTCCAGGGAGTTGGTTAGGCTTAGTAAGTACCGTTTATGAACACAGAATGCGCTCACGTAAACCCTCGTTAGCCCCCCCCCCCCCAGCTGCAGCTTTCATCTCTGTTTACAAGCTCCCCTCCTCTGAGCTAGAATCCCATATTTGTAGGTTGCCTAGGCAATTTTTCATCTTCGGTACTTAAATGTGTAAAATTAATCATTTAAATGACTATGTGCCTTATCCAACAGTGTGACAGTTCCTACTTTATATTTTATACTTAGATTTTGATGAATGGTTCTGTGCATAGTAGTTTACCAGTCGAATAAAGCAATCAATGCGATAACGGAGAAAGTTGAAATGAGCAAGAAAAACAGGGAGGATATGGCGCTGTAGATGCGAAAGAACTCGTGCAAATCTTGCTCAACGCTTGGGATCAAGTGCATCACCTGTGGGGTTGAAACATGAGCGTTAGTAAACGCCACATTATTGAATTTGTAGTATAGTACTGGGCAGAAATATCATACAGTTCTGTACTCACAATCATAAGTTCTACAAGCGCTACACCAGCCAACATTCCAATGATCGCTTTGGCAAAGAATCCAAAAATTTGTTGAGCGAATATTGCCGCATCTAAAGGAGTCTGGAATTCCGGCCTGCAAAGAGATGGAGTACAAAAAGCGTTGGAATTCGTTGTGGCAACAAGATAGTTGCATTGAGTGAATGTGTAATTACGGTTTCATATGCAAATATGTAGGGAAAATTGGAATCTGTGGGTGAACGTAGTGTTTTCTAAGTTTCGTAGTGTTTTCAGTGTTTTCTAAGCTTGATAACGTCCTACAGAATCAGGTAGTTCTGTTTTCTAGCGTACATCTCCTACATCTCCTACTTTTCCTACATCTGTCACATCTTTTGTAGTTGATTAAACCATGTTCTTGAAAGGTTTTCTTATTACATACTTCAATAATAATCGGCAGAGCAGCATTAATCATGAAGACACCCCTCATACTAGTAATATGATGGTCTAAGGATATCAATGCGTTGTGCAAATACCTCTTCAGTGACAAAAAGTCCAAATTCGAGTTTTCGGTATCAATTGCTGGTTTCGTCTTCCGAGTGAAATCGATTTTTATGGATATTACCTTCTTTTCACGTGTTGCTTCCGAGTATACCTAGGTAGCGGAAGCATTTTTTCACTTTCGGAATGTGAAAATTTTTTTGTCTCCAAAATCAAAAATTCCACTCGCATTTTGCGTTTTAGACCATTCTGAACAATTTTGGTTCCGTGTCTGTCTGTCAGCAAATCCTTGTTACGGGCAAAACTACAAGAAGTTATAGTCCGATTTTGATTAAATTTTCAGGGATTGTGCAGGTTGGGGTGTAGATGGTCCCCTATGAGTTTCATGACCCCCGGATCAATAGTAGCCTCTGCGCATGCGCAAACGTGAAATCCTTGTTACGCGCACAACTCCGGGAGTTCTTGACCGATTTCGATGAAATTTTCAGGGATTGTTCGGTTTGATGTGTAGATGATCCCCTATAAGTTTCATGACCCCCGGATCAATAGTAGCCTCTGCGCATCCGCAAACGTGAAATCCTTGTTACACGCTTAACTCCTGGAGTTCATGACTGATTTCGATGAAATTTTCAGGGATTGTTCGGACTGATGTAAAGATGGTCCTCGTGAGTAATAAAGAGAAAATAAAGTTTTAGCCTCGAGCTTGCGTAATAATAATTTACGTCAATGTCAATTTTTATTATTAGGTATATTTTATAGTTTGTTCAATAGTTGAACATGCCTACCTTTATTTTCTCAAGTTATGCTCCTGCATAACAATAAATTTACCCTAATTCAATATTTACTTCGCCTAATTGAACGAAGTTCTTTAGTCAATAATAATTTTCAATGATCTATACAGTCATGTTATGGATACGAGGAAGCTATGTGCCACACCCACTTGGCAGACGTTTTTTTGTTATAAAATGATCTGTTTGGGAAACGTACCAAGCTATATTCTAAAAAGAGACATTTTGAGTTGGGCAATTTCTACTAAGCGCTGCACATTGAAAAAGTTTTGCCTAACAAACGGCACATGAATTGGTGGTTTCTTCATAGGTATTTGAGTATCTCTTTTGATGAAACAGCTAAATGAATTCCCAGCTACGCGACAAGTTAGGCACATTTTATTTTTCTCACTGATCGCACGTTCAAGTCAGTGTTTTCCTTTTTCTGTCATCCGAAATATTTATTTTAGTATCTTGAGATTCTGTAAGCCAATTTCCTTGATCAGTATGATTTCGAGGGTTAAGAAGATACTTGGTCTCTGCAATGGGGTTCTGTCACATCTAACGGCAGGCTGCTAGTATGTGAATGTTCATTATACAGGGTGTCCCACGAGTTGTTCCCCCCCCCCCCCTCCTAAAATCGTCCAAACGGGAGTAAACAAAAAATTTTTTTTTTGAATCTTCATAATTTTTTCCAAGGATCTCAAATATCATACTTGCGCACCCCGCGCAACTGCGCAATCTTGCGCAACTGACACTAACTTTCTTATTTTAAATGAGAACCCTAATTTTTTATTGCAAATTCGGATTCTACTCAAAATTTCATGAAAATTTGACCCCTCAATCAATTTTTTTGATTGCGCGCAACCGGTTCAGCGAGCACGCAAAGTTGCGCAACCCCAAAATTGTCAAATAGTTGATGATGGTGAACTCTAAAGTGTGGCACATGAATTTTCATTGTTTTTTAACGCTGATTCACATGGTGCTATCCGTTTCTTGATTCGGCTCAATTTTTGCGGAATAATGACCTAAATTTGGTTATTTCTCGTCCGTTTTTTTTTAAATCTTAGGCGCCTGTTTTCAGATTTTTACGGGGATTAGTTTTCGAGGTCCGGTTGAGAAAGGAGGACGGAAAGGAAATGGATAATTACCTATGAAATTTCATGTGCAAACACACGCGCGAAAAAAGATGATTTTTTCACGAGAAATAACCAAATTTAGGTCATTATTCTGCAAAAATTGAGCCGTATCAAGAAACGGATAGCACCACGTGAATCAGCGTTAAAAAACAATGAAAATTCATGTGCCACACTTTAGAGTTCACCATCATCCACTATTTGACAATTTTGGGGTTGCGCAACTTTGCGTGCTCGCTGAACCGGTTGCGTGCAATCAAAAAAATTGATTGAGGGGTCAAATTTTCATGAAATTTTGAGTAGAATCCGAATCTGGGGGTTCTCATTTAAAATAAGAAAGTTAGTGTCAATTGCGCAAGATTGCGCAGTTGCGCGGGGTGCGCAAATATGATATTTGAGATCCTTGGAAAAACTTATGAAGATTCAAAAAAAAAAAATTTTTTTGTTTACTCCCGTTTGGACGATTTTAGGAGGGGGGGGGGGGGGGAAACACTCGTGGGACACCCTGTATATATCTCTGATTTCCAGAGAAGACCCCATAAGAACTCCAAAGTTGACGCTCCTAAGAAGTTACGTTGAAATCAGCCAAAAACAACGCTCTCCAGTCATAAGGGTCGATCAAAATTTTCGCGGTTTCCCAAAAAACAGCTTTGTTGTCGCTTAGAAGGTATTTGCATAACGCTTTCCAATGACTGCCTCTTGAACTTCTCTTTTGGTACTTACTTGAAAATTGTAAAGTGTACAGAAAGAATCAATGATCGTTTACCCTCCGATGTCTTCCAAGTAGCAGACTCGAGTATTGTAATCGCCCAGCTCTAGAAGGTGTTTCGGCGCTTTGGTGAACCTTCCGTTGTGCTCGATGAACACGTTATGGGACACGAGGTACGGCGTATTCGAATCCGTGGGATCTTTCATGTAACATCGTCACACGTTGAAGTCAAACAATAATTTCGCTAACGAGCCAACTTTATTTTGAAAATAGAAAGTAAGAGTTGTCAAACCTCTGAATTTCAAGTCCAATTCTCTTTGCTGATGCTTGAGGATCTGATCGTAGATTTGTTCGTCAGAGCAGGGGTCTGGGATTTCAACTTCCTTCAACTGTCCTTTTACTTTCGAAGTGGGCAGGTATGGCGGTACGTTAACACCTGAATTTGCAAATATTGTTACGCTGAATTATGAATCACAGTTGTTAAGGTAACGGTACCGGTAGTGGCCACAGTTAAGAATTTTTTTCTTTAGTTTTGACAATTGTGGGCCAACAGTAGTACTGACTTTCTTCAGGACTCATTTAGAATATAGCCCGACTCTTCCCTAACATATCCATTGCCTAAAACTATCAAAAGAACAATTTTTTCTATTTTTTATTAATTTTTTCTCACACCTTTATTTTGATCTAGTAGTGGCCACATCAAATTACGAAATTTCCAGTAGTGGCCACGTGCATGTCTCAGTAGTGGCCACTTGACATTTTGCCCTCCTTACGTGTTTAATATCATTAAATTCAATACCAGATGAACAAAATTGATTCTATCCAGTAGAAGCTCTAGGATACAGCCCAACAAACGAGGAAACTAGGGACGGTCATATTGAGAAGTTTACCACAATTTCCAATGATGCTCTGCGCACTCCTAGTTCAACCTCTGACTACAAGATAACATGAGCTGTACCTCCTGCAAGTTTGAAGCCACTAGGAGACCGGGAATCCTTATTTCTCAAATATAAACTTTAAAATGGCCACTACTGGAGCAGTGGCCACTACCGGTGCCGTTACCTTAAGAAGAGGAATTCCATAACCCATTACAAATTGCAATACTTTTGAAGAATAATGCAATATAATTACTGTAAAAGGTATATTCATTACTGTTCAAGAAATGGTCAATTAATGGGGATGGGGCAAAAAACACAGAGTTTGTATAGGAAAACTTAGTCTATTTGCACAAAAACTAAAAGAGATACAACGCTAAATTGATCTCGACGATTAGGTCATTTTAGTACATCATATAAAATTTATAGAACCATAAATGAATGTACATTCGAGAAAACAGTGGTTTTATAGGGACAGGTGAAAAGGAGCTTCAATCCCATTCGTCAAGAGGTGCGGGGGGACATCCAATCATGTGGTTTCTGTGAAAGTGAAAGGAGATACAATTCTATTGGTCGGAGAGGTGAAGGGGGGTGTCGAACACTATTGGGGAAAAACAGATAAAGGTGAAACAACAGACTTAAGAAAAATTAAAGAAATGCAAAAACAAGAAGGCAAAGCTATTTTAGAAATGAACTTTTTAATGAGGGAAGGTATCAATAGGGCATTCAATCATTATCACATCGTAGAGGCAAAAGTAATGAATAATGGAAATAGTATTATACGTTAAGTTGGCATCATTGTCGTTCCTCCTAATGCGTGCATTACAGGGTAGTCTCTATGTCCTGCTTTTCTATTATCACACTAATAAATATAATTGTCATTAACAGTAAATATTTATTAAACTAGAAATAAAGCACGAATATTGCCCAAGAATTCTAGTTGGTATGAGCAGCGCTTGAACGGACTACCCACTCCATCCCTCTTCCCAACATCGAATTCTAAATTTGTATGGCTTATTGCAAAAAATAGGTTTGTCCGAAAAAAAATTGGGATCGAAAAACTACAAAAAATGGGGAAGATGTAACGATTCAACATTTTAACAAATAAATAATCGTTGTTGTTATAAAAACGAAAGATTAAAACACGCAAAAAAATTTTTGTCAGAAGGGTTTAAAATATCTTAGACTCATATTTTCATGAATTAATATTATATTGCCAAAGTAAATACAGTGGCTATACCTCACCTTGGTAGTAGGGGATTTCAGTCAGGATTGGACCATCTTAAGACCATCTTTAAGACTAAATCCGTATCTAAATCTGAATTGTTAATTCGTTGAAGGTTAATAGAAAATTCTGCAATCCCAGAAGGCTTACCTCTTTCGAAGTACCGTTTGTAGTGGATAGGTCTAACGAGGCTCCTGGGTGCTATGAGGCACAAATCCTTATCGTTGTAGCCCCTCTTCCCGGGTAATCCCTGAAAAATTAATTTAAAATTACTTATCTATCTTCAATAAGCATCCATCACTCGTTTCTAGATCTTGATTATTCTTCAGACTTCAATTTTAAAATTAGGTAAGATCCCGATATTTACTTGTATAGTCAAGATCATAATTTGTTATTCTCAGTAATGTTATTCAGTGATGTTATTCTCGTGAATGCTCTACATCAGGGGTGCTCAAACGGTCGATCGTGAGTGCTTTTTGAGTAGATCTCGAGAAGAAAACATTTTTTAATAAGTAGGTAACTTAACTACAAAAACGTCTGCCAAGTGGGTGTGGCACATAGCTTCCTCGTATCCATAACATGACTGTGTAGATCATTGAAAATTATTATTGACTAAAGAACTTCGTTCAATTAGGCGAAGTAAATATTGAATTAGGGTAAATTTATTGTTGTGCAGGAGCATAACTTGAGAAAATACAGATAGGCATGTTCAACTATTGAACAAACTATAAAATATACCTAATAATAAAAATTGACATAAAATATATGCATCGTTCAATGATGGTTCAATATGGTTCGATCCAAGCTCGAGGCTAAAACTTTATTTTCTCATCTTTACATCAGTCCGAACAATCCCTGAAAATTTCATCAAAATCAGTCATGAACTCCCGGAGTCATGCTTGTAACAAGGATTTCACGTTTGCGCATGCGCAGAGGCTACTATTGATCCGAGGGTCATGAAACCTATAGGGGACCATCTACACCCCAACCCGCACAATGAAAATTTAATCAAAATCGGACTATAACTTCGTGTAGTTTTGCCCGTAACAAGGATTTGCTGACAGACAGACAGACACACGAGTTATCGAGGAGTACCTACTGCAACTGATGCTGAGGAACGCGGCTCATTTTGGTTTATTATTCAATAATAAGCCATTGCAATCGCTCTGGAAAAAAAAATCCTAACCCCCCCCTGGAAATTTCATGGTTTACGTTTCAAAGGGTGTAGAATCCGAATCTGCAATAAAAATTTTCCGTCCGTCCGCCGTACGCCGTACGCGGTACGCACGATTTCTCCCAAACGGCTGAAGCAAAAAAGCTGAAATTTTCAGGAAAAATACATCTTGGTCCGACGACGCCCCATTCTTGAGCCAGCTCTCTCACTTAATTTAAAGTGCCCTTTAAGGGTTGTCAAAGTTTTGTAAAATCCCTAAAAACGTCGAAGCGGCCTAAATTTGTACTCTTTTCGAAGAACATGCCATGAGGAATCGAATGAGACCCTCCCCACGTCCGTAGGTCAAACCATTCCCGATGTATGGCCCGATTTATGGTGCCAACATTTGCGTTTTTTGGTTTATTATTGTTTGTTTGTAACCTAGTGATGTCCGGCCGATAGCGTCGAGTTGTAGTGAATGTGGATACTGGAGTGATAGCCGATACACGGGTTGAAGCATTCTGATATGCATGAAACGCTGATAATATATACCTAGGTAAATATTATTCAATATTATTACTGGGGTTAATAAGTATTCTTTCACTGGGGTTTATTATCCAATTGGCTTGCGTTCATGATTTGAATTTCTACTAAGCTTTGGAGTGTGCGTGTTTCACAGGATAGAGCGATTATTGAATTTCAGGAGGCACACAAATATGATCAACGGATCAATCCAAATAGGTATTTTGGTTGAGAACCGATTTACGTGCTCCATGCATATCTCCAGATATTCAATAATCGCTCCCTCACTTGTGAAACACGCACACTCCAAAGCTTAGTAGAAATTCAAATCACGAACGCAAGCCAATTGAATAATAAACCCCAATGAAGGACTTTGCAGCGTTTTTTTTTCAGCAATTTAACCTTTCCATCCAACCACGATCTCTCTACGCTCTATGAGTTCTATAATTTGGCAAAGCGTCAAATTGCTTTTAAAACGCCCGTTCAAGTCGGTGCAATGAAAAAAACTGTTCCCCGTCCTTACTAATCTCGATATCTGACGGCCCGATTTTGGACAGCAAAAATGGGGGGGTCCACTCTCCATTGCGATTTTTTCTTCTTTTCACCAACATTGTAGTACCACATTTATGGCAAGCAGCGTTCTCATCCTCACTTACTAACAACCCTTTGACCTGTGTACCGATGGCAGATAGGCAAACAAAGGAAAGAGCGCGACGAGAGAACGCAGACGAGTCATAGAACGCACACCGAACTGGAACCCGCCTTACCACTCGTAAATAACTTCGAAACAAAACTAACTAAACAGTGATGGGATGTCTGAGTAGTAACGAACTCACTAATAAGGGAACGATAAGATCAAAATACGCACGTGGCAGACCAGGCTGGGACCAACGAACTACCGCTGTTCCGCGTTTAATTTTCCATGCTCTCTGATTGGGCAATCCCTCATGCCCGCCTCAATTCATTCATTTACTGGTTTATTGTGTGACCCTGGAGCAGGTACTCAAGCCCATCTAATTGGTCAGGTGCCACCTCTCAACTGCATTCTGCACAAGGCCTGTTTTGGGTACCGGTAAAGTATGCTACCTACACGAAAGCCGCTATCTACCGTGCGGAAGCCGGTGCCTACATAGACCGGCCGGTGGTAATTTATGCTACCTACACTTTGACCTGAACCCAACCATTTCTATCGGTTCAATAAACACCGATTGTTTCTGAATCTTATGCCTGATCTCTTCCAACTTGAGGTGAACTATCAGTTCGGTTCGAGACCCTGGTGCGTGAGGCAACAACACTTAATCGAAATGAGTTTGGGCCATCTGTTCAGGAAAATAATTTACGACGACGCAACGTGTGTTGAGTTCCTCAAAAATAAAGGAGTGTTGCCGGATGAACAACAGTTTTGTGATAAAGTGAGGGAAGGTGAAGTGTGTGGGGGTGAACTGGACAGTGGAAGCAATATTATTAAAACTACGTACCTGCGTTGTACCAAAAGAGGTTGCCAAACCTATCATTCAATTAGGAAACCAAATAAATGTTTTACATATAATGACATAAACGGGAAGTGCAATAGTGGACTGTCTTTGTGTGATATCGTAGAAATTGTGTGGTACTGGAGTAATTTAGTAGGAGTCAATGACGCTTCCAAGTGGTCGGGTAGGAGTAAAGTGGCAATAGTTGACTGGTACGATTTGTGTAGAGACGTTTGCGTGGAAATGTTCGAAAAGAGGGGGAAAATGGGTGGTCCAGACGTAGTAGTTCAGATCGACAGGAGCAGGAAGCCTTCTCGACCGAAAATTGAAGGGAAAACTTCATTTGACAAGGTAAAGATTCCCAGCATCAACTATACCATTTATGTGTTTTTTTCTGTGGAATTTTCTCTTGTAGGTAGCGGAATTGATGTAGGTAGCATACTTTACCAGTGACCGTTCTGCAAGTAGCATACTTTACCAGTGAAGAGCGCGTAGGTAGCATACTTTACCGGTACCCTGTTTTGTGCCTCATTTCAAATATGGTAAGATCTGTTAATTTAACGCTGCAAATTCTTTCACTGGGGTTTATTATTCAATTGGCTTGCGTTCATGATTTGAATTTCTACTAAGCTTTGGAGTGTGCTTGTTTCACAGGTGATAGAGTGATTATTGAATTTCAGGAGGCACACGAACATGATCAACTGAACTATCCAAATAGGTATTTTGGTTGAGATCAGATTTACGTGCTCCGTGCATATCTCCTGAAACTCAATAATCGCTCTATCGCCTGTGAAACACGCACACTCCAAAGCTTAGTAGAAATTCAAATCATGAACGCAAGCCAATTGAATAATAAACCCCAGTGGAAGAATTTGCAGCGTTTTTTATGGTTATCAGAATGCTTCAACCCGTGCATCGGCTACAAAGCCCTTTAGGAGTTCACTCCAGTATCCACAGTACTACATCACTACATTACTACGTCACTAGGTTACTGATAGCAACACAAAAACAATAATAAACCAAAATAACGCGAAATGTTGGCACCATAAATCGTGCCATACATCGGGAATGGTTTGACCTACGGACCTGGGGAAGGGCTCATTCGATTCCTCGTGGGGTGTTATTCAAAAATAGTACAATTTTAGGCCGCCTTGACTTTTTTTTTTGAGGTTTTTAGGGATTTTACAAAACTTTTACAACCCCTAAAGGGCACTTTAAATTAAGTGAGAGAGCTGGCTCAAGAATTGGGGCGTCGCCGGACCAAGATGGATTTTTCCTGAAAATTTCAGCTTTTTTGCTCCAGTCGTTTGGGAGAAATCGTGCGTACGGCGTACGGCGGACGGATGGAAAATTTGTTATTGCAGATTCGGATTCTACACCCTTTGAAACGTAAACCATGAAATTTTCAGGGGGGGGGAATTTGGGGGAGCGATTACAATGGTTTATTATTGAATAATAAACCAAAAAGGTTAACCATCATACTGGGCAGGACCGACAAAATTTGACATACACACGTGCATTTGGGTTGACTCTCGCTGACCTGGTTAAATTTAATTGACAAAGCCTTCCCTACATGACCTAGTTCCAGAGATTCGTCCTAAAAACCACTCTAAAGACCTTTAATTTGGCGCAGTTCTGATTGGGTTTTTTTTTTAGTTCACTACTTCTAGAAGGTAGTTGGGTACCAACCTTGAGGTGCATGCAGGTCTCGCACGGATGTCCAGGCGGGCCACAAGTGGCCGTAACACCCAAACACACATTTTCGGTGGGGTGTTTCTGCGAGCGAATCGCTTCCTTCGTAAACTGGAAAGGGGTTTTGAACATCCTGACTAAGAAGCCAACAAATACTAATTCATAAGTAAGAAAGGAAATAAATAGGAATTGCCCTTACAATATACTATTTTACGCACTACTCATGCAACCTAGAAAACCAGAATTGTTTTTCTAATCCTGTATGAATTGTAAATTGATAATTACTAAGCATATAATGATACGGAATCAAATTGCCTAATAGTCAACTGGGTAATCCGGAGCGTTAAAGATCTGATTTAGCTAAAGTGACAGGCCAAAGAACTTGTAGCTTATCTTTTTGGTTTATTATTCAAAAATAAACCATTGTAATCGCTCCTGAAAAAAAAAAAAAAAAAAAAAAAATGCTAACCCCCCTGAAAATTTCATGGTTTACGTTTCAAAGGGTGTAGAATCCGAATCTGCAATTACAATTTTTCCGTCCGTCCGCCGTACGCCGAACACGATTTCTCCCAAACGGCTGGAGCAAAAAATCTGAAATTTTCAGGAAAAATCAATATTGGTCCGACAACGCCCCAATTCTTTAGCCAGCACTCTCACTTAATTTAAAGTGCCCTTTAAGGGTTGTCAAAGTTTTGTAAAATCCTGGTTTATTATTGTTTTTGTGTTGAAAAACCTCAAAAAAAGTCAAGGCGGCCTAAATTTTTGAAGAACTTTAATTTTCAGGAATGAGGAATCGCATGAGGGTTTATTATTTCCCCATAGAGCCGTAAATCTCAATTACCATTCCCGATGTATGGCCCGATTTATGGTGCCAACATTTGCGTTATTTTGGTTTATTATTGTTTTTGTTTTGATTGCAGTAACCTAGTGATGTAGTGAATGTGGATACTGGAGTGAACTCTAAAAGGGTTATAGCCGAAACACGGGTTGAAGTAATCTGATAACCATTAAAACAACGCTGCAAATTCTTTCACTGGGGTTTATTATTGAATTGGCTTGCGTTCGTGATTTGAATTTCCACTAAGCTTTGGAATGTGCGTGTTTCACAGGTGATAGAGCGATTATTGAATTTCAGGAGATATGCATAGACCACGTAAATCGGTTCTCTACCAAAATACCTATTTGGATTGATCTGTTGATCATATTTGTGTGCCTCCTGAAATTCAATAATTTCTCTATCACCTGTGAAACAAGCACACTTCAAAGCTTAGTATAAATTCAAATCATGAACGCAAGCCAATTGAAAAATAAACCCCAGTGAAAGAATTTGCAGCTTTTTTCATATGGCGTTGTATTGTATTGTCACTGTACCGTATGCTCATGTATTGGTAACGAACCACTCATTGTAACGTCAAAAGATTAAACAAATTAAGAATTAAAAAAGAAAAATATGATTTTTCACGTAGTACATTATTTGAAGAATCGAGATTTGTGTAGGATGCAAATTTATCAAAATCCTCTCAGTGTTTTATTTTGTGATCTTGAAAGTGTTCTCGAAGGGCTTGAATAGCTCGCAATCACGAGTCAGAATGCTGATCGGTGGATCTGACCTCGGATCAGGGGCTCTACCTTTCACTTCCTTGTCGTACTGTCAACTGATCTGCTCGCTATAGGTAGAAATACACCCCATTATTCACTCCCCGCTAGGCACGCACTAGTTATCTGCTACGATATCGACATAGCGTTATTTTGCATTGAAATTCAACGAACACGCCCTCTATTATAACAGCTAATCGCGTTTATTTTCTACACTTGTTTTTCATCTCTCCATCTTGTCTCTATATGTGCCACGAATTATCGTCTAATGTTAATAAGCTACACGAACGCATTCCGATTTCCTGGTGAACCCCGAAGGCTGTTTTTGTTGTAAAGTCGTGCCGTCAAATTTAAACATTCCTGAGTCTAAAAGAAAAGATTTTCTTTTTACCGGACCTTCCTGTTTGGACCCGAAATGGGTCCATCAGGGATTCGTGGTTGGAAACCCTGACAAACATCATCAAGATTCCAGGAAAACGTCGGATTTCTTTGAAGTTCAGCCTTGCTGGAGGTTCAGAAGTTAAATTTGGTACGTCATTAACTCCTTCAACTCTTCCAAATCCGCAGACCCAGGGCCACCACCTTCGCACACTGTTGTGGGATACGTTTTTGTCGTTGGCCACAATATAAACAAGTGGGTGTGGCACATAGCTTCCTCGTATCCATAACATGACTGTATAGATCATTGAAAATTATTATTGACTAAAGAACTTCGTTCAATTAGGCGGAGTAAATATTGAATTAGGGTAAATTTATTGTTATGCAGGAGCATAACTTGAGAAAATAAAGGTAGGCATGTTCAACAATTGAACAAACTATAAAATATACCTAATTATAAAAATTGACATTGACGCTGAATGGATAGAAGACTGAAGTGATAAATAATTATTATGGCATTTCTAAAAATAAAATATAAGCATCGTTCAATGACGGATCAAATAATGTTGGGTTGACTGCAGCGTCGTTGCAAAGTACCAAAATGCCGTCATCCCTCCGCACAGTGGCTGTATATATCTTGCGCATGCGCAGAGGCTACTATTGATCCGGAGGTCATGAAACTCACAGGGGACCATCTACACATCAAACCGAACAATTCCTGAAAATTTCATCGAAATTGGTCAAGAACTCCCGGAGTTATGCGCGTAACAAGGATTTCACGTTTGCGCATGCGCAGAGGCTACTATTGATCCGGGGGTCATGAAACTTATAGGGGACCATCTAGAACCCAACCCGCACAATCCCTGAAAATTTCATCAAAATCGGACAAAAAACTTCGTGTAGTTTTGCCCGTAACAAGGATTTGCTGACAGACAGACACGGAACCAAAATTGTTCAGAAAGGTCTAAAACGCAAAATGCGGGTGGAATTTTTGATTTTGGAGACAAAAAATTTTCACATTCCGAAAGTGAAAACAATGCTTCCGCTACCTTGGTAGATTGGGAAGCAAAATCCTCCTACAGGTTCCTAAAGCACTATATTATGATACGCCCTATTATAAAGCAAACGTACTTTCGATACCCGATACTCGGTTATTCCGTAGGCTTTCAATGAAACACACTGAAAATCGAACGTTTACCGGGAAATGCAAGATGAATTAGAGGGAATGTACGGAATAAAAAAACTGCCAGTCATGCAGCATGATCGTAACGAGCGAGTTTTTCAAAATTATAGCTTATGTTAAAAAAGTTTGTTTTTCAGCACTTTGTGTATAAAAAGTTTTTAACAATCGGTATTATTTCGAAAGAATTTATTATAACCAATATTCTTTTATTTGAACAAATACATTTAACTTTAACCTATTTTTTTCGTTTTCATCAATTTTATAGCACAAATTCAAATTTTCAGCATAAAGTTGATAGTACCGTTACTATCGTATTCCCGATGTATGGCCCGATTTATGCTGCCAACATTTCCGTTTTTTTGGTTTATTATTGTTTTTGTTTTGATCGCAGTAACCTAGTGAAGTAGTAATGTGGATACTGGAGTGAACTCCTAAAAGGGTTTGTAGCCGATACACGGGTTGAAGCATTCTGATATGCATGAAACGCTGCAAATTCCTCCACTGGGGTTTATTATTCAATTTTATTCATTTGGCTTGCATTCATGATTTGAATTTCCACTAAGCTTTGGAGTGTGCGTGTTTCACAGGTGATAGAGCGATTATCGAATTTCAGGAGATATGCATAGAGCACGTAAATCGGTTCTCAATCAAAATACCTATTTGGATTGTTCAGTTGATCATATTTGTGTGCCTCTGAAATTGATAAATAGAGAAAAAAGTTGCATTTTTTATTGTGTTATTTTTCACTTTTATTAAATTTAGCATTTTCTACTTCCAAGATTTGGCGTCTGAAATAGAGAAAAGAGTCATGCTTGTACCATTTTTTTATTTGGGGGGGGGGATGCATATCTGTGTTCAAAATCGCTTTATCAGTGAAACACGCACATCAAATTTGATGAATTCAAATCAAATGCCAATTGAATAATAAACCCATGATTTTTTGGTTTATTACTTTTTTGTTTTGATCGCAGTAACCTAGTGATGTAGTGAATGTGGATACTGGAGTGAACTCCTAAAAGGGTTTATAGCCGATACACGGGATGATATATGATGAAACGCTGCAAATACTAATTAAATAATTCAATCCAATAATAATAATAATAATAGTTCCATTCATTTGGCTTGCATTCATGATTTGAATTTCTACTGAGCTTTGGAGTGTGCGTGTTTCACAGGTGATAGAGCGATTATTGAATTTCAGAGATATGCGTAGAGCACGTAAATCTGTTCTCAACCGAAGTACCTATTTGGATTGTTCAGTTGATCATATTTGTGTGCCTCCTGAAATTCTATAATCGCTCTACCACCAGTGAAACACTCACACTCCAAAGCTTAGTAGAAATTCAAATCATGAACCAAAAGAATAAAATTGAATAATAAACCCCAATGAAAGAATTTGCAGCGTTTTTTTACTTGTGTATAACCGATATCCGACTAATTTCGTTCAGCTGAGATTTCTCGCTCTTTGTTGAAGGTGGAAGAGGTGACGGTGGTTGGAAAGGTCATCTGGTTGTTAAAACCCTTGCAGTCTCCTTCCCGAGGTCACAATACGTTTTAAACCAAACATCGTTCCCCTTAGATATTGCTGGGCGCGTAACTCAGAAAAAAATTCCCTTTGTTGATTTATTATTTGATTGCTCCGACAATACGGAAGTTGGCTCCGGTGCCAATCTGTTTCCATCAACAGAAATCGCGTTGCGGGCGTTGAGAGGAAAGCAATGCAACAAGAGTGACGCGCTCGCGAGATAAAACCGTAAAATACTGACAGTGAAATTTTATGGTTTTCGCCTTTCACTGGGAGAGTCCTTGCTGCCCTTCTCATTCTCAGAACTGTGTTGTTAGAAACACATACTCTTACTACGCTGAAGTCCTGGTCAATAGATTGTGTTTAGCAAATAATCAGTTATTATTAATTTATCAAAAATCAGGCTAGACCAATTGCAAAGAACAATACAAATAAATGCAACACTGCAAAACGCTTCCCACAGTTGAAGGTTGAAGTTGCCATCAAACTAGTGGACAGCATGACGACAAATCCGTTTAACAAGATAATTATTACAATCGAAACAGAAGTCAGAACCAACCCCCTTTCTCCATAGTGGATAGAGAGTAATTGATATAACTCGAATACAGCATTTATTGAAACGCTACTAATTCTTTCACTGGGGTTTATTATTCAATTTTATTCATTTGGCTTGCATTCATGATTTGAATTTCTACTAAGATTTGGAGTTGCCTGTTTCACTGATAGAGCGATTATTGAATTTCAGGAGATATGCATAGAGCACGTAAATCGGTTCTCAACCAAAATACCTATTTGGATTGAATCAGACAATCATATTTGTGTAACACCTGAAATTCATTCGCTCTAACATTGTGAAACAGAACCTCCAAAGCTTGGTAGAATTCAAATCATTTCAAATGAATACGAATAATAAACCCCAGTGAAAGAATTTGCAGCGTTTTTTGGAATGAAAGTTGATCATATTTGGGTGCCATCTGAAATTTAGATTATCGCTCTATTTCCTAAACACGTCATTTTTAGAATTCAAATCATAAATGCAAGCCAAATGAATAAAAGTGAATAATAAACCCCAGTGAAAGAATTCGCAGCGATTTGCATTTGGATTGATCAGTTGATCATATTTGTGTGCCTCCTGAAATTCAATAATCGCTCTATCACCTGTGAAACACGCACCTCCAAAGCTTGGTAGAATTCAAATCATAAATGCAAGCCAAATGAATAAAAGTGAATAATAATACCCCAGTGAAAAATTCAGCATTTATTTGGATTGATCAGTTGATCATATTTGTGTGCCTCCTGAAATTCAATAATCGCTCTATCACCTGTGAAACACTTCCAAAGCTTGGTAGAATTCAAATCATGAACGCAAGCCTATTGAAAAATAAACCCCAGTGAAAGAATTTGCAGCGGTTTTTGTTTTATTATTGTTTTTGTTTTGAATGCAGTAACCTAGTGATGTAGTGAATGTAGATACTGGAGTGAACTCCTAAAAGGGCTTATAGCCGAAACACGGGTAGAAGTAATCTGATAACATTAAAACAACTTAAATTCTTTCACTGGGGTTTATTATTTTTGGCAAAAATCGTGATTCGAATTTCCAAATGTGCGTGTTTCACAGGTGAAATTATTAGAATTCAAATCATAAATGAAAGCCCAATAATCTTAAACCCCATTGAATGAATTTGCAGGTTTATAGAACCCAATCTTGCCCCACCATAAAAACATATATCATTTATCAAGTCACTTTAGCACTCGTATTGTGTTAAAACTTCCCCAATTCCAAATTTCAACGATGTAGAGGAGGCAGAGAAATATGATCAACTGATCAATCCAAATAGGTATTTTGGTTGAGAACCGATTTACTTGGTGTATGCATTTCCTGAAATTCAATAATCGCTCTATCACCTGTGAAAGACGCACAGTCCAAATCTTAGTAGAAATTCAAATCATGAATGCAAGCCAAATGGATAAAATTGAATAGTAAACCACAGTGAAAGAATTGCAGAGTTTCATGCATATCAGAATGTAACATGCATGCGTGTATCGGCTGAAACCTTGCTATTTCAGGTATCCATTCATTCCTTCAAAAAAAAAAAACTGAAATTTGTGGGCAAAAACCACCTTGGTAGCTATTGAGGGGTCATCATCAAAAATCACCTTCAAAGGGCGAACAGTTGAAATGTTTAAATCTTTATTCGGTTTGCCCAATCTTGATATCCGCACTTTCAAGTCGGAAAAATCGTGTGAAAGCTGGGCCAAAAGTTGCTTGATTTTTCCTACATCATCATGAGACACATTTGAACTAGTATCACTGGGGGGTTCAGGCACATCGTAAATAATCATGTTAATATCTTGATCAATTAACCCTAAAGGATTGTTATTTCAGGATTAATCCATCAAAAAATTGAAATCTCAAAAACTTTTAATGTAAGAGGGTAGTGTTTTGTGTTCGACACAAATGGAATTTATTCTGATTTGACCACATGTGACCACACGGTTTGCAGTCGGATCATCCATTCGCTCACCATTTGAAAAATCGGTCAGATAGGGGATGAGGTTCCCGAAAGTGGAGTTCAACAGGAGGTCTGAGCAAACTGTTGGCTGGCGATAGCCTAGGTAAGATTTGAAGAACAAGCGGAAGCATTCTTGTAGCCTGTTTTTTATTTCCCAGTTACATCAGTTAAATTTCAGTGTGGAAGCATATTCTCTGAAGCCAGTTTGGTATTTCTTGTAGAATTTGTCCTGTGAAGCAGACAAAACGAAGGCTTCAGAGCGTTTCTGAATGCTGAGAAGCCAATGTCCAGGTCTGGCATTTCTTGTACATTTCTTCACAAATACCGGGTTAATTTGTAAAAACACCACATCCTGTCCAAGCCAGACAAAACCAAGGTTTCAGAATACGTTGAATTTCCAAGTGTTTCCGAATGTAACTAAGAAGTTATTATTTCTGAATGACCAGTCCAGATCTGGTATTTCTTGTATATTCCCTCACAAATACTGGGTTAATTTGTAAAAACACCACATCCTGGGCAAGCCAGACAAAACGAAGGCTTCAGAATGCGTTTGATTTCTAAGTGAGTTTTCGAATGTATCTGAGAAGCATTCTTTCCTGAATGACCAGTCCAGGTCTGGCATTTCTTGTACATTTTTTCACAAATACCGGATTAATTTGTCAAAACGCCACATCCTGTCCAAGCCAGACAAAACCAAGGTTTCAGAATACGTTGAATTTCCAAGTGTTTCCGAATGTAACTTAGAAGTTATTTTTTCTGATTGACCAGTCCAGATCTGGTATTTCTTGTATATTCCCTCACAAATACTAGGTTAATTTGTAAAATCCTAGGCAAGCCAGACAAAACGAAGGTTTCAGAATCCGTTGGATTTGTAAGTGTGTTTTCGAATGTGTCTGAGAAGCATTCTTTCTGAATGACCATTCCAGGTCTGGCATTTCTTGTACATTTCTTCACAAATACCGGGTTAATTTGTAAAAACGCCACATCCTGTCCGAGCCAGACGAACCGAAGGTTTCCGAATATGGGTCGACAGACGCGTTTTTTGTCAAGAAGGAAAAAAATTAATAAAAAAAAACTTTTGTTTCTCTCGCTTGACCTCTAACCACTTCTACAAAATAACGACTCTTGGGGGGGAAAAAAATCGAAACCATTGTTACCGAAGAAGAGGGTTATGTAAGGACAGGAGGTCCAGGCTTACAGGGAAGGGATGAATTCCAGAGAAGTGAAAGACGAATCTGAGCCGCGGCGGTAGGGGAATCTTGGCCGGCGAGGCTTCTGGTTGTGAACGACAAAAGTGGGAGGGTTCCATCTTCGTGGTAGGGAGACCTCAGCCACCTTGTAGAGTCAGTGTTTGTAGTGCCTACCCGTGAACTAGGAGTCAAAAAAGTACACCTCCTTATCTGTTGATGTGATTCCCTTTTTTTTTTTCAATTTTTGTTCGTATTTATTCTTTTTTTTGGTCCGTTGCTCGCCTTCATCTGCTGCCCTAATCGACATTTCTGCATCCCTCCTGTCAAAGATGGTTTTGAGTTCGAATTTCTTCGACACTGTGAGTATTATTGATGAATTTCATAGCTAAATTTTATTCAAATTTAAATGTTTACACGAGACTTTCGTAGAAAACTACACAGTATCAATCGTGCACTTACAAAGAAACAAGTGACAACACAACACCTAATCAACAAAACAAAGTATGCACCTTCACTGATGGATAAAGTCATCGTTATAATTTTAACCCCATGAAAATTTTATAGACAACCAACATTCTTATTCTTTATATCCGTTTCGTTTCCTAACAATCACCCAAAAGTTCAATTATATCCTTCTATCCTTAAGAAATATATTCTTAATAAGAATCAAGGGTCCTATCTTATGCCATAGTAAATTCCAACTTCATACTTTGAGAAATGTTTAATGTATTCTTGTTAAATGGAAAGTTTATACGTTGATAATGAATCTGTCAATACTCATTGGCATTTGCCGGGAACAAAATGTTAACTTCTCAGGAAGAGAGATTTTTTAAAACTATTTCGTTTTTAAAACTCAAAATTTGGCGTTTAGATTATATCAATAAATTAAACTGTAACATCAATAACTTCAATTAAAGAAAATCATAGATAATTAAATTTGATGGTAGCTCAATCAATTTGTCGGACAATATGAAGAAAATTCTTTGTTGTCAATGTATCATACATGTGCACAGAGTTAATGATTTATATTCTCACACTTCCATGTTCTTGTGTTCTTTTTACACGTGATATTCATAATCTAGTTGAATATTAGGTACCATTTCCATAGTTTTCGTAGATTAGTTGTGTTGAGAATGTTTAAACACGTTCTCACCTGTGCATTCCTAGATAAAATGTTAATAACTCATAAGGAGCAACTTGCAATTGTGTACAAAACCAAAATTTAACACATGTTGATATTTTGTTGAAGTTCTGTGTAGGTACATTTCATTTGAATTTTGATTAAAGAGTTGATCAAGTTGCAAATGCCATATGCTCAGTACTCTACACCATTGAGTTAAATGTAACCATAAAATACATGTTTAGTGTCCCATTTTATGGGTACTAGCGTACTGAATAAAGTAAAAAGATTCGAAGGTGCAGCCCTGCATCTTCTCGTATCAATCGACGGAGAATTTAACTGGTGGTCAAGTGAGGTTCCCTAATAGAAGTGTGTCATTCAGTCTTTTGTATGTTCTGATACTGAGCTGCCCGGAAAGATGATTTTGCGTATTTAGTTTGTAGTTCTACAGATGAAATTCAACTGTTCTTGGCGAGAATTTCTGCATTATTTCGTTAAAATGATTCCTTAGTTTCAATATAGTATGCAAGAGAGGATTGTGATATTTGATTATTATTAATTATTGTGAGTTTGTACAAAAGGCCTTTTGTCTCAAAGGCTACTTTTTTTTTACAAAACCCTCGTTGTGCATTTTGAGATAATCTGTGGATCGTATAGTGGACTGATTTTTAATGTGTCGTAAGAAATTTGAAGAAACCATTCGGTTAAGAATTTTTGGTAATAGCAAAACGCTACCGATTCTAGCACATGGGCTTATCATTTTTTGGATAATGCGTGGACGCTGGTGTAATGGTGGGTTTATGGGGAAATTTTACGTTCAGAAATTGCAATTATTTGCTAGGGGGAATGCCTGCTAGGATGTTAAACGTGTTTCATTCGATTTTTCGTCCAAAATCTCTGTAAAATGTCACCCCACTTGGGATGACAGTGATATCACTCTTAGATCGTTTTTGACTAGTTTTGGCTCATAGCATCGGTTGGTTTGCAGCAAGTGGAGTCCATGAGCGAAAGAACCAATTCTGTACATCTGCTCTAGAGCGCTCTATTGTTCGTGCGGGGTACGGACACAGTGGATTGGGTGTCTACACACCTTAGACCTAAAATCACAATGTTTGAGGGGGGCTAAAACAATTTTTGTTTTTCAATTACAGAGTCTTATTACTGAAAATAAATGGGAATGATGTAAAACAACTGTAATCCAATATGACTGCATTCATGTTACCAATGCATCGTCTGGATCGGAATCATAATAAATTCTAGTTTCTCTTGCTTGCATTAAATTTCGCATCGTTTGATGATTTCTCGCTTCATATTTCAACTGTATTGTTTAAAATGATGTCCTGAACCTGATCATGGAATGGGAATATAACTTTTTATTCAATGTCTCATAATTGCTTAGAGATATAATACACAGTGTGCCCCCAATGAACTCTGCCATGCTTCCGAATCTTGTAGGAAATTCAACACTGAGTAAAAACAGCACTGTGTTCGCAAACCTATTCTATTACGAGCTACCGACAAGAAAACAACATTTTTTGACGTTATTCGCGTTAATGTTAGTTACGGTTAGTCACGATTGCATTAGCACCTCCATCCTTCTTCCTGAAAGCAAATTAAAAATGTACGAAGTGTATTGCGTAAGAGAGGTTTATTAAACAATTGCGATCGAAAAAATCAGTTGAAATAGTGGAGATACCAAATGATTTGTAACTATTACTCCCTCCATTCCAATTCACCTAATTCCATAATTAAATCAAAACTTCAATATGTTCATATGTTTCAAAACTAGACCAAAATTCTCAATCGAACAAAAATTGAAGCAAGGGAAGCGGCAGGATAAGGTTGGATAAGCAGCGCTTGAATGGATTGTCTATTTCTCCATCCAGACAAGAAATTCAAAATTTCTTCTGTAAAAGCAAGGTCGAGGTTGTTGAACAATTATATGCCATACAACAAGTACGCCAAAAAATCATTATAACAATTTTGTTATGTTTACCTCCTCGGACTCCATCTGCTAATGTAGTTAATATTGTTAAGCTGTTCACTGTGAGACAATTACATGTCGAAAATACACTGCCAATGAGATGGTACATCAGCATCCTCAAAGTGACTTTGATTATAAAATTCATTGAAAAATGTGGAAATTACGGATGTTTCAAGAATTTCACATTAGCGCATGCGCAGAGCGTACCGCTTATTATATTGAGATGAAATTCGTATGGGACCTCAAGAGGCCTTATCCGCATAGTCCCTCAAAATATGAGCTAAATTCATTCAAAATTGTGGAAGTTATGGCTGTAACAAGGAAATGCGGACAGACAGACAGACACGGAACCAAATTTGTACAGTTGGCTATGAAACCTAAATTGGGAGTGGAAATTTTGAATTCGGACAACAAAATGTTTTTGGCTCTCGAAAGTGAACACAAGACTTCCGTTGCTTCGCTGACTCGGAAACATTTACTTCTGCTATTCCATAAGAATCCGTAAATAATAATTTCACAACGAAATCAATTGTATACGACAGGGTATGTAGTCGCAGGAAACGTGATAGCACCTAGGCCAAGATTAATGTTGTCATAACATAAATGTTATAACATAACAATGGAGTAGTACAGCATATGCAGCAAAATAAACTGAAATTTGCTTTAACAACAAGTTTTTTCCCCTACGCCGCGTCAAATGTGCTTGTAGCTCTTCAGCCAATAGACCTTTGGCAGCCCAATATAATTTTGCTATTTTTGACCATTTGGTCTCGTCTTCAACATAGTTTTGTCTCCCTCAAGTCGAGGCCAGTCAAAAAGATGGACACCTGTCATGCTCGATTATGGAGTTATGGAGTTGCTAACAAAAAATGCCACTGATAGTTTTTTCACGCCGTTCATTGATTGTTTTGAAATTGGAAACCAAAAATTTAGTGAATCAAGGTTTTTTTCTTTTTTATCAAATACATTTGCACACCTTACATGTTATGCTTACAGCTAATGAGGCATATTTTTCATAATTAATGTACCCCTATCCAATGTATTTTCATTTTCGCTGTTGGATTTCAGTTTTAGATAATACTTGTCTAAGCCTTACATTTTCTGGTTGTTTGGGTTTACGGCTTTTGTTTTTTTTATCAACTTTGGCGTATATTTATCGTATGCAAGTGCGGGGGACATACTTTTTAATTTAGAACAAACCGAAGTTCTAACTTTATTACCACACACTGACTTTTTATAGTTTTATATATTATTCAATTTATATCGAGGGATATTTCCATTTTGCGCAGTTTCTTTCCATCAAGTCCTACTTGTAGCTTCCTATGAAGGTCAGGTCGGGATCGGGGACTTCTCATTGGCCGTGCGGCTTCCACAAGGCCACGCCCACTCCCGCGATCCCGTCTTTCTCCCGTCAGGAATGATCGCACTATTCGTTCTCGAGATCACTGGGCGGTCGGAACACAATCCTCGTCAACTTTGAATGGAAAAGATTTACAATAAAATCCAAACTCAACCTGGAATTCAAGTAATTTATCCGTTTTGGCGAATAAGATAGGAAAACATTCCACCTGACCAAGTCCATTTGACAGGATTTCTACTTTCAGTCTATTATAAAAACTTGTTTGAAAGCCCTGCTACGCAGTTTAAAAAGAAATAGGTGAATAACACAATGAGGGAGTACAAAAACAATACGCAAAGTCAAAAAATCGTATATTCCAAGTCCCCGAGGAGAGGAGCAGGTCGGTTGCCCTGGGAGACGCTCCGCCCCACTGGGCCCTCTCCCCTCGGAGGGGGGGGGATTCCCCAGCGTCACCACCCCCTGAAAAACGGATATACTTTGACAGTTTCGTCTTTATATATACGAATGCTGCAAAATTATTACAATAAGGCTCGTTATCACTGTATTAGATAGAACTCCTTCGTAAATCACTCTATGTATATTAGACGTAGTCTGTTTCATTATATCAAAACTATGCGCTTCCATGAATTGTACAGTGACAACCTCTCTTCGTGGCAATCCGTCTGAATGGATAGTTTGGCCAAGATCCCGGCGAGGAGATGGAAGATTCAGTGTGTTTGAACCCCTGTATAGTGGGCACCATCTACAGTGGTCGTGGACACTAAAAGGATCATTTTGAACCCCTCGAAGTCTATCGTAGTAAACGCCTATTCAAGACTAACCCGGTGCCACTAATCCATGGACGTCCTTACAGCGATTACGTGGGTAAACAGCTCGTGGGATGGGATACAAATAGCACAATACGATATCGAGTAGAGACGACACTGCAATCTCTCAACTCACACCAACCAGATTACGAATGTTCTTTTGGATGATTTTTTTCATCCGGTACCAGGAGATGAGGAATGACTGAATCAAAATGGAAAACCATTCTACCCATGTAATTTTTTATGAGTACAGCGATGAAGTTGAGCATCTTACGACTTTTTCTGCAGAACTGCCATACGTAAATACACGTAATTGAAAACTTAGTTTTTCAAGTTTTTGCCTCTGAAAAACCCGAATCACTCCCCGGTCCATTTATCAACCACCTATCACGTGTCCATTATAGAAAACACTAAACTACGGATATTCTCCAAGATGGATGCCCCTTTACAGTGGACATCTGAGTTGGTCATATCACTGTCCACTACAGAGGAGTTTCACTGTAATTGTATTCTAAATGGCATAAAATAAGCAACATTTATAAACGGTAAATCGATTAGGGCAAAAATTAACTCATGATCAGCGTGTCACCATACCATTAATTGACTTTTTAATCTAAAATACGATTCCCTTTGGTTTAAATAAAGTACTAATAAAATTACTAAAAAGTAATAAAAGACTTTATATGGACTCGATGGAAATCCACAAATAGAACAACATAGATACATTCTACGAAATGAAATAAAACACCTAATAACACTTCACTTGTACGCAATTATATAACATGAGTCTTCAAAAGCTCTTTTTCAGAAGAAAGAAAGAAAGGAAACGAAATTCCATTGTAATTATAACAGTAGATGCGATCCTCCCACGATACTAGATCATTTTTGACTATATTCAAGAGCGTTCACATTCGTGTTGACGTTCATATTTTTCTGTCAAATATACAATCCTTGCTGCTTTGTCAAGTAATGAACGTAAAGTGGTTCGAGTGGGCTCATTCGATTCAATGAAGGGATGTTTATGAACAGAGAACGTGGAAACATTAATGTCATTTCGAAAGTTTTCAATATTCAGGTTGTTTAATACAGCCCTTTGATGCCATCATTTCGGATTGACTAAGAGCAATGCAGACAATTTAGTCCCAAGTAGATCTCAACTATGATTTTTGATCCAAGTTTCGTCAACTTTGATTCAGTATTCGAAGAAAAGCTCCGTACACCTATCGGCGTTTTTTGTTCTGGCGGATTTGATTTCAATTGGCTTTTCGAATCCTATGCATCCTGAAACGTAGAACAGGAAACTGGGGAGGGAGTCATTTTTTCTCAGATTAAAAAGGTTCATTTTTGAAAATAATTAACGGAATGTGGTTCTTAATTAGCCAAATTAAAACCACAAAAGTACTACCTATTGGTAAAAAAATCTCTAAGATGCATTTTCTGTTCCAAATGGAGTGTGGAGTCGATTCCTCAAGTTTTAGCGTTGTTACCTTGAACACCCTCTAAAGTGTTTTATTTCATCTCAATAATTTTCAGTTGGTGGGTGGTTTAAATAATTATACACCAGTAAGCTGTCTAATACCAAAATAAAACTTTATGTGATAATTTCCACCGTTTTTTTCCTGGTTGAGAGGTGCATTATTGGAAATGTTAAACCTATAAAAAGATCGAAGGGAGGCAATTTAACATTCAATCAGATACTTGACAGTTTTCCGCAACTCTCAAGAGGATAATGTAAGGGCAACGTCATCGTAAAAATTTACGACCCATTCACAGAGGCTATTTATAAATATCAGATTAGCGGTCGGGGCGCGCGCATGGGGTTTTAAGCGATCGGCTCATTGTTCGCTGGGCGTGGGGAACAATAGGTGCAGACTGGTGTAGGTCTGTAGCTCTCTGGTGATCTGGGGTTGAGAATCTGTACAATGCAGGCGCCTTTGGGCAAAAGTTCAAAATGCCATCTCTTTTCCTGCATTGTTTGGCTTGGAGGAGTTATGTTTGGGACGACACACCCCTTCAGAAACTCCTGTCGTGTACGGGAAAAGTGCTGGATTTGGTATCTCTACATACCAAAAGGCAGCAATCATGTTTAAAGAAGTGACGAACACCTTGGATGCATACCATGGATGCATGTATCTGGCCGGAGATGGTGCTGGAAAACAAGCCAGATCATCTACCGACTGCATTCCATCGGAGTAAGTTGCTCAAAGTGGTGTTCAGGACTTTTCTCCACGATTCCATCGTAGAAGCTATCGAAGATGGTACGGAATATTCATTTTTCCAATTCCTTGATAATTTTGTTGATCTTAGATAAATGAACAAAAATTCTGCTCATTGTTCACTGTGCGTGCAGAACAATAGCTGCAGTCTGGTGTAGATACTTTCTGCTGATGTGAGGTCGAGATTTTGCACAGTGCAGCCACCTATGGGGAAAAGATCACAATGCCATCTCTTTTCCTGCATTGTTTGACTTGGAGGAGTTATGTTTGGGACCGCAAACCCCTTCAGAAACTCCTGTCGTGTACGGGACTAGTGCTGGAAATGGTATCTCAACATACCAAAAGGCAGCAATCATGTTTAAAGAATTGACGGACACCCATGGATGCATACCATGCATGCATATATCTCACCGTAGGTGGTGCTGGAAAACAAGCCAGATCATCTACCGACTGCATTCAACCGGAGTGAGTTGCTCAAAGTGGTTTTCGGGACTTTTCTCCACAATTCCACCGTGTAAGCGATCGAAGATGTTACGGAATATTCATTTTTCTAATTTCCTTGCTTATTCAATTAATCCTAGACAATTGAGCAAAAATTCGGTTCATTGTTCACTGGGCGTGCAGATCAATAGCTGCAGTCTGGTGTAGATACTCTCTGCTGATGTGAGGTCGAAATTTTGCACAGTGCAGCCGCCTACGGGCAAAAGTTCAAAATACCATCTCTTTTCTGTATTGTTTGACTTGGGGAAGTTATGTTTGGGACGACAAACCCCTTCAGAAACTCCTGTCGTGTACGGGACTAGTGCTGGAAATGGTATCAACATACCAAAAAGCAAGCATGGTTAAAGAATTGACGAACACCCATGGATGCATACGATGCATCCAAATACCTCGCTAGATATGGTGCTAGAAAACAAGCCAAATCATTTGCCAACTGCATTCCATCGGAGTAAATTCGTCCCAATGTATTTCTTGACTTTTCTCCACAATTCCTCCTTGGAAGGGATCGATGATGTTGAGGAATATAGCTTTACTCGATTTCTTCGCTGAACATCTTGAAGTTTCGATAAATTCCGATTCCTCGGCCACTCCACTTCACAAATATATAATAATTTCCCACAACATGCTTTGTACATTTTGTGACTTTTGAACCCCAAAAACGAGGATTTGCTTCACATCTTTATGAAAGCCGGGAGCTAGAATTGAGAGACTTCTAGCCAATCCGCTCAAGCTCTGCGATGATTGCGGATAAGTCTGTATTAACTACTAATCGGAATGATTCAAAGTTTCAACTCTTAATTTTTGTGGAATTAAACTAGGTTTCTTTTCCAAACTTTGCGTTTTTCTTGCACCTCCTCATGATTTTCAAATTTAGGAGGACGGATTTCAGATACGATGAAACTACGTGCCACTGCCAATTTGCCTTTACACGGGAAGGTGTGTGCCTTTAATGAGTAGCTTCGCCGATAGTTTAATTGCCTTTAATATGAAAACGACATTAAATTTCTTAGAAAGAGATTTCAACGAATACGACCCAATTTCTCCCGGTTGGCAGGGATCCTCTCGGGAGCGACAGAGGCTTTTAGCATAATGAACACATTCGCACATGATTTCTCCGCCGTCCGACGGCGACTTGTTTCTTATTTCATTCTCGTATTCGCTCTCCCATCACGGGACAAAGGAGCTACGAACCCACTTACAAGCCGCACGTGCTTTGTTTGCGGGAGCGCGCGAACCCTCGAAATACATTCGCAACCCGACGTTTTTTCTCGCAACACGGGCTCGGACAAATTAAGACTTTTCTGTTGATAGTTGTCACCGGACCCTGAGATGGGTTAAACCAGGGGTGCCTACCCCCCTAGCTTCATTGACCCTGTGATGGATATGGTTAGTGTGGCGGAGCATTATCAATGCATCCAGCTCATTGGAAGGGGCAACTATACCATTCCATCACCTCACGACCCCCCCACCCCAAATTAGACCCCCCCCCCCAATGTAAAAAGTACTGGTAAACACCCCTTATTTTATCCAAAATTGAAAGAATAGGTATGGAAAAAATTCAATATTGTCTATTTAGACAAAACTTGTACATTTTTGAGGTTCATTACCTAGGATGTAGTTTATTTTTGAATGTCGTCAAGCTAAACACTGTTTCAATCAACTTTAGCCCCCCCCCCTCCTCCCCAACATTTATTAGGACCCCCCCCCCCCCCCCCAAATTTCAATGACCCAGTCTGCGTCTTGCCCCCCCCCCCCCCCTGTGGGCACCCCTGTTTAAACGATCAATCATCTATCGATGAAATCTAATAGAATAAGTGCATTTCTATCTCATAACAATCGAGATAACAAATTGAACATATGAGTAACGGGTAACAAGTTGTACAAGTACATAAGTTTGATTATTTCTATTAATAAGCCTTTGCAATCGACCAAGAAGACAAATGTTTAATCTCCCCGTAAAATTGGTTGGTTACGTTCAACGTATGTCGATTGGAATGAGTCAAATTATTAGACAGAGGTGCATTATTTCTGCATTAGACAGCCATTCTACGTAAATCAATTATATATGTGTGTTAGATGTAGTCTTTAGTACATTATCTAAACCCGACACCTCGCTCCTCCATACCTTGTAAATTCATCCAAGATGAAATCTTGGAATCTAGGATCGAGAAATCTTGGAATCTAGATCGGCCGTCATCAATGCAGTTTAACTCAGACTACCCGTTGAACGGCAACTGCGACCCTGCTCTCTAGCTCGACCGTCTATCTGACCGTAGAGCGATTTTCGTCTCCGAAAATGGTACCGTATGGCGAAAGGATGATGGTACAGCAACCCAAGTGGCCTCGTTCGATTCACGGAACTTATCCCTATCTGAATCGAACTAAAAAACTACCCTCTTACATCGAAAGTTTTTCAGATTTTGATTTTTCGATATATTCAACCCTAAATATATAGCTTTTCCAAGTCAAATGCATCCCTTTCCAATTAAAATTCAACTTTTTCCAACTCAAATTCAACTCTGAATTCAGTTCTGAATGTGGAAACGAATGCTTGTCTGTTATTCGGCTCTGGGCTGAAAACAATACTCCAAACGCAGTAAATAGGACAAAATCATGGAAAAGGTTGAATTTGACTTGGAAATACTATAATCGCTTAGGGTTGATTGATGTCGAAATTACTAGCACATCCCGTGTCAGTGTTGGATCTTTGAGCATAATTTCGTAAAATTTGGAAAACAGCGGGCAGACAAATGCTTTTAAAAATTCGATTTTAGAGATCTACGTATTTTGAAACGTGAATCAACTATGTTCATTAATTCGGAATATAAACCAAAACAATGGTCTTAGCGGTTAATGAATGAGTACCTCGCTCCTGTTTGAAGTCAGTAAAAAAAAAAAAACGCTGCAAATTCTTTCACTGGGGTTTATTATTCAATTGGCTTGCGTTCATTATTTGAATTTCTACTAAGAAAGTGTGCGTGTTTCACAGGTGATAGAGCGATTATTGAAATTCAGGAGGCACACAAATATGATCAACTGATCAATCCAAATAGGTATTTTGGTTTAGAACAGATTTACGTGCTCCATGCATATCTCCTGAAATTCAATAATCGCTCTATCACCTGTGAAACACGCACACTAAATAGCTTAGTACAGATTCAAATCATGAACGCAAGCCAATTGAATAATAAAACCCCAGAGAAAGAATACTTATTTACCCCTTTAATATTATTGAATAATATTGAATATTTTACCTATATATCATCAGCGTTTCATGCATATCAGAATGCTTCAACCCGTGTATCGGCTATAAACCACAAGTATCAACATCGGCTATCACTCCAGTATCCACATTCACTACAAATCGACGCTATCTGCATCACTAGGTTACAAACAAACAATAATAAACAAAAAAACGCAAATGTTGGCACCATAAATCGGGAATGGTTTGACCTACGGACCTGAGGAGGGGCTCATTCGATTCCTCATGGTATGTTCTTCAAATAGGTTTAAATTCAGGCCGCTTCGACTTGTTTTGAGGTTTTTAGGGATTTTACAAAACTTTGACAGCCCTTAAAGGGCACTTTAAATTAAGTGAGAGAAGCTTGAGAAGCTCAAGAATTGGGGCGTCGCTGGACCAACATGGATTTTTCCTGAAAATTTCAGATCTTTTGCTCCAGCCGTTTGGGAGAAATCGTGCGTTCGGCGGACGGACGGAAAATTTTTTATTGCAGATTCGGATTCTACACCCCTTGAAACGTAAACCATGAAATTTTCAGGGGGGGTTAGAATTTTTTTTTCATGAGCGATTACAATGGTTTATTATTGAATAGTAAACCAAAATGCATTGTCATATTGTCGGTTTACAGAGCTGGCAGTACGAGTTTGTATGTACTACACGGTTTGCCCGTTGTACAGTGGAAAATATCCAAACAGACCGCGACAAAGTCCGAAATCCTGCCAATTGTAACGCATGGTTTTATTGTTTTACAATATTGCGTGATTTTTCTGTAATTGTAAGTTTCATGGGATCAGTTTTGGTGTTTTTTGTTTCATAAATTGCGACCATTTCCTATCTCAAGAATACGGATCTGAAATCCCAGTCAATTTGTACCCATCTCACTTTCGCAAGCTTCAGTGACAAGCTCCACTTATTAATAAATAAAACAAAACCGAAGTAAATGGTTCGCTAATAAAAGAAAGAAAAAAATAAATCGATTTCGTTCCAAGGACAAGGCCACCAGGGTGTGGTCTCGTAAACATTAGATCAACCACCCGCCGAAAAATGTGGCGTGGGCAGCTCGTTACGAGCGGACATTTCTCCTTATGATTTACACATTCTAAATTTAAACTTTGAAATTAAATGACTTTTTCAGAAAAGACAGTACGAGTGCTCAAGCTGTTTTCATTCTTACTGGCTTTGTATTGATTTGTCGTAAAATTTCGATTGATTGCGTCTATTGTAATCGATTGATTGCTTTCATGTTCCTTTATGAATATATTGAGTTCATTTGTCCCTACCTAATCCAAGTAATAACCTTGATTTTTTTAGTTAAAAAGCTACATATTTTAATAATTGTGTACGAGTAAAATAACTAAGATAGACCCATTTGGTAACAACTGATTCAAATCAATATTATGCAGCCGTGGTTAGGAATGTTTGATGACAAATAATATAATAACACATGAGACATGTTTGTTAAATCAGCAAAATTACTTTACAATAGTAAACATTGTTTTACTGTAGAAAACAATGTGATGATGGATTTTCTCAGCTGATAAACACGTATAGAAAACAGGTAATCATACAGTAGTGTGGCAAAAAACATATGTTATGTACCTATATATTAAAATATAATATTTATCTAGATATTTAAATAAATATAACGGGCGCTATAGCCCGTTAGCCCCTCCAGAAAAATCAGTCTAGAGCCGCCTATGTTTATAACAGAAACAAATTATGATGGAATATCGAATCATTAAGAGGATCCCTACGACTTAATGAGAGTGCAGGCTGAGGAACGATCTTGGATTACAGATGTCGAAATCCAATCAGTTAATATTTATTCGTTAAACCATTAATTTTGAGAATTTTGCAGTTGGCAATTTTCATGGTTCAACCTGTTTTTATAATGTATCCCAATGCTTGGTTATTCGTCACTGATGTACGAGCTATGAACATATAATTATTCAATTAAATTACCAATTATTTATGAACTAACGGGTGCTGCGACTTCCACGCAATCACTCCCCCACGGTCTCTCGAGAGGCATCTAAAATGGTATGCCCAAGCTCGTTCGATACTCGAAAAGACGCAAACGGGCTCACTAGGGAATTATCACCATTACAATCGGCACAGTAATCTTAATTTTCCACATTTCAGCTTCTAATAGCTAACAGGAGAGCATTATTTAGCCTAGATGAAGTAATGTGTTGAACAGTTCCAGGCCGAGTCCCAACGTGGGTAAGGAAGGTTTTTAGAAGGAGGTTTTAGTGGGTTTGAATCCTACATAACCCGAAGAGCGGTCCCTTCTGGGTATCTTATGAGATCCGATTTTCACCTTAAGATCTTGAAGATTTTCTCACCTGCCTACCGAAAAAAAGCCTGTTGCGCATCCAGCTGATCTGCCATCCTCCCAATCGCTCCCATTGGTGCCAGGAAGAGAAATTATCTGTAAATCTGTCCACCAGTTATTTCAAGGAGCGGTGTACTAAATAATAGGTAGGTCCCTACGAAATAACCGAGTCAAAATCGAAATACTAACTGTATATGGCATACAAGCTACATATAACCCAGGAGGATTGGATTGCGATGTCTTGAGCAGGAGGTGGGGTCTGATGTATCCTTCCTCACGAGATTTGGCCGACCTTAAGTTTCTTCTCCGATTGATTCGGGGAGATGTACATTCAATGGTACTCCTTGGCGAGCTTAATTTCCTTGTCCCTCGATATGGTTCCCGATCAGAGAGCCTCTTTTGGATTCTCTACTCAACCACTAACTATCTCCAGCACCGTCCACTCTCCAGGATCCCTGTTTTTCTGATAGCAATGTTCAGTGATGTTATTGAATTAAACAAAAAATATGATGTTAATGTATCTAATTATGTTGTATTGGGCTTACCCGTATTATAAATAAATAAATCCCCTGAAAATCTCGAGATTCGTGGCAATCAATCAAAAGGTGATAGAACTCATCAACCGAGAAACAAGTTTCGGTTGATTCGGAAAATCTCGGGAAAAATATGTTTTCAAAACTAAATTCCGACAATCTTCCCCGATGAGTGACATTAGAACGGCTCAACTCACCGAAATGGTTCTCAGAACGATATCATACCATCGGAATCGTTACAAAAAGGTGTTTGCATCTTGTCTCTGTTCGATTTGAAAAGTGGAACAACGAGGATAGCTTTTCCTATTAACGAACGTGTTTATTCAATCGTCGTCACTAAGGACGGCAGATTCCACGACGGAAGAAGAAGTTGTGCGACATCTAATATCTTCAGGAAAGTTTTCTGGAACTTGCTGATTCACAATGGAGACATCCGTACAATGGCTCCTCCCCTAGGATACCGGGAGTGCCCAGGAATCTACAAAAAAAATATTCCCATAAGTACGAAAAAACCTTGCTTGTTAAGTTAGTACAATATCCTTAGTACCTGCCCACTGTTTATATGGAGGTCACAGGACAAACAGATCAGAATCCACAATAAGGAAGTCAGTGTTCTGCATACTTTGGTGGCCTGGATGCTGGCATCTCATAAACAGAAAAATATCACAAATCAATATTTTTAGTAAAGTATCGATTAGTTGTTCAAATGTATCGGAATCTACGATAAAACTAGCACGGTGGTAAATAGCCTGGGACTTGGGACCTTTCTTCTCATTACCGTGCGCAAAGATCACTAGGGGCTATCGCTAAGAGGGCAGAACATATGCTTTTCTTAGCCAAATACAAATTTCAATTGGTCTGTGTCGTGTTGTACTATTTCATTTAAAACTGCATGAAAACAAAAACGCAATAAACACAAAATAATAAAGACGGCAAAACATATCTACCTCAAAAACTTTATGAATAAGCATTAGGTACCTACAATTGCGCATTCGTTTCCTGGCCAATATGCCGTTTACAATGGATGCACAATGAACACGAATGCCAGTCAGTTTAGCGCACGGAGTAACATTCCACTAGGTTTGCCAAGGAGGGGAGAAACACACTTGGACGTTCGAGGACGCTTGTGAACAGGATTTGCGAACTCTGTGACAGTTAACACTGTATCGAGCATCTTGCTAAAAATTGTTGGAAAACAGCGTTCGCAAATAAAGCTTCTTTGGTGCAAACAAGACACTTATAAATATCTTCGAAAACAGAACAATGGTGGAACGAGTGGCTAGAACACTTTGATACCAAGATAAGTCAAAATAGTCCTGGGGTCCCCCCAGCTAGGAGCAAACAATTCAAAATGCTCCTTCTTTGGTTTTTTCGAGCTCTCAGATTGGTCAATGAGCGCCTCAATGTAAACTTGAAAACCCATGGAATTATTCTACTAAAATTCTATTTCGAGGATATGCTCACGTACTCTGATTAGAAGGTCTATGTCGAGATTTGTTTGAAATATGGTAAGTCCAGTCTTGTTTAGCTATCTTCAATGGACTTTTTTAGTACTTTGGTTTATTGGTTTGGGGTACACATGGTCCTATGCTTCTTCCAGCAGCCATCCCTGAATGTGTATCATAATTGGTTCACCAGTTCGGGAATCTGTGGAGGACAAATGGATCAACAAGGGATTTATACATACGAACGTGGAGGGAGCTCTTCAAAATAACTCAATTTCCTGTTATCCAGCTTGGTATTAGTGGTAATTGGCTGTAACCCAGGTATTTCATCTTAATAATCCGCTGTCTAATGTAACAAATTGTTTTATAATTTGTCAAATAATGGGTGATTGCTGGTGTCTTTGTGAGGTGTTAGCGGATCAATTTTAATTTCAGAAATGGTGGGTATTTGCTATGGGTGAATTTCTACGGATTTGAAACTATTCCCAGTAGGTTTTGAGTCCAAAATTTTTAAGAAAATGACATTTCACTCGCTCATGTCAACAAAAACCTTGATTTCGACCATATTTGGGCCCATTGATACTGTGATTGTGAGGTAATCGGGCTGGAGAGAAATAAGGGCTAAATATATAGACCCCAAAAGGAGCCTATGCGCAAAAGATCGTTGATTTGGAATCTACAAGCTTTGAAACGTAAAATGACTAAAGTGAAGATGCTTACTACCCACTTAGATGCTCATCATCTCTTACACTGATTCCATTAACTTTCTTGAGCTTTACACCATGAAAGTAACTGCTTTAATCTGCAGCTGCTTAAGATCTTATTGAGGTACCTGATACATGAATCTGCTTGATTGTTTTCAACTTCATCAGCCCTCTGAACCCATAACAACAACCGGTTCACGTCACAGGTCAAAGTCCTATATCTATCCAAGCCGCGTTGGGGTAGACAGAAGTTAGGGCTAACTAGACTCCAAAAGGAGCCTATGTGCAAAAGATCGGATGTAATACATCAACTCTAAGGTATTTTAAGGTCCGTACGGTGATTTGGAATCTGCAAGCTTTGAAACGTAAAATGACAAAAGATGCTTACTGGCCAGTAAGATGCTCATGATGAAGAGATGATCTCTTACACCGAGATCCACCATCTCCATTAACTTTCTTGAGCTTTTCACATTGAAAGTAACTGCTTTAATCTGCAGCTGCTTAAGATTGTATTTAGGTACCTGATACATGAATCTGCTTGATTGTTTTCAACTTCATCAGCCCTCTGAACCCATAACAACAACCGGTTCACGTCACAGGTCAAAGTCCTATATCTATCCAAGCCACGTTGGGCTAGACAGAAGTTAGGGCTAACTAGACTCCAAAAGGAGCCTATGTGCAAAAGATCGGATGTAATACATCAACTCTAAGGTATTTTAAGGTCCGTACGGTGGTTTGGAATTTGCAAGCAGATTTGGAATCTTCAAGCTTTGAAACGTCAAATGACAAAAGATACTTACTGGCCAGTAAAATGCTCTTCATCTCTTACACCGACTCCATTAACTTTCTTGAGCTTTTCACATTGAAAGTCACTGCTTTAATCTGCAGCTGCTTAAGATTGTATTTAGGTACTTGATACATGAATCTGCGTGATTGTTTTCAACTTCATCAGCCCTCTGAACCCATAACAACAACCGGTTCACGTCACAGGTCAAAGTCCTATATCCATCTAAGCCGCGTCTCACAACCATTGTTCGCACCAGACAAATATTTCCATTGTCGACGCCTGATCGAGTTCCGCCTCAGGGCCCCAAAACCACTCCTCAATCCAATGCTACACTTAACCGCTTACGACAACCTCCTCTATTTTTCATTCGGTTTTGTTTTGTTTTCAGTTTTTCGCCGCCCGATATTAAAAAAGTCGGAGGCCGGGCTCAACGCGAATAAGGCGCGGCAACGCGAAAAAAATGGAAGGGGGAGACGTTAGGGGCAAAGCCTCCAGAGCAAAGCTGACCTTGGGGGTAGCCCCAAATCCCCCGAAGTTCCTCTGGCACTTCTCTCGAACCTCCAGTTATCATGTTAAGTTCCTCCGGTGTTCTTCATATACCGAGCATGTCAGGTAAATCATAACGAGGTTTCGCCTAATTGGAGGTTCAATTTCGAAGTGTTTCGGGCCGTATTGAGCTGCGACGGGGGATCTTCCCTTCTGGACTTGTAACCTTCCCAAGAGGTTATAATAGGTTAATGCCGGGTTCGTGGTTGCAGCGACCTTCCCCTTCTTCGCCTTCCGGGTTGCGATTCACTTTATTCGACTCTGAAAGGCAGTTTTTTCCCTCTGTTTCTTTTGTACTGCGGTCTCCTGAAACTGGTGAGTCGTCGACGTTTCATTATAGTTCACCGTGCAACAGAATTCTGCAATTGAAAACACATAATTGAACCTCGGTATAACGTCATATCACATCCATCGTAAGATCCTCCAACACCACAGGTTTAAAGATCACGAGATAACGACAATCTTAATCAATTAATACCAACTCCATATAATAATATGTTTAGATTGATTAAATAATAAAATGCAACAGCGTTTCTACCCATAAGATCTTCTTCAACTCAATCTAAACGAGGATGTCATCTAGTATGCAGTTTCATTCAACAATTTCACGAAGGTTTAGTTGGTCCACAGGTTTCATTTTTGCTGAAAATAATAATCACGTTGAATGAATACCATATTGTATTGATAGAAACATGGATTTGAAACTTATCATTATTATCCACAATCAGTGGTTAGCCAACAGTATGAGGGGGAATAGCCACTTGTAGTGCCACAGTTTCGTGGCTTTCAGTCTATCCATAAAGTAACAAATAAGAAAATGTTTCGGTTAAATGTACTATTCAAATCTAAAGAATCCATCGATTTAAAACAAATTTCCAAATTGTCACACTGGCCATATCACCCGAACAACTGTAGGTGTGTATTTTTGGTTTATTATTCAATAATAAACCATTGTAATTGCTCTTGAAAAAAAATTCTAACCCCCCCTGAAAATTTCATGGTTTACGTTTCATAGAATGTAGAATCCGAATCTGCAATAAAAATTTTCCGTCCGTCCGCCGTACGCACGATTTCTCCCAAACGGCTGGAGCAAAAGATCTGAAATTTTCAGGAAAAATCCATCTTGGTCCGACGACGCCCCAATTCTTGAGCCAGCTCTCTCACTTAATTTAAAGTGCCCTTTAAGGGTTGTCAAAGTTTTGTAAAATCCCTAAAAACCTAAGAAAGACGTCAAGGCGGCATAAATTTGGACTCTTTTTGAAGAACTTTCCACAAGGAATCGAATGAGCCCCTCCCCAGGTCCGTAGGTCAAACCATTCCCGATTTATTTTGCCAACATTTGCGTTATTTCGGTTTATTATTGTTTTTGTTTTGATAGCAGTAACATAGTGATGTAGTGATGTAGTAATGTGGATACTGGAGTGAACTCCTAAAAGGCTTTGTAGCCGGTACACGGGTTGAAGCATTCTGATATGCATTAAAAAAACGCTGCAAATTCTTTCACTGGGGTTTTTTATTCCGTTTCATGATTTGAATTTCTACTAAGCTTTGGAGTGTGCGTGTTTCACAGGTGATAGAGCGATTATTGAATTTCAGGAGATATGCATAGAGCACGTAAATCTGTTCTCAACCAAAATATGCTCAGCCAAAATAACGCAAGCTAATTGAATAATAAACCCCAGCGAAAGAATTTGCAGCGTTTTACCAACCAAATACAGTATTCCCATGTCAAATTCAAGATTTCAGCAAACCGAATTGAAGATCTTTTAAACGCAAATTCAAGATTTTCCATTTTCAATAAATTCCAACCAAATACAGTATTTCATGTCATTGTCAAATTCAAGATTTTTATTTAAACAAAATTCAAGATTTTTTCAAAATTTTTAAACTAAACTGTAGGTGTGTATTCTTTTACCAACCAAATACAGAATTTCCATGTCAAATTCAAGATTTCAGCAAACCGAATTCAAGATCTTTTAAACCATCTTCCAGATTTTCCAAACAAAATTTAAGATTAAACTCAATAACCTCCTCTCTTAATTTAAAAGTTTGGAAAATCTTGAATTTGACTTGGAAATGGTATACATATAACCTACAGAAAATATTCTAGAATCACACCCACAGATAGAATCTCAACAAGTTACATAAAATTCAAACAAAAAAATTTATCTAAAGATGCACCTAATCAATTCTTGAATGCTGCCCCATTTCAATGTGTTCTATGATAAGCTAACATCATCATATTTAAGATTTGTGACTTCAAATTTAAATCCAATTTGTCAAGAAAAGGGGATTATTAACCATTTAGAGTAGAGTGGCTTTTCTCCTTTAGGTTGTCTTCTTTTATACGGTCGATTTCAATTGATTATACTTCTCTAAATGAATATCTAAGAACTCCAAATCTTAGAACAAAAGGTACAGAGTTTTCTTTCGAACGTTGGCTAAGTTCGGTTGTTAGCTCAGCCAAGCCACTTTCTTCCTCTAGTCTGGAACGCTAATTTGAGTTTTGCTAAAGGAATAATTACTCCATAACGATACATGAAAAACTACAAACCAATTAAACCTCTTCAAATAATGTTGATTAATTATATGCAATAAGAAAATATTTAAACATGTTCAAAAAAAGATGAACACACCCATGGTGTTCATGTATTCAACAACGTCTGATAAATATTGGTAAGTAGTGTACGCATTACAGGAGGCAACTGTGTCTGGTTTTTAGGTGATCACACTCATAATCATGATTATGAACACCTATAAATATTTTTAAAATGTAGACCAAATTCTTATTCGAACAAAAGAAGCACAAATATCGGCTGAGGATTCTAGGAGGTATGAACAGCAATAGATAGGCCATTACACCCTCCATCCTGCTTTCCAATATAAAAATTTAAAATTTCTGTGGTTTATTGCACGAGAGAGATATGTTGGACAAAACTTTTTAATCCAAAACATACAGAAAACCTCGAAAACAGTGAAGGTGTCTGTCATACTGTATGTTCAACTCGTTCAAAAACCATCTAAAATCCTCTTTGAGGAGGCAGCTGGAGTCGTCAATCTCTTCAGAAGGCAGTCGAAGGTCGGATTCTGCGGTTTCACTCTCCTACCGCTAGATCCTTTTTGGGCACAGGGAGACCAAAATAGCGTTAACACCTCAGAGATGGTGTAAAAATAGACTCGAAGGTGACTCAATTCGGGTTTGAACACTTGAAATCCCGTCAAAAATTGTATTTATTCAACTTTTGGAGAATATTGTTGGAAATAAAGCTATTTCAATTGCTCTGACATTTTGGTTTATTATTCAATTACAAACAATTGTAATCGCTCTGGAAAAAAAATTCTAACCCCCCCTGAAAATTTCATGGTTTACGTTTCAAAGGGTGTAGAATCCGATTCTGCAATAACAATTTTTCCGTCCGTCCGCCGTACGCACGATTTCTCCCAAACGGCTGGAGCAAAATATTTGCAATTTTCAGGAAAAATCAATATTGGTCCGACAACGCCCCAATTCTTTAGCCAGCACTCTCACTTGGTTTAAAGTGCCCTTTAAGGGTTGTCAAAGTTTTGTAAAATACCTAAAAACCTCAAAATAAGTCAAGACGGCCTAAATTTGGACTCTTTTTGAAGAACTTTCCATGAGGAATCGAATGAGCCCTTCCCCAGGTTCGTAGCTCAAACCATTCCCGATATACGGCCCGATTTATGGTGCCAACATTTGCGTTTTTTTGGTTTATCATTGTTTATGTTTTCATCGCAGTAACCCAGTGATGTAGTGATGTAGTAATGTGGATACTGGAGTGAACTCCTAAAAGGCTTAGTAGCCGATACACGGGTTGAAGCATTCTGATACGCATGAAACGCCGTAAATTCTTTCACTGTGGTTTATTATTCCATTGGCTTGCGTTCATGATTTGAATTTCTACTAAGCTTTGGAGTGTGCGTGTTTCACAGGTGATAGAGTGATTATTGCATTTCAGGAGGCACACAAATATGATCAACTGTACAATCCAAATAGGTATTTTGGTTGAAAACAGATTTACGTGCTCTATGCATTTCTCCTGAAATTCAGTAGTCGCTCTAACACCTGTGAAAAACGCACACTAAATCACGCACGTTCTTCTTGGCGAAAAGAACGAAGTTTCATGAAATTCGGGAGAATGAGCGGATTAGTACCTAAATGGTAAGCTCTGGGCTTCATTTCTGTCGTCGCACGCGTTTGTACAATCGTATAATTTCTTAAACACCAATTTCTTACGTTCTACTGGCCCACATTCGGTCAAAATTGGATGAAGTTTGGCCCAAATCACGTTTGAAACAGCCGTGGCCTTTTCATTTACATATAATACGTCGTCAAACACAGCGCCGAATTCATAAGCCCAATTCTGATGGGAAACCTATAATTTTCTGATAATTAAACAAGATCGCTTCTGAGAGGTCTTTTACAGGATCCAATCCTTGCCGGCCCATTACCATCATTCATCAGGAAATACACCGATTAGTTTAATATAAATATCTTTTAATCATTTCGTTCCATCATCGGGTCCCCGCGACGTTAATTGTTTGATAATAAAATGTATTCAAAGGACGTTGAACTTGAGTGTGCGAATGTAGTTTTGCGTCGGTTCAAAATCCGTGAGAAATCAGTTTTTTGAAGGGAAAATGGCCGTCGTCCATGTTGGATAGAACCTGTTTTAAATGTGTGGCCCGCTACGCAACCTTCAATTTTTCCTGCGGTGGGTAATTTGGGCTTTGCAAAAGCACATTAAACCGGTCCGTCTATAAATTGCAATCACGCGGTCGAAAAGGGTTTGGATTGGGAAGAAGAGCGCGAAAAAACTGAAATCACGCCGCTGGAATCACTTAGTTAAGGAATGTTAATGTACTCGTACATCCATCGTTTGAGGTGTGAGGGTTGTAGGTGGATCGGAGTGGGTTTCGGTCAATCATAATTTGGTTCCTAAAGCTTCTTACAGTATCTTGGTTTATCGTTTTCAGTAATGCAACCATGCAATCGACTCAAAATTTAGAGTTATCCGAAAATCAAATCCATCTCACGCCGATCGTAGCTTTTCTCCAAAACTTCTGAACCAAATTTAGTGTGTCTTGCGGACAAAAAATCACATCTACGGTCTAGTTGGGACTGAATTCTCGGCATCACCAGAATTCAGTCAATCCTAAAGGGTTAAACAATTCAAATATCTGAATATTGAAAACATTGGAAATAACCAATGTTTTGATGTTCGTTATTGACGTCCCTTCAATGAATTAAATACGGCCACGAAAACCGCATTACATTCATCCGGTCGCTCTCCCTAAGGACTAAAACTTTGACAAAAAACGCTGCAAATTCTTTCACTTGGGTTTATTATTCAATTGGCTTGCGTTTATGATTAGAATTTATACTAAGCTTTGGAGTGTGCGTGTTTCACAAGTGATAGAGCGATTATTGAATTTCGGTAGGCACACAAATATGATCAACTGATCAATCCAAATAGGTATTTTGGTTGAGAACAGATTTACGTGCTCTATGCATATCTCCTGAAATTCAATAATCGCTCTATCACCTGTGAAACACGCACACTCCAAAGCTTAGTATAAATTCAAATCATGAACGCAAGCCAATAATAATAAACCCCAGTGAAAGAATTTGCAGCGTTTTTTATGGTTATCAGAATGCTTCAACCCGTATATCGGCTACAAAGCCTTTTAGAAGTTCACTCCAGCATCCACATTACTACATCACTACGTCACTAGGTTACTGATATCAACACAAAAACAATAATAAACCAAAATAACGCGAATGTTGGCACCATAAATCGGATACGGGAATGGTTTGAACGGACCAGGGGAAGGGCTCATTCGATTCCTCATGGAAAGTTTTTTAAAAAAAGTCCAAATTTAGGCCGCCTCGACTTTTTTTGAGGTTTTTATTGATTTTACAAAACTTTGACAACCCTTAAAGGGCACTTTAAATTAAGTGAGAGTGCTGGCTAAAGAATTGGGGCGTTGTCGGACCAATATTGGTTTTTCCTGAAAAGTTCAGATCTTTTGCTCCAGCCGTTAGGGAGAAATCGTGCGTACGGCGGACGGACGGACAAATTTTTATTGCAGATTCGGATTCTACACCCTTTGAAACGTAAACCATGAAATTTTCAAGGGGGGGGGGGGGGGGGGTTAAATTTTTTTTTTTCAAGAGCGATTAAAATGGTTTATTGTTGAATAATAAACCAAAAGTCACTTCAGCACCATGGAAGCTTTTTTTCGGTAGCAAACGTGTGTCTAGCACTGTCCCTTGCGTCAGGTAGATATATAGGTATATAGATCAGGCGGGATATTTCGCCTAGACAAGTTCAATTTGATAGTGTCCCGGTTACATTAACTTGATGCTGTCTTGCAAAATGAATATAGAGCAAATTTGAAGAGAATCCTGAAAAAAAAACTGTGATTTGAATTGTTTTACGTTAGCATTTTAGGACTTTGGGAAAGTAAAACGTTTCCCTACTAATCCTTCATTCTTAAGATGTCCTGTCTTGTATCAACTATGCATAAGTCAAACCGCTTGGTCTAACTGCGTTCCCCGACTTTCTACGCGAGAAGTTGAACAAAAACAAATGTTGTGTTCCAAAACAAAATAACAGCGAGGAATGCGAGAAGTAGTGTCCTTTGGAATGTTATTTTCTCAGATTCCGCCGCCTTCCTTGAGACTTTCATTCCAAATGACGTAACTCCCGCCCGCTCCATCTGATCCTTTTTCTGGACATGATTTCACGCGGCGAATGGAGAGAAAGTCGGCAAGGTTGGCAAGCTTGGGGTTTCGGGCTTGTTAGCTGCCGGGTGTTTTTACGGTGGTTCTCGTAGACTGGCGTATTTGGATGATGTTTACAGTAAACTTCTGGACGTATACGGTGATGACAGCAGATTTGTGGTGGTTCACTAGGTGGCGTGAAGTTGAAGTACAGTGAAATCCCTCCAAGGCGGACACCCACGAGACCTGCAAAACTGTGCGTCACAGAGAGTGTCCGTTTTAGAGGCTATGGTACAGGAGCTGAATGGTAAACCAATCAACCCATCCATTCGATTCCTCAAAATTTTCTATCTTGAGGTGTTTGGCATCGCACCAGCTTTTTCCCGCATCATTGAACCTGATAGCGGTACGTTTTTTAGACCGTTCATGATTGAACCGTTCAACACAACTTTATCTATCAACTCACCAGGTCCTCTTCATTCACTGCACCATTCTGATACACACCCAGAAGTTCGTCTTGGTTTTTGAGGATCTCAGCCGCTTGCGTCATCCCAAAGTCCCATTTCTCGGCTGCTTTCCTGGTTGAAAGGCTTTGTTTTGAGTTTCATCCACAAAAATGAGTCTGGAAGTGTGAGATCAGAGATCAGAAAATGTGGATTTTCTGTTGGATGAGGGAATGGAGTAGATAATAGACAATCCATGCATGCGCTGTCCAAATTATTCTGCCGATTCTCGTGATTCTTTTTTATTCGAAAGAATTTGTAGAAATGTACCTTAGCTGATTGAAAACGCTGCAAATTCTTTCACTGGGGTTTATTATTCAATTGGCTTGCGTTCATGATTTGAATTTCTACTGAGCTTTGGAGTGTGCGTGTTTCACAGGTGATAGAGCGATAATTGAATTTCAGGAGATATGCATAGAGCACGTAAATCGGTTCTCAACCAAAATACCTATTTGGATTGATCAGTTGATCATATTTGTGTGCCTCCTGAAATTCAATAATCGCTCTATCACCTGTGAAACACGCACACTCCAAAGCTTAGTAGAAATTCAAATCATGAACGCAAGCCAATTAAATAATAAACCCCAGTGAAAGAATTTGCAGCGTTTGATGCATATCAGAATGCTTCAACAAGTGTATCGGGTACAAATCCTTTTAGGAGTTCACTCCAGTATCGACATTACTACATCACTACATCACTAGGTTGCTGCTATCAAAACAAAAACAATAATAAACCAAAATGACGCAAATGTTGGCACCATAAATTGGGCCATATATCGGAAATGGTTTGAGCTACGGACCTGGGGAAGGGCTCATTCGATTCCTCGTGGAAAGTTCTTCAAAAACAGTTCAAATTTAGGCCGTCTTGACTTTTTTTGAGGTTTTTAGGGATCTTACAAAACTTTGACCACCCTTAAAGCTGGCTCAAGAATTGGGGCGTTGTCGGACCAATATTGATTCTTCCTGAAAATTTCAGATTTTTTACTCAAGCCGCCAGGGAGAAATCGTGCGTATGGCGTACGGACGGACTTTTTTTTTATTGCAGATTTGGATTCCACACCCTTTGAAACGTAAACCATGAAATTTTCAGGGGGGGTTACAATTTTTTTTTCATGAGCGATTACAATGGTTTATTATTGAATAATAAACCAAAATGTGAGATTTTGTTTGGAACTGCCTATGAAAACAATAAATGCCGTATTCCTATATCACAATTTTGTCAAAGAAGACAGATATCAGCTTACCTTATTGTTGGCTGCTTATTTATTTTCTCTTTTGTATAGCTGTCCATGTCATTTGGTTGACATGAGACTGACCGAACTGTTTCCGAAATAAGTACAATATGAATGCGACGAATTCACAATTTAAAACAAGTGAATCACAGAAATAAACAAAAACTTCCGAATAACCCAACAAACAATCAAATCGAACGATGAAAAACGAAAGAATGATAAAGTGAGTACGACGAAAAACATCAAAAACCGCGGGATCTCCTGGTATTGCGTTATTCGACAATCCTATTCATTCAAACCAATGAACTCAAGTTCAACCATGGATCAACAGAAGTTCAGCAGTGGCTCAGACGAAAAAGCGTTCCCAGGAGCTTGTTTCAATTTGGTGAAACCCAAACTTTTTCAAACTGAGATCAATCTGCCGTTCACGTTGATCTCGGTTCCCACCGAGTTCACGATTTTTGGTGAAAGCGACTCTCAAGTGCACTCTCGGCATATCAAAAACCCGAACGGTCTTTTTACTTTTACTTAGTTGGAGCAGTCAATAACTACTAACGTATTCGTATGAATGCTTTTTTTGACATGGGACTGACCCGAACAGTTCACGAAATAAGTACAATATGAATGCAACGAATACATAATTTCAATCACAGAAATGAACAAAAACTTTACCAATATCCGAATAAACCAATTAACAACCAAATAAACGACGGAAAACAGATAGCCGATAAAGCGAGTACGACAACAAGACACCAAAAACCTCCCGCTCAATATCCCGGTATCACCTTATCCGACAATCCCATCTCATCCAAATCGAAGTTCAACCACAAGTCAACAGCAGTTCAACAGTGGCTCAGACGAAAAAGCGTTTCCAGGAGCTCGTTTCAATTTGGTGAAACCTAAACTTTTTCAAGCTGAGATCAATCTGCCGCTCACGTTGATCTCGGTTCCCACTGATCGGAGTTTACGGTTTTTTGGTGAAAGCGACTCTCAAGTGCACTCTCGGCATATCAAAAACCCAACCGATCTCCTACTTAGTTGGATCCATCAATAACCACCTACTAACGTATTCGCATGTAGACTAGTCCGGTATCTGTTTCATTCGGATCACGTCCCACGATAACCAGGAGCAGCTTGTTCGTAATTCCCAGGTGATTATCGAGAATATCCTCGGCAACTTCAACTCGCGAGCGTTGCGGTTCCGAGATTTATTCACGGCAATGTCGCCAACGCGATCGAACGCTCAACACAGGTCCTTGAGGAATCCCAGCGGACACAATGCGTCATCCATTATACAGCTTAGTGTGGATGGAGTCTTGTACCAGCATTATTCATCAGGCCCTCGCGATTTACAGATGTCGAGAAAGTTAATTTATTTGTTGATTGGGTTGCGAATAACCTGAGTGATATTAACCGTCTTTTCTTAAAGCAGAAAACACATGGCTTTTATATTTGTCTGTAATTAGTTTTGATAATCATCTGCGCTTGTTGTCTGTTAGTAGATTTCATTACTTATCTCATAAAATTTCGATTGCTGTAATTGTGAAAACGGACTCTCTTTTCTCCTAAACTACCTAATCAGAGTTGGGCAGTAGCTAAGTACTAGAGTCATAAAGACCCCTGGTTCAACTCTAATACGCTCCCCTTCACATGGGAAGCTTTGCTTCAGAGGACGTCTTCAAAAGTAACAATGATTGATTGTTCCAAATGTGATGAGATTATTTAGAGCGTTAATGATAAGCACCATCATCTGATGCTCAGTGGTGCATTCGTGCATTGAGCAAATTAAGTGGCCAACAATTTAATCCAGCTTGCGAAAAGTTTGCTATAATATTGCTCTGCATTGCTTCCTTCAGATTTGAAATGCTGTTTCAGCGATACCGATACCACCAATGACAAAAATACTCCTATTAAATTCGTTATGAACTTACGTAATGATCAGCCTTTCTGTCCAAGTTCTGACGTTTCGCGTCAAAAACCAACACCAAGCCGATTTCTTGCAGTTTTGTGAGAGCTCTTCATTCATAAAGGTGTTTGCTGAAAATAGTAAAACAAAATTCTTTCATCGCCTTAATAGCCATCGAACAAAACAGAGTTTTGGAAAACATTGTGGTATGAAACATAAGTTTACATACATTTGGTTGGAAATCGATTGCAGTATAGTTTGTGTGAATCCAACTTGTTATATTAAATTCACACAATATGAAAAATATTTTTTTGAATTGAATGTCGTCACGTTAAACACTATTTCAATAGACTTTACCCCCCAAAAAATTTTTTAGAACCCCCCCTCCCCTCGGGCACCCCTGAAATAGTCCAATCCAGCTTGCTCCCACTGAATGTAAACAGCCAAAGGACCGATGCCGACGTTTCGCGTCAAAAACCGTCACCAGGCCGACCTCAAGCAGGTCATTACATATAAACGTGCGTTATTGAAAATAATAAACCAAAATCCTTCCGTACCCGTAATTGGCAATGAAAAGAACAGATTTTTGGAAAACATCGTTTGAAACATTAGTTGGTTGGAAATTGATTACAATACAGTTTCTGTGAATCCCACTTGTTATGCTGAAATCACACAGTATCACATTGTGCGAATTCAATTAAAACGCTGCAAATTCTTTCACTGGGTTTTATTATTCAATTGGCTTGCGTTCATTATTTGAATTTCTACTAAGCTTTGGAGTGTGCGTGTTTCACAGGGTAGAGCGATTATTGAATTTCAGGAGATATGCATGGAGCACGTAAATTTGTTCTCAACCAAAATACCTATTTGGATCGATCAGTTGATCATATTTGTGTGCCTCCTGAAATTCAATATTCGCTCTACCCGGTGAAACACGCACACTCCAAAGCTTAGTAGAAATTCAAATAATGAACGCAAGCCAATTGAATAATAAACCCCAGTGAAAGAATTTGCAGCGTTTTTTTATTGAACCTCAATACCCCCCCCCCCCCCCCCCCCACAATAAAAACATCTATAATTTATCAAGTCCTTTAGCACTCGTATTGCGTTAAAACTTCCCCAAATCCAAATTTAAACGATGTAGCCAAAGGTAGACTGATGTAGAGGAGGCACACAAATATCATCAACTGATCAATCCAAATAGGTGTTTTGGTTGAGAACCGATTTACGTGGTCTATGCATATCTCCTGAAATTCAATAATCACTCTGTCACCTGTAAAACACGCACACTCCGAAGCTTAGTACAGATTCAAATCATGAACGCAAGCCAATTGAATAATAAACCCCAGAGAAAGAATAATTGTTTACCCCACTAATAATATTGAATAATATTTACCTATATATCATCAGCGTTTCATGCATATCAGAATGCTTCAACACGTGTATCGGCTATTAACTACAAGTATCAACATCGGCTATCACTCCAGTATCCACATTCACTACAACTCGACGCTATCGGCATCACTAGGTTACAAACAAACAATAATAAACCAAAAAACGCAAATGTTGGCACCATAAATCGGCCCATACATCGGGAATGGTTTGACCTACGGACGTGGGGAGGGTCTCATTCGATTCCTCATGGTATGTTCTTCAAATAGGTAAATATTTAGGCCGATTCGACTTGTTTTGAGGTTTTTAGGGATTTTACAGATCTTTGACAGCCCTTAAAGGGCACTTTAAATTGAGTGAGAGAGCTGGCTCAAGAATTGGGGCGTCGTCGGACCAAGATGGATTTTTCCTGAAAATTTCAGATCTTTTGCTCCAGCCGTTTGGGAGAAATCGTGCGTACGGCGGACGGACGGAAAATTTTTATTGCAGATTCGGATTCTACACCCTTTGAAACATAAACCATGAAATTTTCAGGGGGGGTTAGAATTTTTTTCCAGAGCGATCACAATGGTTTATTATTGAATAATAAACCAAAATTTGACATTGAAAATTAACATTCAATTAATAAATGTGAAGTATTGCAAATTTAACAGTGGCTGATTCTTACAAATGGCCTCAGATTATTTTGACAGTTACTGATGAGTGGCATATGCTGATGCTCCATAGTTCTGGGCCTCTCTTGCATTGAGAAATCAAAGTGGAAATCAGTCCAATCCAACGTGCGAAAAGTTTGCTACAATGAACTGCGCTGCATTGCTTCCTTCAAATCTAAAATGCCCTTTAGGCGACTCCGATCCCACTAATGAGAAAAACACCGCCATTAAAGTCGGTATGAACTGACGGAATGAAACAGCCTTTCTCTTCAAGTTCCGACGTTTCGCGTCAAAAACCTTCACCAGGCCGACCTCAAGCGGGCTTTGACAGGGGGGAAGGCCGAGTTCCAAGAAGCCGCATGACCCCTCCGAGTCTACTTAGCGGAGTCCCCGCAATCTCCAGACATGCCCTTATCGATTTAGTTTCTTCTGCTTCTTCTTTCTTTCTTTTTCTATTTTCTTCTGGTCTTTCCCTTCTCAGCGACAGGCTGTTTATCCTTCCCCGTCTACCGTATTTCCTTTTTTCTCTCTCTTCGTCAACTCTTTCGAAAGGTGTCACAGAGTCACTGGGACGGTATGTCACGAGAAGCCGGAACTTTTTTTTCTTTGCCTTCTTCGTTTTATCTGTAATTCCGATCCCGTCGCCCTACATAATAATTATCGGCCGTCAGTTGGAGAAAAACTGTTCAATGTCTGGATAGAGAAGCTATTAGCGAATTTGCACTAGAAATCGAAGCTATTATATGATTCTAAACATGTTTTAAATTATAATCCTCAACATTTTCTCAGTGTAAATCCGTTTTGATGTGTTTTGGAATGGCCAGTACACCAGGTGTTTGCATTGTCATCTAATGGCAGGGAAGTGGAGAGAGAAAGAGACTGTACCATATGCCAAGTGACCAGGGCAAGAAGCCAGATATTGTTGCCATTAAGCCCGATGGATCTGCCATAATCCTGGATGTCCAAGTTGTTGATGGCAGCGTGGACATGGAGCAGACCTGAAGAGCTAAGAAAAGTAGTTATGATAAAAACGACCTGTGGCATCTGAGCTAAAAGGAGTGGCCCCTAGTAACATCATGGTTATGGCTGCAACCGTGTCATGGAGCGGAGTGTGGTGCGGGAAAAGTGCCACGGAGTTACTCGAGCTGGGCATCTCGCCAGGAGTACTTCGTGGTATCACCACCCGCGTCATCCGGGGCTTTTACTTAAACTGGTGGTCATCCTATAGAGGCACTTCCTTAATCCCTCTCTTCCTCCTCCATCACCCTCTATTTCCTTAATCCCAAGGGCTGGCGTCAAGCAAACCTCCCCATTTTAAATTTGTTTAAAGTTTTTTTTTCGCTTTGTATAACGGTGTGCCTTCTTCGCCATTGAGGGATTGATTCCATGAATAACACAGCCCCACAAAAAAGTCAAGATCCTTAAAGTAGACCACAGTACCCTTATGTATTTTTCGATGATCCCCAAAATTTCAAGCTACGGCCAAAAAACTACCTTTAAATTGATTTCAGAACCTTCTTTTTGAGTCATGAGATTGGGATGAACTACGAAATCTTTTTAAGTGAATTTCTACATTTTTTAAACTTCAGGAAAGGAGAGTACTTGGGGAAACTGTTGAAATGTGATTTGCACGACACGTCAAGGTAGTTTTAGAAAATTATATTTTTCATAAATTTGTTGATCACAACAACACAACACACCAACCGCGAATATCGAACACCCTTCAACACCTGTTGATTAGAATATTAACGGGTGTTCGGTGTTGAACGAATGTTAATTATTGTTCATCGAGTGAATCAACTCTTTCAGAAACTGCCTCCCAATAAATCCCCCCCCGCCCCCCCCTGATTTAATTATCTTTTCTTGTGAATGCTCTGTAATATTCGAAACAAATAAAAGTCATTTGTTATTTGTTTTTTCAAAAATCATATTCAATTTCAGCGTTCCTGGGAACACAGAAATCCAAATACGGCTTTTCTCCCTATTTGGAATACAAATATTTAACGTTGGGCGCCAAGAAAAAGAAATGATCCTAAAACAATCTCTGAGATGAGCAAAATCTGCAGGGGGGGAGCAATAACTAGCCTATTAGGAGCCCCAAACAGGTATATGATAGAGATAAATGAAACAATAATTTGAAACAATAATTGGCCTCATGAGTATGATGTATAAGAAAGAATGCCATTCGCCAAATTTTATGAAATAATTCAATTGAGAGTGAGTATAAATGACGAGAGGGAGGCGACTCACCATGTGATGCCCACCAAATAATGGAGGGACATCAATCCAAACAAGAGAGCAAAGTGTTGGTGAATCCCTGGATGTCTTCTTAAGTTCTTCTTAATAAAGGCTAGGAAACGTGGCAGGTTTTTGAAAAACGAAAACTGTCTCAATAATAAAGACCTGGGAACACAGAAATCCTTACCTTATTCGACTTGGCGCGAAAAATCAAATTTCAACCCCTAGGAAGGGGTGGCAGGAGGTGATTGAGGGGGAGGTAGTTTCCCCAAGTACTTTCCTTGTCTGAAGTTGAAAAAAATGCAGAAATTCAGTTGAAAAGATGTCGTAGCTCATCCCAATCTCATGACTCAACAAGAAGGTCAACTGACTAACATCAACTTAAGGGTAGTTTTTTGGCAGTAGCTTAAAATTTTGGGGATCAGGGGATTTTTCGGGCCATGGATTCGAATTCAGCATCGAAAAATACATATGGATATCCTAGTCTACTTTTCTTTTCTTTTTTTTCCTTTATTTTTTTATGGCAATAGGTTACATAATGGCTACCCATGTTGGCAGGTAGTTACTTAATTGTACAAAAATGTTAAATTAAGGAATCGTCTTCTAGGTCTTGATCAAAATTGCACATTCACACAGTCCAGAAATTCAAGTAGGGTGTTGTACGATCGTCTTGTCGGATCTTTTAATATTTCTTCCAGTGACGAATGCTTCAGCAGAGTGTATATTTTTCCTTGTTCCTCATATTTAATGCAGTCCGAAAATATGTGTTCTACATCTTCAAGTACGTCGCATTGATCACAGAGCTGGTTTTGTGCGTATTCGTATTGGTATAATACTTTATTTATTTTACCGTGCCCGGTTCGAATTCTTATTAAGGTAACAAGTTTATCACGTGATAGTTTCCAGCTCTTGAACCATGCTTTTAATCGAACTCTTGGACAAATTCGGTGGTGAAATTCGCCGGTATTTACAGACGTAGCGTCGTAGACCCCACACGTCAATCATTTCAGCTCTGCAATACTTTCTCAGCTCAGCTTGTGGAATTTTCACTGTGACAACATTGGACCCCCCCGTAACCCACAGTGGCTAGGTACCCATTGTATGTGGACGTTCTTGGTTTCCAATAGCTTTGCAATTTCAATGACTATGTAGTGATGTACCCGTCCTTCTGTAATAGCTCTGATGCTCAAACAAGCAGATCGTGAGTCAGTTATAACGACTCCATTCTCACGTTTTTGGCCATCAAGTGTTTAATTGCAAACCATATTGCTGCAAGTTCAGAGCTCATTACGTTTAGTGCCTGGGGAAGTGCGTAGCTATAGACCCTTTCTTCCTGTGGATGAAAGGGGGGCTAATAAGAACCGAAGTTTGACGTAAAATAACTGCCAACCTTTATTTGGGGGGGGGGGGGGACTGTGCAATTGGCGTGGTTTTCACTGGGGTGAGTACATTTATGCAACGCGAAGTACCTACAATTCAAGTTTTTACGGACCGTATTCAACTAGAACTGACTCGTGGGCATAAATCTCGTCGGAGATATAATTAGAATGAATGGCAGGGATTGTCGGATCTCATGAAGCGAGTCGGTACAAAAAAAGCGATATGTGCGGTTTAAGTCGGGAGAAGAACCGAAGTTTGACGTCAAATAACTGCCAAGAGGGTGTTGGGGACCACGTGTTTCCCACGACTCGTGACGTCACACACGTGTCTGGACGAGCACGAGACGTCAAATTTTTTTTTGATCTCGTCGACGGACGTCATCGTTTCAAAGACTCCCACTTCTCCGTTTGTGATGTCACAGGAGTATTCCCCAAAGACATATGTGTTTCCCGTTAAAACCTCGTAAATAGGGGGTTGGGATTCGGATCAAATGAGATTTCAGTTTCGGTCTGTCCGCGGTGGTAAAAACATCGGTTGTCAAGTTTTCAGTTTTACTACCAACTAAAGGAGAACGTACGAGGGATGAAATGGATTCCAATAAATTGCTACAAGTAAGAAGCTTTGCAGAATTTTTATAGACTTTTGTATCTACACAATCAAATTTGATGAACTATTGTGTTGAAAATGAGAAAAAATTGAATTAATTACCATCTAAAATCAACACTTCCACTATCTTTTGGTTTATGGTACACAATAACGTTAATTTATAGCCGATCATAACGACAAATTTAGGCCACGTCAAAATGTCAAGATGCCTAGAAACAACAAGAACGCTGCTAATTATTTATCATTTCCGATTTATCTCTCTTAGATAGTGATTCCCATTTACATTCAAAAACACATAAAAATCCAACTGGAATTTAATAATACGAAATAATAGTACATATGAGAAAATTGATTTCGTTTGTTCTCCTCAGGTGTATTGAAGCTTGGGAGATGGCGTTGTAGACGGTAGAATCGTACGTAATAAACTTTGTTACTTGAGCTATGGCCAGCCACGAGGTCTTGTTCAAAAATTTCATTTAAGTGATAAGCTCTCCATCCCGACCGTCTATCTTACCGATTATTCAAATGCTAAGCAAATACAGCAAAACAAATAGTCTTATTAGATTCACGAAACTAATTTTTATCTTAATCAAACTAAAAACTAACCTTTCCATTTTTTGATTTTGGTTTATTATTCAATAATAAACCATTGTAATCGCTCTTGAAAAAAAAAAAAAAAAAAAAAAAAAATAATTAACCGCCCCTGAAAATTTCATGGTTTACGTTTCAAAGGGTGTAGAATCCAAATCTGCAATAAAAATGTTTCCGTCCGTCCGCCGTATGCACGATTTCACCCGAACGGCTGGAGCAAAAAATCTGAAATTTTCAGGTAAAATCAATATTAGTCCGACAACGCCCCAATTCTTTAGCCAGCTCTCTCAACTAATTTAAAGTGCCCTTTAAGGGTTGCTAAAGTTTTGTAAAATCTCTGAAAACCTCAAAAGAAAAGGCGGCCTAAATTTGGACTCTTTTGGAAGAACTTTCCACGAGGAATCGAATGTGCCCCTTCCCAGGTGCGTAGGTCAAACCATTCCCGATGTATGGCCCGATTTATGCTGCCAACATCTGCGTTATTTTGGTTTATTATTGTTTTTGTTTTGATTGCAGTAACCTAGTGATGTAGTGAACGTGGATACTGGAGTGAACTCCTAAAAGGGTTACACGGGTTGAAGTATTCTGATAACCATAAAAAACGCTGCAAATTCTTTCACTGGGGTTTATTATTCAATTGGCTTGCATTCATGATTTGAATTTCTACTAAGCTTTGGAGTGTGCGTGTTTTACACGTGATAGAGCGATTATTGAATTTCAAGAGATATGCATAGAGCACGTGAATCGGTTCTCAACCAAAATACCTATTTGGATTGATCAGTTGATCATATTTGTGTGCCTCCTGAAATTCAATAATCGCTCTATCACCTGTGAAACACGCACACTCCAAAGCTTAGTAGAAATTCAAATTATGAATGCAAGCCAAATGAATGAAATTGAATAATAAACTCCAGTCAAAGAATTTGCAGCGTTTTTTAACTAAAATTTCGTTGAAAGTTGATTGTGGTGTCAATTTCTAGTTTCGCATCTTCTGTATACTTGGTTATACATCGTGTTTCAATATAAATGTTTATATTTACGCTCTGTATAGTTAGATCGAACATTTCTCTAGTAGTACGGTTTGGTAGTGAGATGAACTTCAAAAGGGTGAAAACCCAGTGTCTACAAAGCGATGTGAGAACAGAAAATGAGTAACAGCCTTCGGAATTTCAACCTGTTGAGTCATTAGATCGTGTTGAATCCTCAAGAAAGGTCGAATCCTCCGCGATGATCATCAGACCTGAAAAGGGTCACGCAAGACTTTAGTTGCTTCCCGCGCTCCTCGTCTCTCTATGATTTCGACCGCCGCACGCGTAAATGCAGGTTCTATTGTTTCTGAAAGCAGTTCTATTATAATTTTTACTCTTCGGGACGCTCTCTTTGAGGGACGGGGTTTCCCCCGGGGTCTTCCAACAGGCTCATTGCTGAGATTTCGCTGCGTTGGGGAACTTAATGCAGCTTGTTCCGGCGAAAGTCTATTACAATGACTTTTGATTCACCGTTTTCATTATTAAATTATAGTGCGAAGCTTTGAAACGCAGTTTAAAGCTTGTAGGTAGATTAAACTGGAGTACCTTTGGTTTAATGATGTGGGGTTTGTGGTTGCATTTGCTAAGGTTGGAAGTACAAGTTCACAACCTGTATAGGAGTTGTCTTGAATAAAGAGAAAGAACTACGTATTCAACCTCAGAAAGAGCTGGAACTGAATTTTGCCAACCTCTGCGACTGGTAGGATAGGTTCATCTAAAATCCATGAGACAAGAAGTTGTTTTGTAACCATTAAGGTCTGATTATATGAGTTACATTGTCCTATACCCGAATACCTGTGATTATTACACATATACACGGAAAAATCTTCCCTGGAACAAACACACGTTCATCTCCCTGCAGGATGAAAGCTTTGGGAAATTTTAATAAACGCTCAAGCCTTTTAAACGTCTTCCATTGATAACAGTTTTGTTTTGCATTTCCAAATTAGTAAATTCCAACGAAAAGTTAAGAAAGATGTCCATCTGTCTGTGTTAAGGCTCTTGCACGTACTGAAGCTAGAAATTTGGTGCATATTTGGGTGGAAATACATCGAAAAAAAAAAAAAACAGATTTGAATCATTCGAATAGCAACTGAAAACATATTGTCCCGATCTCACTTGGTACATGTTGTTTGTATCCTGAAGCCTTGCTACTTTGAAATGCACTGCGCATCTGTCAGTTTCACACTCCATGCTGGCCATTTTCCTGAAAGAAAGAACAAAAACCGGGTCCGTCAGTTTTCGACTCGTTGATCTTTCACACTCGCTACTACCAAAATCTGTAGATTTGGTGAACCGTCTACCCTCCTCCTGAAGTTTTAGTTTGTTTAATTGGTAAACATGAAATGAACATGATGTTAGTTCGGTTGAAAGTGCTGTACTCAACTATGCAGAGTCGGAAAATGTACAATTCAATGCCTCTTCTAGTTCTGAATTACCATACTAACTTCCTATGAATAGATCTTTATTTGAAAGTACTACTTAAGCTGCATCATGCTTTTCATTCGCTGGTATACGAATGAAAAGAGTCCCCCGACATCCCCTCCCCCCGCCACTCATCACTCCTTCAACTAACCTTCGGGTGGGCTCCTTCCGCCCTTTGCTGTCCCGGCATCACCACTTTTCCGTCTGCCCGAGGGGGTCATTCGTGTACCTGCCACCTTGGTAAGCACTAGCCTCTCTGGTGCTCTGGTTGAATCTACAGATTTTTCCAGGGAGTTGGTTAGGCTTAGTAAGTACCGTTTATGAACACAGAATGCGCTCACGTAAACCCTTGTTAACCCCCCCCCCCCCCCAATGGTACCTGATTGGAGGTCATTTTCTTAAGTTAGGAGGTTACTTTTGCTGTTCTTTTTGGCTTATAATTTTCAATAATGAGCCTTTGTTGTTGTATCCCAAATTTATTGTAACCCCAATTAAATGTTGTCCTTTTACGTTTCAAAATGGGCAGATCCCAAATCTGTTGTGGACGTCAGCCTTATGGGCCTTTAAAGGCTTCAAAGTCGATTTGAAACGTCAGCTCTTCAGAACTAAGGCTCAACTTCGAGGCTAGTTGGTCCGAAATTCTTACCAAATCGAACGACTCACATGATTCTATGAGGCAAACGCTGGCCAAAAATGGCCAAAATGTGGTTTTTAGGGGTTTTACCGACATGTGCAAGTCAGTTTACTGACAAGGCAACTATCGTTTCCTAGTAATTTCATAGTAACATCGACTGGAATAGGAATCCCAATTTTCGAACCGAAAAAACACTCTCCAAACCTCAGATTTGGGATCTGCCCATTTTGAAACGTAAAAGGACAACATTTAATTGGGGTTACAATAAATTTGGGATACAACAACAAAGGCTCATTATTGAAAATTATAAGCCAAAAAGAACAGCAAAAGTAACCTCCTAACTTAAGAAAATGACCTCCAATCAGGTACCATGCCAAAAACAAGAACTAAATTATGAAGCTTTGATGAGGCCAATAAAGGGGAACGTACAACACTCCATACAGCAACATAATATGTTGAACATATTATGAGAAAACCTAAGAAGAGAAAACCTTTCTAAAAATCTTTTCATGTTGTTCACGTACACTGGATTCTAATCAGTTGGTCTTCGATGTTGTTTCAGATGCCTCAGCGAGTGCCAACTGGAGAGCTCAGTCCTGCGCCTGAGGACTACACAGCAGTCTTCGCCGCGGACTCTTTCGACCTTTCGTTACTCCCGTCCACTTTACAAGGCGTCGGCCTGTACAAAGAGGCTGAATTCGGATTCCCCTGGTCGCCCATCAAAGAAGAATCTCTAGTGCCCCACCAAGAGGGCATACCCTGGTCACCCATCAAGGAGGAACCCTTGTCCGAGGAAGAGGGCGACCTGGGGCCCATCCCCGACCACAAGCTGTTGCGCGAGGTGTTGAAAGACACGTCTTTCCAGAAAAGGTACAACTTGATACCGGTCCCCGTCGGGGAGTTGGGCACGGGCTTTAGGGCAGAGATGGAGGAGGTGTCCATGGACCTGGCTCAGGAGGAAATCCAGCCGGTCTTGTCCATGGCCATGGAGCAGCTCAAGACGGAAATCCACAGCACCTGCGCAGTCCTTGGCATATCCAGAGGTGAGTTCCATCTACATCGATCTGTCTCTATTTTAGATTACACAATTAAGATTAAATTATGAGTTTAAGATGGAAGTTCATTGTCTGCGGTGTGGAACGTCATACCCATCCTAGCGTCCAACTAAGGGTCGGATTCACCAAAGTTTTCAATCAACGTTAACTCACTAAACCGAAGATCTAAGCTGTTGAATAAAGATGTTAGCTTTCACCAACTCCGATTCAGATAAACCAGCGATCAAACGTGCTCAATCGATGACCAAAACCAACCAACCAAAGTTGGATGATTAGCGTCCTAAAACACTATTAAAACCAATTCTTTTCCCCATCTTTGCTTACATTCCATAAGTCTGTTCTTCTGCGTTACTGTTCATTCTGCTATTTCTGCTGTTTTGTGTCCCTATTTTCCAACTCATGTATTTCGTTCGCGTTTTCCAACCTATTGGGCTGTTCTAGTTTTGGGTAATTTGTGCTAAAACAAGTGGGTGTGGCACATAGCTTCCTCGTATCCATAACATGACTGTATAGATCATTGAAAATTATTATTGACTAAAGAACTTCGTTCAATTAGGCGAAGTAAATATTGAATTAGGGTAAATTTACTGTTATGCAGGAGCATAACTTGAGAAAATAAAGGTAGGCATGTTCAACTATTGAACAAACTATAAAATATACCTAATAATAAAAATTGACATCGACGCTGAATGGATAGACGACTGAAGTGATAAATAATTATTATGACATTTCTAAAACATCAGTCCGAACAATCCCTGAAAATGTCATCGAAATTGGTCAAGAACTCCCGGAGTTATGCGCGTAACGGGGATTTCGTTTGCGCATGCGCAGAGACTACTATTGATCTGGGGGTAATTCGATTAATGTGTTAGTCCGTTATTTGTAAAATTTGTATTCATGAAAGAATGTATATGTGTATAGTTACTTCTATTTAATAACAGGTAGGCAAAACTCTTGGAATCGTGTTTACTGGTCCAATTAGATGTAACCTTTTGCATCCTAGAATAGCAACTTGATAATGGTCTGAAAATGTCGGGATCTGCCGAGAATACCTGTCACGTGTGCGAATCCGTGGAAATAATTTTTCTTTTCAGTCGGTTGGCAGGCGATAATAAAATGTAAATCAGATACGTCGTGCAGTAGCTTTTGATTCCGTCCTTGAGGGGAAAACCCCGAGGGAGGTCGCGTCGCCGCTCGCAGTCCCGAGACCGACCAACCTGAAACAGAAAAGTTGTGAAAACGATTCAATAAAGTGAAGGGATGATTTCCGCACTAACGAAGGTTTTTAGGACGTCCTCTGAAACAAGGCTTCCTTATTAGTGGCACGCCTATTAGAATAAATCCGGCAACCCTAAATAGACAACCCTAACAGAATTTATACATTTGCGATTATTTCCTCCGTTCCCCCTTCTATCAGCAAAAGCAAAGTTTCCGAGATTTGTTGCTCAATTAGACTACAATAGGGAACGAACAAAAAAATAAAAAATATAATAAAATAATAATAATCATGAAAATTGGTCAAGATTTGCAAGCCGGTCAGCGTCGCCAAAATTTGTCACATTCACAAACACTGAAACAATGAAAGAACCACAAGAACATTTTAGAGATAACAAGGGAAAGTCAGCATTTGCCAAACATCTATTAGAATCCAGACACATCAGTTTCGATTTAAAAAATAAATGGTTTGTAGAATTCGTTCACTTTTGCCCAAGAAGAGTTGTTCTGAATGTCCTGGAAAATTTCGAAATAATTGAAAGCGATAGAGCTAGACCAAATGGGCCAAATGTTAGAATGACGATATTCCTTGATACATTCCCCCATTAATATTTTCATTTCCGTAATAGCTTCACCTATTAATTTTTCTATTTCTATAATTTTTCTTATGATTGTTGTATTACCTTTATCTGTTTTTCAACAATATCGTTCGACCCTCCCCCTTTCCCCTCCTAGACCAATAGAATTGTATCTCCTCCCACTTTCACAGAAACCATATGATTGGATGTTCCCCCACATCTCTTGACCAATGGGATTGAACCTCCCTTTCACCTGTTGAATTATTGTTGTATTACTGATGATGAGCTTACCTTCGAAATCGATCTAACGTTGTAACTCTTTTAATTTTTGTGGAAAAGACTTAATTTTCTCTATAATCTCTACGTTTTGTTGAAAAGGGTATCCAAACTTATGTCGTGAAAGATTTAGTGCGAATTTCTGTGGTTCTTCCCGTTCTGAAATGGCTCATTTCACGCCAACGGCCAAACTTTATTTGTTTGATGTTTTTTCAAAACTGTTGTTTTTTTGGTATGTTGCGCCAATCGGTAATAGAAGCCCGGAGCCAAATTATCAGATCCCTTCTCCGCCCTCCCTCATCTCTGCAACTTTTCAAAGTTTAAAGGTGTGTGCCAAACCCAAAGTATTATATTAATTCCCTGGCGGTTATTTCCGAAAAATATACTTATGATTGCCAATTATCGGGGAAAATCGCTCTTCATTCACTCGACGGTGTCAAAATTTAAGAAAAATGCAAGCTAACCCTTGACAACTCTAAATAAAAACTTTTTTTTCAATTACCATCAAATACGCATTTTAAAAAATTATTGTTTTTTCATCATCTTAAATTATACTTATTTATAAAGACAAAATGGACTAATGAACGGTTGTACGGGCAGTGCAGCCTGGAAAATGATATACTCGTATATTCACAAAATTCAGGGGTGCTCTCGCTTCTGGATTCTGAGTGTTGTTTTCCTGTGGTGTTGGTTTCGCTGAATTCGAATGCCCTTTTTTTGTTTTGCTCATTTTCCTATATAGTTTGTTTTAGCTTTTTTCGTGTTCTTAGACTTCAGGATGTCACTGTACACATTTCCAATTCAAGTGCCTTCGAAAGGTGGTAGACTCGTAGGAAATTCAGTGGAGAATCCGAATATCTACTTGATTATTACGTGAAATGTTACCTAATAAACGCTCATTTTCTTCAAAATTTGACAAAAAACTTTTTTTCTGCAGTTTTAGCTGTCAGTTTTCCTATTTGTTCAAAAATAAAGGTCAAAAGAGGACGTGATGAGTTTTCAAATGGTTTGGTGCCAGCTGTAGATAAGTAAATAACGTGCGGAATGTACAACTTACAAAATTTAAGGGTTGATGAAAACTGAATTTTTGTAACAAAATTGCCAATTTATCAGATAGGTAAAAAGGTACAGATAGGTAGGTAGGTAGGTTTTAAATTGCATACTATGAAAGAATGATTACAGGTATGATCACTTAGTTATTCCCAAAATGGTATAACTTTGATGCTGGATCTTCATGGTGAACCATTCTGGGGATGGGATGAACATGGTAAGCCTTAGTTACAGCAATTGCTAACGATCGAGCTGAATGCGACTTGAAAGCTGTTCTTTTCAACTCTATTTCGTGTTTGCTGGTAATCGATCAAATGTACTGTTGTGCTCTGTAGAATCGCCTTGAGATGGGAAAGAAATCTTTACTTGAGGCTTCAGGGTACGCAGGACTAGGTAGCCTACCTGGTAGGTAATTATATCCAAGCATTCACCGTAATACAGATGTTCCCTACGATTGCATATTAATAAGAAAATGGGACGGACCTTGAAATGGGGATAGAAGTAGGTATAATCGTGTTTACTCTCGCTTCACGCCAGTTAGGTCCCTCTGGCTTCTCCTAATCGCCTTAAAATCGAAAGTCACTCGAGATCTGATTTACTTCCTTCGAGTCTAGTCACGACTTCCAGCAACAAGGCGAAATAAAAAACTGCTTCGTGATCAACGAAGGTAGGTACCTTTCAAGCAATGCTCTCAAGTTATTGTTCCACCGTTCGCTGATTACGTTTTCGCGGTGAATAAATCAATGTGCGATTCACGAGCGAACCCTCCACATGGGGGGAGTTCTACGAAGAAGGATCGGTGGAAAATTCCACGTCTGTGTCACGTGTCCCCACCATACATTCTGTAAAGATAGAACATCGAAAGCAATAAATCGAAGTCATAAAATAATAAATCAATAAGGGGCATTAACGATCGAATTTCAATCAATCAAAATCAAATACATACAACCTTACAATTTGCCAATTTATAATAATTATAAATTGGGTATGACTCTGTGAGCATTGCAGTTTTGTACAAATGTTATTTTAATCTCTCTAATTTTTGTTTATACTTCTTTATTTCTTCATTAATTTACAACATAACAAAATAAAATACAAAAGTAAATTTAAAATAATGAATATTTCTTCTTAAAGGTACAGAAACTAATCCCCTATGTGGGCATAGCCCGTGGTAGGGAGATGAGTCATACCTCAACCAAAATCAGAGAACAATTTATACCTATTTACCTACTTAAGTATGTACTTACGTAAGAAGGAAAATCCACAAATTTCTTACAAAAGAATGATTTAAATATAAATAGTCCTATCATCAGTGTGACAAATTCAATATAAAATTAACAAATACTCGGTGACTATTACTACAGTGATGCCTATTAATTGATATTGCCAGTGATGTGAAAATTGAAAAAATAGTTATAACTCATTACAATATCGCTTGCGTTTTTTGGGTATTTAATTTATTGTTGTTGATAAGGATAGACCTCAAGGTTTCTGGGAGAGCGTTAAACTCCCGAACCCCTTTGGCTCGGTAGGAGTTGTATCCAAGAGTAGTTCGGAAATAAGGTGTGCTCATGGAACGTTTTGAATGAAATCTCGTGTATATTGAGTGATTTGGGCGGAAAAAACTTTTTTCTTTCAATATCTGCTTGATGCAATCCAGGTTCATGAGGAGATTAAATTTTAATATGCCTAAACTTTTAAATAAGGGTTTTGTATGCTCCAAAAACCGTTTTTTACAAATAATTCTTATCAACTGTTTTTGGGAGGTGATAACGGGCAAAAGTGTAGTAGAATAAGCTGCACCCCACGCCGGAATTCCGTACAAGAGTATTGATTGAACAAGGGCAAAGTATAAAATTTTCAATAGGGACAGCGGTATAATTTTGTTCATTTTAGTAAAAATGTAAATAAGTTTTCTTAATCTTATTGGTACTAATGATATTTGCTTTTCCCATTTGAGCCGACTATCAAATACCACCCCTAAATATTTCACCTCTGAAGCTTTCTTTATTTCTGTGCAAGTAGAGCAATGCGTTGTGTCACAGTCAGTATCATGTAACAATACTTTCAAGTCATGATCTGGTTCTGACATTAAATACTGGTGGAAAGGTAGCCATACGGTTTCACTTCACAATTTACATCGGTACCTATACCTACCTCTGAAATCGAACGCTACCTTCCTTTCTTCAAACGCTTATGAGCCCCTGTAATAAGGCATGTGAATTTTAGCCTCTAGTGCTAAAAAGATGCGCCAAAATCTAGACTTTCCAGCGATATAACCAGATTTGAAATTCCGTGTAGTTTTCTGGGATAAAATTGCTTTTGAAGTGAGAAAAACTTGGTTTTTCACTGGAAAATGGGTTTTCATCATGCGTTAATTCGTCTGTTAAAAACAAATTCGAACTTTTTTTTAAATTTTTAATGAAGCATTGTAATAAATTTTACATTTTGCTTCCGAGTCTACCAAGGTAGCGGAAGCATTGTTTTCACTTTCGGAATGTGACAATTTTTTTGTCTCCAAAATCAAAAATTCCACTAGCATTTTGCGTTTTAGACCTTTCTGAACAATTTTGGTTTCGTGTCTGTCAGCAAATCCTTGTTACGGGCAAAACTACGAAGTTATAGTCCGATATTGATGACATTTTCAGGAATTGTGCGGGTTGGGGTGTATATGGTCTCCTATAGGTTTCATGACCCCCGTATCAATAGTAGCCTCTGCGCATGCGCAAACGTGAAATCCTCGTTACGCGCATAATTCCGGGAGTTCTTAATTGATAATAGTCAATAATAATTTTCAATGATCTATACAGTCATATTATGGATACGAGGAAGCTATGTGCCACTCCCACTTGGCAGACGTTTTACTGTAGATTCTGTTTAAAATTTCCACCATTCTGCCGAACGATGTCGACTGCTTTCTCCAGCTCCCTGGTGTTTTGTCTCATGTTGTGAGCACATTGCTGGATTCTTTCCAACAATTCTTCTCGAGTATCTGTACTCACTTGGTAGTCTCGGGTTTTCATGCCCCCCCACAAGTAAAAGTCGATTCTCCTGGCCTGTGATCGTCACGAAATGTAACAACCTGTATATGTCAACAGATCTGGTTGATATCACGGACTATTTCATCATTGGTGTCACTGCTGGTCACATTGCTGGTCTGATTCGAAATCGCTTGCACCACAAGTACACGGATCAGATTAATGTCACCACTTGGACTATCGTAGCCAACAAGTCCCATCAGTATCTGCGATGATTTCATCCATATGTAGTATTTCATCATTTGGTGTCACTGCTGGTCTGTCTGAAATGGCCAAGTTCGAAATCCTTTGCACCATATGTAAACAGATCAGGTTGATATCACGGACCATCACCGCCAACAAGCCCCATCAGTATGTCCGATAATTTCATCCATATGTGGCACCGTATTCCATCATTTGGTGTCACTGCTTGTCTGTCTGAACTGGACAAGTTCGGAATCCTTTGCACCATAAGTCAACATACCAGATTGATACAGACTTCCATTGCCAACAAGTTTCATCAGTATGTCCGAAGAATTCCGCCACATGTGCCACCTCATATCATCAGTTGGTGTCACTGCTTGTCTGTCTGGGATGGGCAAATTCGGAATCCTTTTCACCACATGTAATCAGATCAGGTTGAAATCGGAACTTGGATTCATTATTTCCAACGAGCCCCATCAGTATGTCCGATGATTTCATCCAAATGTGCCACCGTGTTTCATCAGTTGGTATCACTCCTCCAGATCGGTTTGATATCACAACTTGGACTATCATATCCGTATTTCGTCAGTTGGTATTATTGCTTGTCTGTCTGGGATGGCCAAGATCGAAATCCTTTGCACCATATGAAAACAGAACATTTTGATATCACGGACTAACACTGCCAACTAGCCCAATCAGTATGTCCGATGATTTCATCCATATGTGCCAATGTGTTTCATCAGTTGGTGTCACTCCTTGCCCGTCTGGGATGGCCAAGTTCGGAATCCCTTGCACAACTCAGTGAAAGACGTAACGGTACCGACGCGGTCGCCCCTTGGAAGAAAGTGGGGCGTCCGCGGCTACAGGGCGTCCATCGGATCTCGGGGCCCCGCGAGTTCTCTCGGCGAGACAGGCGGGAGGGGAAGTGAAGGGGAAGGGGAAAGGTCGCCCTTTCCGTCCGACTACCTGGAAATTCATCGGCCTGAAAGTCATTAAACGAAACACTTGTCCCTGGGTTCATGTAAGATCTGTACAAGCCAAGATCTGTAAAGTTACAAGCCAACATGCATTAGCGATTTTAAATGTTTGAGACTAAAGCATTTCTAACCTAACTCCCCACCACCGCCATTTTCGGTTAACCATTTTCAATACCAAATATTTGTAATTGTACTGTAAACATTCGTTGTAACGCCCATCAAACTTTGTCATTCGACGTTTCAAAGTGCGTAGATTCCAAACTTGCAATATCTGTCAATAGGGCTGAAAGGCCTTAGAATTAACGTAGAAAATCCGTTCTTTCGCACGTGGCCTCCACGTGGGGTCTAATTGGTCCTAAATTATAGCCAGCCCGATCTCTTGACACACCAAAAACTTACCATAAACAAAGTTTACTGGGTTTTCACTGTCATAGAGAAGTCGAGTCATTAATCGACTGAGATAAGTCCATAAGGACTGGACCCATAGAAATTCATGTACCGCGAATGACCGTAATTACTAAAGTCAAACTGGGCCCTCCAAACTTCACAATAACACAAGCAATCACGTATTGTTAAAAATAAAAATAAATAAATCCATGTGTTAGAATTGGGAGCGTTTTTTTAAGCAAGTTGTTGAAAGCATTTGCAGAATAAACTCTTAGCAAAAAGCAAAGTTTGCTCAGTCTTAGTCTCAGCAAAGTTTGAGAGAGAGAGAGAGAGAGAATGAATGAGAGAGAGAGAGAGAGAGAGAGAGAGAGAGAGAGAGAGAGAGAGAGAGAGAGAGAGAGAGAGAGAGAGAGAGAGAGAGAGAGAGAGAGAGAGAGAGAGAGAGAGAGAGAGAGAGAGAGAGAGAGAGAGAGAGAGAGAGAGAGAGAGAGAGAGAGAGAGAGAGTATTTCAAAATCAAACAGAATAAATTATACAGCTCTAGAAATGTATATAAAAATCTATAAATCCATCCATCCATCTATTATCTATAAATTCATTTCGGTTCATTATTCTCAAAAAGAGTCTTTTGTAATAGTATAGCGAACGTCACGTTAAGAAACCTACAGTTTTTTCACGGATTGGATTTTCGAATGGTCCGAAACTGATTTGTGATCAGTTATCGGTTATTTCCAATGACAAGCCTTTGTAATCGTGCAGAAACAAAATGTTTTGACACCCCCATTTGTTACGTTTCCAGGTGTGTAGATTCGAAATCTGCAATGTCCGTCTGACGTACGAGTCGTAAAAAGCCTTAATATTAATTTTAAAAAATTCGTTCTTCCACACGTAGACTCCACTAACTCCTAGCCAGTTCGATTGCTTCACACGCATATATGAGCCAAAAATTGTTCAAAAACGTGTTTTTCCGAGATTTTTACTGGTGTAGGGAAGTGGCTTGTCATTTTCTGTCGAAAAATCTCATGAGATGAGTCCCAGACCAGCCCAAGCTCATTTTACTTAGTAAATCCAATTTTTAGTGTTGAAAATGTTGAACAACTGTTTTCTGTTTACAAATGCTCACATTTCGTCTTAATTGAAGAACAGAATCTCTACGATCAATAGCTTCAGTTTATGGATTCCTCCCATTTGATAGTCGTATAAAATGTTTGCGATCTTCCCTTCGCTTGTCGGTTATGTACAAATTGTAGAAGAAAGTTTTCGTCCCGATCTCACATATAAATCCTTTCAAGCCACATCCTCAATGTATTCAACAAATTTCCAGAACATATAGCACTGTCACTCTTACGATTTTGTCGGCTGCTATTCATTATTGCATCGTTGCAAGAGAGCGGTTCCATAAACTTTCCATCGGCATTCACGTTTGAGAGCGATTACTCGGTGGCACGAAATTCGAAGACTGTAAATGCAGTTACATTCGCCTGGAACCAGTTCGCCCTCGAACCGCCTTCCTTCGAGTTCGACTTAAAGACACGACGAGCTGAGAATCAAGTTATCGCGACGCCTACTTTCTTCGGTCATTTGAATCCCCACTCGAACGGTTTACTCCGCGTTTAGGGCGACTTGTGTAGCTCCGTCGTTTTTTTTTTTTCCTACGTCCCAACTACCTTTCCCAAGGCCGTCAGCCGGGTCGTTATCTCCGAGCTGAAATGAGCAATTTGAATCGCTTTTGCCAGTCGAGCGGCTAATCCAACTTTCCCGCATTTCACTTTAAAAGTCTTAACTGCTTGTTTAAGCCCCACTTCATCAACGCCAGTTGCAACGGCATCCATTACTGGCACAGATCAGTACAATTCGATTAGGTACTTTGATTCAACTTCTGAAAATGATCATGCAGAATGAAAATTGTACATAGGGATACTGTTTTGACCACCCAAAACCAAGATTAATTTCAAGTAGCACAATGTTTGACAAGAAATAACACTATCAAATCTCAAAAAATTAACGGACTGAAAAGGTAAATAATTCTGACATTTTGGTTTCAGTACGATTCGGTTACCTTTGATTCAACTTCTGAAAATGAGGTAGCGCTTACCACGGAGGACAGAACATACACTAAGAAAATGGGGGATGTTGTCTGGTCCAGAAAGGTTGCTTAACGGGCAGTCCACTAGGCTATCAAATTTTACTTTAAAGCCCTGTATGCTCAATTTAGAAGACAGGACCCCAGACAGGCGAACCTGAGCAAGCAATTTCTTAGTCTGGATAGCGAAGTTGGAATTCAAATAGGAGCGGAGCATATCCCAAGAGGGACATTTTTCTCTGTAGATAGGTCTAAAAGGGGTTAGATAGTGTCTGGTTCAGAAAGGTTCCGTAACGGGCAGTCCACTAGGCTATCAAATTTTACTTTAAAGCCCTGTATGCTCAATTTAGAAGACAGGACCCCAGACAGGCGAACCTGAGCAAGCAATTTCTTAGTCTGGATAGCGAAGTTGGAATTCAAATAGAAGGGGAGCATATCCCAAGAGGGACATTTTTCTCTGTAGATAGGTCTAAAAGGGGTTAGATAGTGTCTGGTTCAGAAAGGTTGCTTAACGGGCAGTCCACTAGGCTATCAAATTTTACTTTAAAGCCCTGTAATGCTCAATTTAAAGACGAACCCATTTTTCTCTGTAGACAGGGTTAGATAGTGTCGAACCTGAGCAAGCAATTTCTTAGTCTGGATAAAGTTGGAATTCAAATAGGAGCGGAGCATATCCCAAGAGGGACATTTTTCTCTGTAGATAGGTCTAAAAGGGGTTAGATAGTGTCTGGTTCAGAAAGGTTCCGTAACGGGCAGTCCACTAGGCTATCAAATTTTACTTTAAAGCCCTGTATGCTCAATTTAGAAGACGGGACCCCAGACAGGCGAACCTGAGCAAGCAATTTCTTAGTCTGGATAGCGAAGTTGGAATTCAAATAGAAGGTGAGTATGTTCCCACAAGGACATGTAATCTGCAGGTAGGGCTAAAGACGATGAGGTCAAACGATCCCCATCTGATTGACTCCAAAACGCACGAACCCATTCTAAGAATAAATTTATTTTTAAAATTGTGGGGGTCATGATGGGCTTTCTCCATATTTACAAAGTACGGCATCCTTTCAAGACACCCATTTTTTTTTATTTATTTGAAAATTACGGGCAAGCCCAATTACAAAGAACAAGAAAAAAATCAGCAAGTACAAAAAAGAAATACAAAAATAAGACAAAACTTCACATGGCGCAAAACTTAAGTTAATACAATTGAAATAATGGGGAGGTTTGAACTATTGTTATCAGCGTGGCAGGGGAATCATTAAAAAAGTCATACACTGGGTTGGACTGTAAGCACAAATTGGCGAGACGAGGAAAACGATGAAGAGGCCGATTAAGTTGATAATTTGTTGGTGAAAATGGTATATCAAAGAGGTGGGAAGATCGTGCTGATAACCTTGGGATCCGAAGGTTCACATTCGATAGGAGAGCCGGGCAGTCAAGCTGGTTGTTCAGAAGTTTGTGGAAAAGTCTCAGATCGGCCAGGCATCTGCGGGTCTCGGGTAAAAGACGACACATCTCAAGCAGGGGTGCGTACTCAACGTCCCTAGCGAGGATACCAGCCTTGAACGCGACGTATCTGAGAAATTTCCTTTGCAGTCTCTCCAGGGAATATTTGTGTAGCGAGTAGCTGGGTGACCACACCGGAGAGGCATATTCAAGCAGAGGTAAAACCAGAGATTTGTACAAGATTTGCACTGAAGTTCTGGCTTAATAGCGATCCTAATTTAATCAGGCTACGCGTAACATCGTATGGTTGCGAGGGTTTGGTATTACAACGTAAACTTACATTGAACATTTCAAAGAAATACGATGAAAGGCAATGAACATCTACACTGGAACAAACCTTTTTTCTCTTACTGAGGCTTTTTCTGTGAGGTCGCGACCGACGTGACGTATCCACGACGAATGCCAAGCAGGCGTTTTGCCTCGATCTACCTAAGCAAAGAAATTCTCGCGGGCACTTGGCCAAAATCGATGGAGTTCAACCGACCCATCAACGCGGGTTTCCATTCGAAACCGAAGTGTTTCCAGCTTGTGACACTTGGCTCTCAACAAAACTTTCTCGAACAAACGGTATTCGCCCTAGCATCAAACACGAAGAAGATGAAATTGCCTTAGCATCAAACACGGGGGAAAAAAAGAAAAAGCAAAGTTCGGAATCTCTTGTTTGATTCTAGTTAAAACACAGAGTGTCTCAGGTGAGGTGCGCAGTACTTCACCAACGTATTCTACAACCAATTTATCAACCAAATAAAATAATAAAAATTGATTTTGATATACCATTCGAAAGCTGACCTTTTGGCACATTTTTAAGCTATAGGAACCTGGTCAAATGCAGATTACAGTGGATACTGAATGTGAACCTTCTTTTTTCAAATTTTCTTGAAGTTTGCTTTGTAGAGTGATTTTTCGCCAACGTGATGTGAGCAAAACAAATCGATTTGTCGCTTGAAAGATAGGAAATTGAACGCACTTTCCAACGGTATCCTCAACTTTTACTTTACATAATACTATATGTGAGCTATAGTCGTTTTGCTGAAACAAGATCGAAAACCCGAAAAAAACTCTGCAAATTCTTTCACTGGGGTTTATTATTCAATTTCATTCATTTGGTTTGCATTCATGATTTGAATTTCTACTAAGCTTTGGAGTGTGCATGTTTCACAGGTGATAGAGCGATTATTGAATTTCAGGAGGCACACAAATATGATCAACTGATCAATCCAAATAGGTATTTTGGTTGAGAACAAATTTACGTGCTCTATGCATATCTCCTGAAATTCAATAATCGCTCTATCACCTGTGTAACACGCACACTCCAAAGCTTAGTATAAATTCAAATCATGAACGCAAGCCAATTGCATAATACAGCCCAGTGAAAGAATTTGCAGCGTTTTTTATGGTTATCAGAATGCTTCAACCCGGCTATAAACCCTTTTAGGAGTTCACTCCAGTATCCACATAACTACATCACTACGTCACTAGGTTACTGATATCAACACAAAAACAATAATAAACCCGAATAACGCGAATGTTGGCACCATAAATCGGGCTATACATCGGGAATGGTTTGACCTACGGACTCGGGGAGGGGCTCATTCGATTCCTCATGGAAAGTTCTTCAAAAAGAGTCCAAATTTAGGCCGCTTCGACTTTTTTTGAGGTTTTTAGAGATTTTACAAAACTTCGACAACCCTTAAAGGGGACTTTAAATTAAGTGAGAGAGCTGGCACAAGAATTGGGGCGTCTCCGGACCAACATGGATTTTCCTGAAAATTTCAGATTTTTTGCTTCAGCCGTTTGGGAGAAATCGTGCGTACGGCGTACGGCGGACGGAAGGAAAATTTTTTATTGCAGATTCGGATTCTACACCCTTTGAAACGTAAACCATGAAATTTTCAGGGGGGGTTAGATGTTAGAATGGTTTATTGTTGTATAGTAAACCAAAAATTGATGTTTGGTAACACGAAACTGCTTTGGTTTCGGATGGTTGAAAAAAGTATCAACAGGAAAATCTATATTTAGCCAATATATGAATAAATATCGTTGTTTTTGGACCGATATACCGTAAGTATCGATATTGGTTTTGTGGCGACAATCGATATTTGGGTTCCGATATCCCGTCCTAGTTAGAGGCTATCTGGTCCTCAAAGAGCACATTGTGGCCTCTTCATCTTTCAGCGGTTGCTCGTTTTGGTTTCAACGATTCGGAAAAAGTGACATAACCGAGGTATTGGACGCATTCGGGACCCGAGTGAAAGTGATGCAACGAGGAAGGGCATCTCCGCCGGATGGTTCACCTCCGTTTATTCACACCTACGAGAACTGGGATCTGGGCTGAATGCTAATCGTAGGGGAAGCCAAGTTCGCTTGCCGTTGAACACTTTTTTCGATTTCACTTTTCATCGTTAACGTCGAGGCGCGAACATCATAATTCATCGCTTCGGTGTTTATTAAGCTCTTAGATCATAGATGCATCCCATCCACCTTCAGACATTGCATATATTCGATCCACCTTGAACAATCACCAGCCTACATTGTCGGTAGGTATTCACTAATATTTTTCACATAACTTGTATGATTCAAGAGGTTTTATAACACACTAGCTGACCCGGCAAACGTCAGCCTTTTAAATAATTTGGCTTATAAATCATTTTTAGTGTCTAGATAAATTCTAGTGTAGACAGAAAGTAACTTACTTATTATAAGTGTGTAAGTATGTGGTATACGGTTTTAATCGAAGTAAAGTTATAAACACCATAATTGATCAGCTATCGAGTGGGATGATAATGATTAAATTATATTATAAAGGAAACGAAATGTATTGAGGCGCAAAAATTATGGAATTCGTCTAATTGGAGACATATAACAGTAAAGACGTCCCCTAATTCTTCAACTATGGGGTCTTCACTCGCAGCTTGACCAATTTATAATTCGGTCAATAAAATTGTTAAAATTTGGCTCTAATTGTTTCTTATCTTAACCTATTATCACGGTTCGAATTTAACAGTGATTTTTCGCACACCGATCGGTCAAATAAACTTTTAACAATAACTGGAATTGCTCAATAAGTCATTGATATTTTTTGGGGTTCCTCTCAAAAAATAACAATTGATCCTTGAGAGAAGGTTGACTGTATTAATCGCACGATTAACTTTTCCGGGAAATTTGAATGATATTCCTGTACAATTTTCCACGTTGAATCGAAAGGCGGCCAACGTGGCAGGAATGTTTACTGAAGTAAAGCTTCTTGAGCGCTGTTATTTGTATACAAAAAATCAAGGGAAATTGTAGAAAATTTGCGTCACAAGTGAAGATAATACAATTTTGGATGAACTACCCAAACTACTACTAAAATATGGCAATTTTAACCACCTACAAGGCTGAGTAGGGTGGTGGAACATTTTTTCAAAAAGATTTTGAGATTTTTTTTTCATACCTCAAAATCTTGTATTTTCTAGACGTTGGCCTTCAATGGAGTTCGTTATCGTGTTCTTCAGCACTAAAAATCATGAGACATCAGAAGGAGTACTCGACCAATTTTGCATTGGATTTGCATCAGGGCTTTGCTAAATCTGCTCTAAATCTTAAAATGCTGCCATGCTGCTGCCAGAAGAAGCTAAAATTCGTATTCAGCAGCAAAAAAAACCATCAAAACCAAATTTTGTTCTAATTCCACCATCATCTAACTTTTGTAACTTGTACGGGACTCTGGGGTGCTATTCTTTCAGAATTGTTTGTTGGTGGTAAGTAGGGAGTTAAAATCAACCGGGTATTGGACAATTTTTTCGAAAAGCCTCTTAGGGATTTGTTTTTATGCCTCAAAATCTTGTATTTTCTTGATGCGGTGGCCTTCAATGAAGTTCATAACTGCTTGGGGTGGTATTCTTGCAGAATTGTCTACGTTGAATGGAATACGGTAGCTGAGATAGACCGTTTTGAGCGATATTCGTGAGACATAAAAATATCTCTGAAGGAATAATAGTTAGTTTTTTAAGAAAAAGGTCAATTGTCAAAGGTCAAAAAGTTATTTTTTCGTGCAATTCCAATAATTGTTAATAGTTGATTCAAGCGACTGGGCCGCAAAAAATAACTTTTAAATTTAAACCCTGCCTATTGTCATTTTAAACCCTTCGGGGAAATGGATGTGCTAATCGATATACGGTGAATTCAAAATATGATAGGACATTAGTTCTTTACGTGCAACTCAATGATGGGAACATTAAATTTATGTCAAAACTTTAAGAGGCGAAGGTTGGTAGGTACTCATTTGTTTAATGTAACTACACACAACGTAAATCCTTGATATTTGATTGGTGGTAATTCATGAATATACCAACCACAAACATTTAGTTCCTTCATAGTCGGTGATGCCTATGGGATTTGGTCTGAATCCGTTTTCCTGATTTCCTCTTAGTAAAACGCAACGTAATTTCTTCACTGGACTTCTCTGTTCTTCAGTTTTCTTAATGGTAATCGTAGAGGGCGCACGATATACCAACAAAGGAGACGAGTAAAACCAGAAGACAACTAACGGTCCCAACCGTCGCAGTTCACGGATCCGATATTGTCTACAGCCTTAAGGCACATGAAAGATTAATAAGTCCAGAAAAAAAATAGGAGCGTGGTAAAGAAATACCGTTACGAGACCCGCGACGCTACAATTAGAAGTAATTAACAGGTCCGCCATCTCTCTATGAGAGCTATCTTGTTGTTTTTTTTTTTCGAACGTGAACGCGGGACTAATGAACTGGAAGTTGATCACATCATCATCATTATTATCCCTTATTAAGAGGGTGTCTATTTGATATTTATAATCAGGAGGAAAAAATCGGAAGACCTTCAAAATGAGGATATAACCTGAGTTCGAATTTCCAGTCAATTCTTAAATAATCAAATCAAATCAAATACCGTAAACCGGTGTAACTTTGCACTCAACGTGCAACTTTGCACCTCAGTTGGATTTCAAACTCAAATCGATGTCCTACCCACAAAAATAAGGATAGGAAGCTCATTCTGGCCCTATCTGATAGACCTGTGTCCACCGATTGATAGCTACACAATGTAATCTCTTGTTATGTTTCACTGAATTTTTTTGTTTGTTTGTGATAAAGGCAGGTTCTGGGAGTCGTCATGAGGCAAGAGTAGGGGGTAACATGGCACCGGTGCTTCATTTCTAGCTTGTTCAAGGGAAAAACATCGGGTGGTGCAAAGTTGCCCCCGCTCGAGGTAATTTGTGCACCACCAGAAACCGGCTTATTTGATAAAAACTATTGCACTTTTGTTGAATCTTGAAGTGGGTCGATAACAGTGAATAGATCAATTAGGTCATATTAAAATCACAGCTCGATTGAAGATGCTCAGCCTGAGGAAATGTCAATCAGAAAACCCCGGTTTACAAGGTATCCGTTTATTGGCAACCTTTATGAAAATTACATACTTACATAAGATTTAGAAAAATGATGAAGACAAAGTAATTTTATAATTTGGTACGTTACTTTAAAATGAACAGAAGTAAATGACGTTGCCCCCCTAAGAATAAGTTGGAAAACTTGTGCTCTTCAAGGGGAGTTCAAATAATAATGAAAAAAGATTTTTTTAAAATTAACAAAGTACCAATTTGCATGGATAAAAACTAAAATAATTATAAATTAAACCAAAAAATACTTAGTATAGGTATAAAATTATGAAAATAAATATAGAATAGTTTTACTGGAGTCATACTGGTCGGAAATAAGAGTCTAATTCTTTTTTAAATGACAATAAATTGAAAAAAATAAAAACATTTATGCCTTCTGGTTTATTATTCAATAACAATAAATCTAAAATGAAATAATTAAAAAATGAAATCTACGGATCTTGAAACTTAAATCAACAACTTTTGAGGGCCGGTAAAAAAAATGTTTTCTTGGTGAATAACGGAGGTGTACTAAGTATCTAAAATAATAAACCAAAATTCTTATGTAGCCAGAATATCCAGTGAACTGTGAAGAGGTTTGAAAATAATTTTCGTATGAAACATTTTGGTTTATTATTAATTAATAAACCATTGTAATCGCTCTTGAAAAAAAAATTTCTAACCCCCCTGAAAATTTCATGGTTTACGTTTCAAAGGGTGTAGAATCCGAATCTGCAATAAAAATTTTCCGTCCCACGTTTTCTCTCAAACGGCTGGAGCAAAAGATCTGAAATTTTCAGGGAAAATCCATGTTGGTACAACAACGCCCCAATTCTTTAGCCAGCTCTTTCACTTAATTTAAAGTGCCCCTTGAGGGTTGTCAAAGTTTTATAAAATCCCTAAAAACCTCAAAAAAAGTCAAGGCCGCCTAAATGTGGACTTTTTTTTGAAAAACTTTCCATGAGGAATGGCCCGATGTATGGCCCGATTTATGCTGCCAACATTGCATCCACATTCACTACATCACTTGGTTACTGCGATTTTTTTTGTTTTTTTGTTTTTGTTTTTTTTTTGGATCGCAGTAACCTAGAGATGAAGTGAATGTGGATACTGGAGTGAACTCCTAAAAGGGTTTATAGCCAATACACGGGTTGAAACATTCTGATATGCATGCTCCGTCTTACGAAAAAAAATTTTCAAACCTAGAATATTTTTCCATTGTAATCGCTCTTGAAAAATACAGCAAATTCTTTCACTTTGGTTTATTTTCAATGATTCATGATTTGAATTTCTACTAAACTTTGGAGTGTGCGTGTTTCACTAGGTGATATTTCAGGGAGATATACATAGAGCACTTAAATCGGTTCTCAACCAAAATACCTATTTGGATTGATCAGTTGTTCATATTTGTGTGCCTCCTGAAATTCAATAATCGCTCTATCACCTGTGAAACACGCACACTCCAAAGCTTAGTAGAAATTCAAATCATGAATCATTGAATAATAAACCAGTGAAAGAATTTGCAGCGTTTTTGTAATATTTAGCGAAGTATAAAGCGAAAAGATAAAGGGTAAGAGCAAATAATAAACCTATTTTTCGTTAAAAGTTTCGTTCACTACATTGTTATCTTATTTCTGAAAAAAAAAGAAAAAAAATCCAGAGAGATGTTCAAATTGATTGAAATTTTGGTGCGAAAAGTACATACGAGCATTGACTGATTGTCACCCAATGAAGAAGAATAGAATATAAGCGATAATTAGGCTTTAATCAATTGAAATCTGCCGTTAAATGCCTGGGGTGTCGGAGAACCCTCCTTGTGGTACATGGGATTCTGATTCACCTTGTAGTGTGAGGGTTAAGATGGATTTCCACTACCTCGCCGTATCAACCTTCTGTTAAGTGAAAGATATATTAACCGTACTGTAAGAGTGGCCACATTGCACATGTACATATTGCGGTTGGGTTTTGAAGTTTATAGTTGGACTGGACGAGCTAATACGAACCACTTGTACAGTAATTTGTGTTGATTATCACTTTCATTCATACTGACTTATGAATGAATGAATGAAAACATGCTTTTACTGTTGAAAAAATAGTAACATAAACATCTGTTGATGAAGAGACATGCAATAATCCTGGTCATACCTGACCCTCAGATGAGTTTGCCTCTTGAAGAAAACATAAAAGTAAATGGATAACTTGGTACAATCATTCGCTTATCTAATATCAAACTTGTCGTATTTGTCGTGAAAAATACAAAACACATATACAGCTAACTGATCTAGAATAAATCCAATATGAAACTCTGTCCAGCTCACAAGAACTACCTGATAGCCTGAAAATAAATAAATTCTAACTTACAGGTCATATTCAATGTATGCCTTACGCCTCAAACTCCAAGCCACTGAGCAAAATTTAACCAAATTAGGACTGTATGATTTTATTAACTTAATATAGTCTTCCCAGCTAACCTTTTTCATATTTAAGTACCGAAGCCTTACTCCAATCAATGCCGTACAATTTCCAATAAAATGAAATGAATTTTCCACTTCTCCGCTACTACAAAAATCACATTCCTGATTCCCTGACTCGTATGGTCTATGTTTTAACGCAGATCACCCCTGATTTTGGAAAAAACCATTTACAGTGTTGAAATCTTTTAAAGCTGGTCAGAGGTATCACGTCACTTTCAAGTCGAAGGGCCCGGTACTGAGGATGGTGTTGCGAATTCAGCGCTTTCATTCATACTGACTTATTCGACCCTAATTCCGAAAGATTCGGTAGGAAGATTCTGGCGTTAGCTATTCATGGTGAATCAAAACTTAGTCATAAGGCTCAGGTGAAACCGTCTTCAGGAAACCGTGTTCTGCTAACGTCCTCGTCCACGATGAAGAAGCAAGAGATCGTGGTATCGCAATTAATCAACTCAACCAAATCGTCTTCACCTCACTCATTTTCCACTTTGATCTTAAGAAGGTACTGAACTTAAGTACAAGATGGTTTCCTACTGGGTTTCTCATTAATTACGTCACTCTTATCTCAATTAATCTCCCGCCTGTAAATTACCACCCGTTCCTTCCGTGTAAGTCGCCTTGGGGCGGTAAGTTCGGCGAGAAAAAAGCCGTGTTTCCATCCAACTCGGTTTAGCTCCAGCAATTTTCTTCTGTTTTTTTGCCTCCTTGAGTGCCCATCGAGTTAGGTCGCCCCATTATGAGGCAGGTGAGTCAGAATATCTTCCATTAAGCAGTTTCGAGGCTCCGAATGAGCGGGCCCGCTATTTTCTCGGGACAGGTGATCGATTGCCGTTCGTTCCGCGAGTGACTCAAAATGCCAACGCATGAATTCCGTCTTCATATCCATCTATAACAGTGAAACGGAAATATAGGTTTTTTATTTTCAATAACGAACTTTTGCAATCGACCAAGAAACCATTTTTTTACCGTCTCTCAAAAGTTGTAGGTTAAATGTTTCTGGAACAGGACGTAGATTTCAAGAATCGAATTACAAAGAAAAACGCTGCAAATTCTTTCACTGGAGTTTATTATTCAATTGGCTTGCGTCCATGATTTGAATTTCTATGATACTAAGCTTTGGAGTGTGCGTGTTTCACAGGTGATAAGCGATTAATGGATTTCAGGAGATATGCATAGAGCACGTAAATCTGTTCTCAACCAAAATACCTATTTGGATTGATCAGTTGATCATATTCGTATGTCTCCTGAAATTCAATAATCGCTCTATCACCTGTGAAACACGCACACACCAAACCTTAGTAGAAATTCAAATCATGAACCCAAGCCAATTGAATAATAAACCCCAGTAGACGAATTTGCAGCGTTTTTTATTGTTATCAGAATGCTTCAACCCGTATATCGGCTACAAAGCCTTTTAGGAGTTCACTCCAGTATCCACATTACTACATCACTACGTCACTAGGTTACTGATAGCAACACAAAAACAATAATAAACCAAAATAACGCGAATGTTGGCACCATAAATCGGGCCATAGATCGGGAATGGTTTGACCTACGGACCTGAGAAGGAGCTCATTCGATTCCTCATGGTATGTTCTTCATATAGGTACATATTTAGACCGCCTTGGCTTTTTTGAGGTTTTTAGGGATTTTACTAAACTTTGACAACCCTTAAAGGACACTTTAAATTAAGTGAGAGAGCTGACTGAAGAATTGGGGCGTCGTCGGACCAACATGGATTTTTCCTGAATATTTCAGCATTTTTGCTTCAGCCGTTTGGGAGAAATCGTGCGTGCGGCGTACAGCGGACAGACGGAAAAATGTTTATTGCAGATTCGGATTCTACACCCTTTGAAACGTAAACCATGAAATTTTCAGGGGGGTTAGAATTTCTTTTTTCGAGAGCGATTACAATGGTTTATTATTGAATAATAAACCATAATCCGTGCTTACGCTCTCCGAAATTCTGAATTGATATAGGATGAGTCATTAATCTTGGTATCTTGATCAATCAACCCTACAGGACAATGTTTAAGGAATAAAGTATTAAAACATCGAAATTTGGAACAGTCTACTCTCTATCCGCACGGTCCAGTTCTGGTCTCATAGACCTTTTGTGTAATAAATTGCAGCATTTTAATTTCATCTCGTTGAATTTTAGCTGTTCTATTCGTGGAACAGCCATGTGCATGTTGTGGGGTTGATTTGGCTGACCTTGACCAGCAGTAATGCATTAAATACTCCAGGGTTAGCGAGATTGAGGAGAGTTCCGACGCATAAGCTTCTTGAGATACGAGGCATGATTGATAATCTCTGACATTTTACATGCCTGGTTATTCCCAGACATAGGGCTGCCAGTAGATTAACTTGATAATATTAGGGCAGGGAAATGATGCAGGACTATTATTAGGATCCTTGTTTCCAGTGATAGTTTTACGATATAGGGGTTTCCTTTTAGGGTGTAGGTTCACTGTATTCTAGTTGAGCAAAGTAAGCAGGTTAGGTCACGGTCAACCCAAAAAGATCATCAAATATGTTACGGTTGCAATTTAATCGACATTCAGAAAACCACGGCGTCAGCATCCGGCATCAATAAACCCCATTTCTGCTCAATATAATTCACATTATGAATCCCAATACGGCTTACTCGGTTAGATCCATCATCCACATTACTATCACAACAACCGTATGGAAGATGCTTAGTTTCAAGAGTTGTCGTAAGACCAGCTTATTTTAGAGGATATTTGAATGAAAAAACCCGACTTTTCTGGCTCCTTCATTCGTTAGCGATGATAATGAGTTCAGTCCATTGGCTTCTCATGTTCGAGAGAAAGAATTGTTGCCTCTTTTCGAAGTCTCAAGTTATTGTACAACCAATTCATTGTGTTCAGAAAACTGGCTCGTGGCCCTAGGAGTATTTCTTTCTTTTTTGTGTGCAGTTTTTGCCAGAATTAAGTTCTTTAAATTTGTCATTTAATCAAAGGTCTTTCTCATTTATTGTGTTTTCATTATAATAAAGGCAGGCGTATGAGGTAACCGAGGGAGAAACAAGAATGGGGCAAAGAAGATTCGAATTCGGGCGAGGATTGCAGCAGAACACGCGAGTACATCGGTGGGAGTAGTCAGTGGAGTCACCATTCTAAAGAATTTTACATCGATGTGCCAGTAATCTTGGGACCTTTATCAATCAACCCTGAAGAATATTATTTGAGGAAAAAACAGTTTTTTAATAGTTAGTATTAGAAACCGAAATCTCAAAAATATTCAATTTAATAGGGTATTTTTCTGTTTGATTCAAATAGAAACCACTTCGGTTGCTATTTTATCCGTTCGTTCACAAATCGCAGATCTGTCATTAAAAGCAAGGTGGATGCTACAAAATGACTGGCGACAGACCCGTTGCAAGATGGATGCTATAGGAATGTATAATACTAGACATATCGTGGTCTCCGATCAAGTTTTTCATAAGCTATTTATATATTTGCGCACAAGTTAAGAGGTTATTATTTTATCGAGTTAAATTTCTGTTGTTCCATTCGTGAATTTCTACGAAGTGCACATGTACAGTGTATTACACCATTGTAGGTATTTTGATATCAGCTTTTGTTCCCTACTAAGGGACTAGTTAAGTTCGGTGTTTACGGAGTTATATTTAAGATGAAGTCATTCTAGAAGTAGCTTATAAGGTATGATAACACACTGTTCAGCTGAAGGAACCTTGAGACTAATTTCTTCCCTAATAGATCTATCATATTGATAATCTAGAGGCGGTTTTTAAATCATGTAGCGTACAATTACCATTCATGGAAGCGCCAGGTTGTGATAATGTACCGCAGGCTGCGTTTATTTCATCTTGTTCAATTTCAGTGGGATTTCTAAGTGTGTTTCCGAGTACACGTTAGAATCAATGTCTCTCATCGTACAGTCCATTTCTGGTAGTACGTTGATCCTCCTTGGAGGGCTATCTAAGACAGAAATGATAAAGCTTTGTGAACCACACACAACTTCAATTTTGATGAACTTTGCAATGAGCCTTTTGTTTACTAAGTTACTCAAATCAATGGCTGCACACTGGTGTGTTTAAATATTACGTATTCTTGGTTTCTCGTAAATTTTCATTATGTCGCTCCTGTCATGGCTTCAAGGATACCTGTGGAACCAGAATGCTATAGTCCGAATTGATGTAGAAGCTGTGGGGGACCCACCCACATGTTATTATGAACCTCCATCTGTTCAACTAGCCAATCACTCAGTGCTGCAGTGTTATCAGAATAGACTTTCCTATTTCACTTGATTTGTCATACTTTTTGTTTATGCCGTTCTAATTCTCTAATAAAACTTCCTTCGTTTCCTACACGTAATTTACCACATCAGGACACAGTAAATACCAGGCTAGTCGTTGACCTGGATTCCAAATTCGGCCGAGCATAGGAGATTGGGTTTGAAGTGTCACCCTGAATCTTTCCACCCCCGATATGGCAGTATGACACATCAGGTCGTGAAATCGTGTTGTTTGGATTCAGTTGAACTCCATCATTCGACGCATTCCTCAACCTCACGTCAAACGAACGTCGTGAGCCGAAATTCTTACCTACAAAAAAATCACAAATAATAATAACAACCGAGCGAATCCGCTGCGTAATCGACATATCGTAAACTTTCAAATTGCGGGGCGGCTGCTGCTCTCATGAAAGTCGGCAGTCACGATAGATAAACTTTTAGAGAGTAGTCGAAACGAAAGCGACCTTTTAAGGAACTGTTGGTTTTATTAGCTTAGGCGAATTAAAGGCGTCGGATGAACGTTTATGGAGAACTGTTTGCTTCCGTAGGGAACGAATCATTCTACGAATACGTCTATATAAGTACGCCATCTATCGTTCCAATTACCGTTAGATTGGTCTTCGAAGCTGTTCGAGCAGAATCTCGACTCTGAGTTTCCGCTATTATAGCACCAGAGTGGAGGCAGACAATTAGTGTTCAATGGTGCAAAAGGTTTAAGAAATGTTTATATTTTGAATAATGAATTTAGTTCATTCCGTGTTACACTTCAGAATGCTTACCTCCTAAAACTGCACGTTTTCTAGTCTTTCCCCGGGTGCGTCTGAAATGTGCATTAGATAGAAAATTTCGTAAAGTTGAAATCGACAAAGGATCGTCTTTTCCCGACTACCCTTTGAATTTGAGCAAAATCGGACGACGAAGTATTGAGAAAGTTCTGTCTGCATTTCGGTTGATTATTTTCAATAATGAATGGTTTACTTACGTAGATCTCAAGAATCGAATAACAAAAAAAACCACAAAAATCCGTCCGTCAGTATACATATCTACCACACGCTGCCCGAAGGTTTTCCTCGGAAGTTTACGAATTTGGCTCAAAACCCAATTTGGATCCGGGATATGCCGTTCATCTCGGCATCCTGATCAATGAACCAATGATATTATTTAAGGATATAACTACCGAAAAATCGAAATCTAGACAACTTTCGGTGTAAAAACGTAGTTTTTTGCTTAGATTCTTATAGAAATTTGCTTCTTGAATAGGATGATACCACTCGGATTGCTGTACGTTCATCCATTCGCTCACCATTTGAAGTATCAGGCAGTAGATCCTTCGCTCTGAGCTATTCCATGTGGCCGGCGACAGCCCAAGTATTGTGGTTGATTCTGTACGATTTCACCATCTTTGCCATATCGTATAACGCCATCTCTCAAGCATCAATTCAGTTGAGACACATTCGTGAAACCGTATTTTTATTTTATCTTGTTAAATTTCAGTTGAATTTCTACTTGTTCATCAATTCTACGCTCTCAATCAATCAGTCAATCAATCAATAGCACGTTTATTAGATAATGAAATTACAAAAACTGAACGAATATAGACGTAAACCGCTATGGTTCGGAAACCGTCAGCGGGAGTTCCACTATACAATTTAGATTGTTCATTAAATATTTTAGCTTAGGTACAACAAAAAAATGTTTATATATATTGAAAACAAATATTGATTGAGTTAAGTATATCCAACAACAAATTGGCACTGAAGGGCGCCGATTTACAAAAGCTGGGAGGGATCAGGACAACAAACAAATCAAAGAAGAGATAATATAAATATAAATAACAATAACACGGAGCCAGTTGGACGTGCCTCTAATTGTTATCATAATTCCATTCCACAATCGAAAATTCTCTATAGCGCCAGGCATTTCTAAAATAGCCACATAGCTGTGCCCAATTTCGCCCATTCAAAATTTCGATCAATTCGATCCTGGACAAGTCGGCTGTGCCAAAGAATGCCTTTCTATAACAGTTGAGAATAGGACAGTGCGCCGCAAAGATAAGTTCTATCTCTAATCCACGACTTCCAATTCTGATTCAACATATCACCCCTGCACTTCGTAATAGTCGCTTCCTCGCTCAAGCTGGATCCAGTCACATATTCTACGGTCTTTTGGACGTGTCCAAATCTTCCAAGGAAGCATTTTCTGTGGATGTACAGTGCAGTTCTGGTGGTCCGGTGATCCGGTCGTAGGGTTATACATTACTGGAATTAGCCATGTGTAATAATTTTACAATTGCTCTTACGTAGATTGAAGCTTTGACTTCTGAACAGTGAAACTGATTGGAGACCATATTCAGCCCAACATAATTTCTTTACATTTCATCAAAAGGGGTTGGAAACTGTACTTGTACTTGTACTTGGAAACTGTAAGTTGAGTGAACTATAAGAATTTGCTGTAATAAGGAAGGACAGACAGGAAATTAAAGTTTCCCGAATGGGCTAAAATATGAAATTGAATTAGTAGAAGTTTCTGTATTTGAGAGTAAAAAATGTAATCCTTCGAAAGTGAGAAACAATACACTACTGCTACTTGCTACTTTTAGCAGCAAAATGTATTTAGCAAAACGTAAAAATGGAGTTTTACCTTGCACTCACAATGATCATCAATTCATTGGCTTGACGACGTATCGAATGAAGTTTCTTCGTGCTCTTGAAACTCTCTGATTGGGTCATGTTGCGAATGATGTTCTTTAGAGCCACACTTCCCCAAATCCAATTTGCTTTTTCGTTTTTAAATTTCTTGCAGCTGTAAAACAGACAATCTACCAAACGACCTTCGCCACTCTCTGATGGGAATCATTCCGAAGGTCCCTCCATAAAACAGAAACCCAAATCCTCAAATTCGCCGTTCCTCTCTTAACGCAGTTCCCCAAAAAATGATTAAATGCTGAACGGGAACGTAAAACATGAACTTTCTCTCGGGGAACACGACAATTATGGGTCACGGGGTTCCACAAAAACCGTAAAATTAACCATAAAACTGTGGAAATATTTCCTGTTCTGATTCTTCCAATTTCTTTTTATTATTTAGTTGAAGATGGCTGATGAACCTTCCAAAAATAACCGCTTATGTGTATTTGTCTCTCTCGCTCGCTTTCTCCCCACCATCGGCTAAAACGAGGAAGCCGAATTTAAAAAAGCTGCAAATTATTTCACAACGGTTCATTTTGACCCCTCCCCTCCCTCACCACCACAACTTTTCCAGGACTACCAGATTCCCAAAACGAGAAAATGAAAAATTGGGATTTACAAATTTGATGTATGGGTAATTTCAAAATTTCGGTCACATTTATGTCACTGATCAGTATTCCCGTCAAATCTCAACTAAATACAGTTTTGTAAGTGTTTTAAAATTTTCTTCTATGTGGATGTACACTTTCCATGGGAAAGTATGTAAAAGTTGTCCCTACAGGACTCAGGAGAAAATACCAAAGTCTGTATTTCTCACTCCCTACAGCTGTCACTAACCAGAGGTATACAACTTCCATCGTCACTACTCAGCGAAATACTTATTGGGGCTGTTATATCCACTTACATAATGAAAGAACATACCATCTACAATGGATATCCGCCTAAGGAAAACAAATTGGATCACATCAAGTAGCCTTATCAGCCCACTATTTCAGTGTCACACGGTTTTTCCTCACTCCCTACAATGTTTTGAAAAGTAGCCCCAACAGGCAGGAAAGGGTGTTTATGAAGTTGCTTCTGTTTTGTTGACATCCCTCATTCAAGATGGTCCCAAAGCTGGTGGTTGGATTTTGCCTAGACCTTCCCAGTCAGTTCTACTGGGAAAACCATCCCTGGAGGCAGCAGTGTGGGTTTTTTAACTCTCACTCCCTACTCCAATAACATTCTGACTGTGGCAAGTGAAACTTGATCGCACTTGTTGACAATTAGTGTAGTTGTTGGAAGTTCGTTGACAAAATTTTGGTTCAACCAGTTTCAATTGATTTGTGGCCTGTAAAGGCGGTGAAAGGCTTATAACCTCACTCCCTACTCTCTCACTCCCTACAATATCCAGCCAACAGCCCCTTAAATTGTAGGGAGTGAGATCTGCTTGTAGCAAGTGAGATTTTGGCAAGGAAACCTTAGTACTTACTACGGCTAAGATTAAGCTAATTTGTGCTGTTCCATTCACCTAATTTGAAAGACTTGAGCAGCTATTCCCACGGAGGTTGGAGGCTCATAAGGGGAAAAAATAGTAGTATTTACCCACTCCCTACAAAAGTTTTTTTTTTCTTCATAATGGCGTATCAGCAGTACGGTTCAAGATTATGTGTGCTAACTTGGGTAATATGCCGAGAGAACCGCAGTGATTGATTAGGAACAAGAAAATTGATCAAGTTACAACTTTCATTTTTTAGAAAAGTCGATACCCAAATGTGATTGAAATTTTGAAATGACTCATACAGCTGTAGATGATTTGTACTTGGACTTGGTACAACATTTGGTCTTGAAAAAGACCAGAAATTAGCGTAAGTGCTTGCAAAATCCACTAAATCCTATTCACAATTCGTTCCCTGAATACAAATTGGTTTTTTTTGTCCCTTCTTCGACTGGCCATTACGAAACGCATGGAAAGAGGACAAGGTTGGGAACATTAGCGAAAAACTGTAATCACATTCAAACAGTTTGCATATTCGGTTCGTGGAAGATTTCACTTTTTATGAGTCATTAACGCGTTCCAAATTCTTTCCGCTGCGTCATACGTTAAGGCCGCTCCTTTGGTTTTTTTTAATTATCTCCGTTAAAATTTGTCGAATGCAGTTTCGTATTGGTAATTCGTGACCTCTGGAATGATGACTATTTTCAAAATCAATTAAACCTTTCATCCAACAACCCGAATTTTTCTCTCGTTTACCTAGCCGCTTTTCTCTCCATTACAAGTTAATGGTTTCTTTTATTAAAATGAAAGCTGACCGTACATTCGCAGTAAATTCACTACTTTATGCCTTCAATGTGCTTATACCTTCGTAGAAGCAATTTGTAATTTTCCACAGCCGAACATCCGCTATTAATACTACATATTAGCTACTTGAAGCAGAAATATAGTCCAGTCATCTGGTGCCAAAATCGTAGCTTGCAAAAATTCCCAACTTTCCGCAAATTTGCTGGGTTGTTCCAGCCCCCCCCCCCCCCCCCAGGGGTACTACACCTCATTTTGCGGACAAATTAACCTTGTGCTAACTTCAGGGGGGCCGAAAAACCGCGATATTTTCGGACTTTTTTCAGTTTTTCCGCTATAACTCGAAAACTACGCATCCTAGCGAGAAAACCAGACTATTATAAAATAAAGCAGACAAAATTTTCTACAAAATGACTTACTAACACTTAATTTTTGACCAAGCGATCACCGAGATATAGGGGCTCAAAGATTGGCAAATTTTCCCAAAATGGCCAAAATCAGCCAGAAATGTAGGAGTTAAGAATATCACACTGATGTATCTTAAAATCGTTTTTATTGACAGAAGGTTATTATCGTTGTTGAGTTTTACAGTTATAAAAAGTATTAGCGAAGAATAAAATGTTGATGTATTTACAGTATTCACAAGTATTAATAATACAACAAATGTTAATATAGGTACTGTACAGGTCGTAGATCGATTGTCATCCTTCAATAATGATCCTTCAAACTCGAGTTTTAACGAATTAAACTCGAGTTTTGACGAATTAAACTCGAGTTTTAACGATTTAAACTCGAATTTTAACGATTAAAACTGGGGTTTTAACGAATTAAACTCGAGGTTTAACGAATTAAACTCGAGGTTTAACGAATTAAACTCGAGTTTTAACGATTTAAAGTCGAATTTTAACGATTAAAACTGGAGTTTTAACTAATAATTAATAAATAATTGTATAGTATACAGTGTATTCACAAGCTTGGAATTACTTAAGCGGTAATTGTCTTAATTGTTATTTCAAAACCGAGTAATTAACAATATAAAGACCAGTTTTTCTAGCTCATGCCTATCCACTTTTCTCTCTATGTCAAGTGAATGGTTTCTTTTATTAAAATGAGAGCTGACCACTGTCTCGCAATAAGTCTATTACTTTATGCCATCAATGTGCTCGTACGTACTTGGAAGCAATTAGTAATTTTCTGTAGTTGAGAGTCGGCACAGATAGGCCACCTAAAGCAGAAATAATAAACGTTTGTGTAATAATTTGCAGAAAATTGCACCCATTTTGAAGTGAATACTCAATTTTGGCATGTGAATATTTGAGGCATTTGAAGTTTTAGTATCTGTCATATGTACAAGTTTGAAATTATCTAAGTTGCAATTGTTTTCATTCTGGTTTCAGAACCGAGTAAATGGACGGTTGAAGAGGTGGAAACGTGGTTGGCTTGGAACTTGGCGCAGTTCAGCCTTCCGCTCACGCACGTTCAGTTCTTCAAAATCACTGGACACACTTTGGCGGCGCTGACCGAACAAGAATTCATCGAAAGAGCTCCAGAGGTAATCGCTACTAACTAATTTCTATACCTCGTATTTGAAAAATTAACTAATAGACTGTTGATCGAAATTGGGCTGACTCGAAAAGCGTTTAAAACTCAATATTTAGCATATTATTGGAACCAGAAACCTCAACTTCATCATATTCGCAAGTTTAGTGGACAGAATTCAGGTAATATAACATAAAATAAAAACAGTTTTCGTCAAAATTTAGACGATTAGGTACTCAATTCGCTAAAATAGAAGAACGACGAATAGCGCTTTAAAGAAATAAATTTAAGTGTAAGCTCACGTCTATAATATTCATATTGAATATCAATTTCATGTAAAAGGAGTACTTTTTTTTAAAATCAAATAAATTTTATTTGGCATTTGGTTATAAATATATATTCATTATGTTTATGGGCAATTCTCATTCTTCACTTTTTTTAAAATAAATTTTATTTGGCATTGGTTGCCTATACAGCCATATTACACCCTTGTTTATACTCAATAATTTGGTTTATTTACTCATTCGCTACGATGATCGCGTTTTAAGGTTATATATAATAATATCAATTTCATGAAGGAGCATTTTTTTTAAAATAAATTTTATTTGGCACTATATTACGTTTATACTCAATGATTTGGTTAAATATTTACATTACTAGGAACTTATATATAATACTATAAACTTTCACTGAACGAGATTGTAGTAAATGGTTGGCAATGGTTTCAATTTTGGTTTCAAAAATCATCGTAATCGCTCTGGAAAAAAAATTTGTGCCGAAAACTTCATGGTTTACAAGGGTGTAAAATCTGCAATTGGTTTGTACTCTTTTTGAAGAACTTTCCACGAGGAATCAAATGAGCCCTTCCCCAGGTCCGTAGGTCAAACCATTCCCGATGTATGGCCCGATTTATGGTGCAACATTTGCGTTTTTTGGTTTATTATTGTTTGTTTGTAACGTAGTGATTGATGAGTGTGCGTGTTTCACAAGTGATAGAGCGATTATTGAATTTTCAGGAGATACGTAAATCACGTAAATTGTTCTCAATCAAATATCTATTTGGATTGATTAGTTGATCATATTTGTGTGCTTCCTGAAATTCAATAATCGCTGTATCACCTGTGAAAGACGCACACTGCAACAGTTTCGGTGGGGTTTATTATTAAATTTTATTCATTTGAGTTGCATTCATGATTTGAATTTCTACTAAGCTTTGGAGTGTGCGTGTTTCACAGGTGATAGAGTGATTATTGAATTTCAGGAGATATGCATAGACCACGTAAATCGGTTCTCAACCAAAACACCTATTTGGACTGATCAGTTGATGATATTTGTGCCTCCTTTACATCAGTCTACCTTCGGCTACATCGTTTAAATTTGGATTTGGGGAAGTTTTAACGCGATACGTGCTAAAGGACATAAATTATAGATGTTTTTATTGTGAGGGGGCATTGAGGTAATAAAAAAACGCTGCAAGTTCGTTCACTGGGATGTATTATTCAATTGGCTTGCGTTCATAATTTGAATTTCTACTAAGCTTTGGAGTGTGCGTGTCTCACAGGACAGAGCGATTATTGAATTTCAGGAGTTATGCATGGAGCACGTAAATCTGTTTCATACTCAAAATACCTATTCGGATTGATCATTGATCATATTTGTATGCCGTTTCTTGTAGGAAGTGGTAGGCTGAATGGTTGCTCAATTTCTTTGGTTGCAGTTATAGCGACCATCATAATTTTCCTTTGGGTCTCCAGGGTTCGGCACTCCAATATGACACGATGAGTATCCTCAATTTCAGCCATGCATCGCTCACGTGTCGCTGTGTTTGATATCCCCATCATCTGCTTCATGACCTGCCCGCAGTCTGCAAATAGAGCGTACCATGTCCTTTTTTAGGGCAGTATGCTTGTACCATGGTACTCGAGGTATAATTCGCTCTATACTTTTATAGTAGGTCCCTGTTGGATTTGATGCAAATTGTTTCTGCCGTTTCTGGTACAACTTTGTTTGATTGTCGTACATGTCGGGGGGATTTTGATCTCTGTAGGGGATGCTAAGAAGGCTGCTTCTTTCGCTAAGGCGTTTACAATTTCATTGCCCGAATGCCTGAATGCCCTTTTATCGAATGCCATACGATGCGTACGTCTTTTCCTTCTCTCACCATGATATCCAATGCTGCTCGTATATTGTGTATGAGGAAATTACTGGTTGGTTTGCCCTCATCAGCTCGAATTTTCTGAACTGAACTTCTACTGTCTGTAAATAAGACAATTTTTTAGTAACTCAGACTCTGGCAGTATTGGATTGCCACTAGCAAACCTACCAGTTCGGTAGAATATACCGACGCCCATCCAGGCAGCCCAAACATGGCTTTGTAGTCTCGGATCATTTCATGAAAGGCCGCTCCGACATATTGGTCTTGTTTGGACCCATCCGTGTATATCTGGTGAAATCCTGGCCAGTTCTTTTCAACATATTCAGAAAAAAAAAATGCATTTGGAGGTTTACCTGACAACTGTTTCCTCCTGGGCATGAAACCGACTGGTGGCAAAGGGGTTTCGTAATCCATGGTGAATGCATATAGATACTTTCTTTCGATACTTGCGATATTTCTATCGATACAAAGTATTCGATATTATCGGAAGATCGGAAGAAAACCACACGAAACAGTATTCGTACAAGTACGCAATCACGAGGGACATTTTATGTCTTTGCGCCCCCTCCCGCAAACACACCACGTACTTCGTCCCACCCGTGGGTACCTCGCTTATTTCAATTTCATTTGTGGATAATGTAGTATTCATAAGCAGCTTTTTGCGTAAACGATATTCGCGAACTAGTTCCAACGAGTGCCGTTTCTTAGGACCAACGATAACTAGGTTAAATTGTGCTCGTTGATGATTGCGATGTCATGGTTCCATCGTTTGGTCACTGAGGTTCCGAAGCAACGAATGGTAAACTGTAAAGACATAATCATCACCACTCACAGGACTGTCACAGTTAGTAAACAATATGGTTCCATCGGGTGGTCACTGAGGTTCCGAACGTCCAGGGGTTAAAATACCAAGATTAAGTAAATCAACAGCTTTCAAATGAGTGGTGAACGAGTTTTGTACGATCACAAATGTCGAAGATAATGATCCGTAGCAACGAATCGGTTGTAAGCGAAAACCATCAGAAATATTTTCGTGACGCTGTTCGCGTTACATTTTCGAGTTTATGTAGCAAAGTAAAGACATAAAATGTCAAAAAGCTAAATAAAATGACACCTAAAGAGTTGGACGGGTCTACGACTTTAGGCTCGCCAGAATTTCCAAATTGCGAAACGCTGTCCATTTGAAAATACTTCATGACGGCAATGACGTCTTTGACGCCAGAGCTTAGTAAAACACCCGTATTTCTTGAAATTATTCTCAATCATAAACCTAACTTTTTGATGCATATTGTGAATTATTCTTTGAAGGTAATTAATTGTGATTAACGGAATACATTCTTTTAAAATTGAAGTGTAATACCTTAGAACTAATTGCACGGACTACACAAATATGGCATTTTTCATCTTCTACTATAATGTTTTTACAATTACTCAGCTATAAACTAGAAAATACTTTTGACGTGACAGCCAGTGCCCCAATAACATTTGAAAAGCCGTCAATTAACTGTTGAAAGTCAAGATCACGTGAGAGTGGATTTTTAATGGAATGCAAAGGCCTTGGATCGTTTGATCGAGAAAAGGATTTGTTGTTGGAATATTGAAACCGCACTTCGAAGAAACCAACGCCCTTTCCGCATACCACACCCCGTGCTCTTGATCCGTAATAAATTAGCGGGCAACCATCAACACACTATAAAAAAGGTTCCTTAATAGATTCCGTGTTAGCAATGAAGAATTAATTATTCTTGTATTTACATAATTACGTAATCGGTAACATATTAGAGTATTTGGTGAATTTACGACATGGCAGCGTTAACTTGTGAGGAATAGGCGGATGTAATTTATGTGTAGGTACGATTTTTGGGTTGTGAATGGGATTTTTCGTCTGGTGTTCTCATTGAGCTTCCATTTTTGCTTTTAGTTTATTATTCAATGATAAACCATTGCAATCGCTCTTGAAAAAAAAAATGTTTTAACCCCCCTGGAAATTTCATGGTTTACGTTTCAAAGGGTGTAGAATCCAAAGCTGCAATAGAAATTTTTCCGTCCGTCCGCCGTACGCCTAAGCCGCTGGAGCGAAAAATCTGAAATTTCCAGGAAAAATCCATGTTGGTCCGACAACGCTCCAATTCTTTAGCCAGCACTCTCACTTAATTTGAAGTGCCCTTTAAGGGTGGTCAAAGTTTTGTAAAATCCCTAAAAACCACTAAAAAAGTCAAGGCGGCCTAAATTTGGACTTTTTTTGAAGAACTTTCCACGAGGAATCGAATGAGCTTCTCCTCAGGTCTGTAGCTCAAACCATTCCCGATGTATGGCCCGATTCATGCTGCCAACATTTGCGTTTTTTTGGTTTATTATTGTTTTTGTTTTGATATCAGTAACCTAGTGATGTAGTAATGTGGATAATGGAGTGAACTCCTAAAAGGCTTTGTAGCCGATACACGGGTTGAAGCATTCTGATAACCATAAAAAACACTGCAAATTCTTTCACTCTGGTTTATTATTCAATTTTATTCATTTGGCTTGCATTCATGATTTGAGCTTTGGAGTGTGCGTTTCACAAGTGATATAGCGATTATCGAATTTCAGGAGATATGCATAGAGCACGTAAATCGGTTCTCAACCAAAATACCTATTTGGATTGATCAGCTGATCATATTTGTGTGCCTCCTGAAATTAATCGTTTTCTCCCAAATAGAGAAAACCGTACGCATGTTTTTATTGTTTGGGGATACTGAGGTTCAATGAAAACGCTGCAAGTTCTTTCACTCGGGTTTATTATTCAATTGTGTTGCGTTCATGATTTGAATTTCTACTATGCTTTGGAGTGTCCGTGTTTCACAGGTGATAGAGCGATTATTGAATTTCAGGAGGCACACAAATATGATCAACTGATCAATCCGAATAGGTATTTTGGTTGAGAACCGATTTAAGTGCTCTATGCATATCTCCTGAAATTCAATAATCGCTCTATCACCTGTGCACACACTCGAAGCTTAGTAGAAATGCAAATTATGAACGCAAGCCAATTGAATAATAAACCCCAGTGAAAGAATTTGCAGCGTTTTTTTTTTCAGGAATTCTGGACCATAGTCCACCGTCTTTACATCTAGAAGTTGTCTGATCTCGCTCCTAGGTCGAACGAAGTCGTTACCCAGATTTTTCCTGTCTGCCTTCCGAAGGTAATCGTGATGTTATCCACGAGCCCAAAGTCGGATAACGCGATAGAGCGGTGTCGGTGGGGAGAGGGGATCGGCAAAGTCGTAGCTGCCCCTCGTGGAGAAAGTGGTCAAAAAGAAAGCGGCCCGGTTGGAGTTCAGGGACCCTCAAGGTCCTTCGGCCGTCCACCTTCCCTGTCCACTCGAAACTGTCTTCCTTTATTAAGGAGGCTCTGGTGCGTAGACAGCCCTTTTCCTGGCAACAGTAGAATTTATAGCCTAATTTCCACCTACTATTCCTCCTACCAAAAGGCCTCATCCCATGGAAATAGCCTCATCAGCCGTATCCCTCAGGATCGTCCACCCCCTCGTCATCTTAGGCGACTCAAACGAAAGCATCACTCCGACTTTGCTGAAGGCTTCAACTAGAGTACCACTACATTCAAACCTTCCATTGAGATTTTTTTTTCTTTTTCTCCATACACTCTGAGCCAAATCAGTGATATTTCAGTACAGCTGGTTTCGTACTCAACATATTATGTTCCCTACTAGGTAGTTAATGAACATAACCTAGTATTTAGCCATTATACACGTTGCTTGTTATATATCGATTATTGTTATCCTACTGGAAAGTGCTATGCACAAAAATGTGTCGTTTGCTAATTAAAAAAAAAAAGTAGAATTTATGATTTCTCAGAATTTAATGTTTATGCATATCTGATGATGCAATAACGCTGGATTTATTGATTCGCCCACTTTTATGATCCTCTAAAGTATTGTCGTACTGAGGTACTCCAGGCCATGTCTAAGGGCTTCCATGTCAGGTGACCGAGGTTCACTCTGCCAGGTTAAGGACGTGTGTTTAGCTACAAAAAACGCTGCAAATTGTTTCACGGGGGCTTATTATTCAATTGGCTTGCGTTCATGATTTGAATTTCTACTAAGCTTTGGAGTGTGCGTGTTTCACAGGTGATCCAGTGATTATTGAATTTCAGGAGATACGCAAAGAGCACGTAAATCTGTTCTCAACCAAAAAACCTATTTGGATTGTTCAGTTGATCATATTTGTGTGCCTCCTGAAATTCAATAATCACTCTATCACCTGTGAAACACGCACACTCCAAAGCTTAGTAGAAATTCAAATCATGAACGCAAGCCAATTGAATGATAAACCCCAGTGAAAGAATTTGCAGCGTTTTTCACAGGTGATAGAGCAATTATTGAATTTCAGGAGGCACACAAATATGATCAAATGACCAATCCAAATATTTGGTTAACAACCGATTTACGTGCTATAATAATAATAAACCCCAGCAATAATATTGAACAATATTTACCTACATATTATAAGCGATTCATGCATATCAGAATGCTTCAACCCGTGTATCGGCTATAAACTACAAGTATCCACATCGGCTATCACTCCAGTATCCACATTCACTACAACTCAACGATATCGGCATCACTAGGTTACAAACAAACAATAATAAACCTAAAAACGCAAATGTATGCACCATAAATCGGGCCATACATCGGGAATGGTTTGACCTACGGACCTGCGGAGGAGCTCATTCGATTCCTCATGGTATGTTCTTCAAAAAGGTAAATATTTAGGCCGATTCGACTTGTTTTGAGGTTTTTAGGGATTTTACGAAACTTTGACAGCCCTTAAAGGGCATTTTAAATTGAGCGAGAGAGCTGGCTCAAGAATTGGGGCGTTGTAGATTCGGATTCTACACCTTTTGAAACGTAAACCCTGAAATTTTCACGGGGGGTCAGACATTTTTTTTTCAAGAGCGATTACAATGGTTTATTATTGAATAATAAACCAAAATTAGTATGAAATTACCTTCTTTTCGTGCAACGGCATCTTGGAGATCACAATTCTAAGCAATCAAATAACTTTATCGAAGTGTCAACATTGATCTCGGGTCTTCAAGAGCGCGAAAATCAGCCTCCAAAGTCGCAGTGTACAGAGAGACACCTGCCAGGAAAAGGGTTAAGGGTTTGATACATTTCTGGGTCTTTTAATCAGCTTGTACTAGTTCAATGTGAACGAGAGAATTAATTGGAACTGGACTATGCTGAGGGTCAAAATTCAGGCTTTTTTGTTGTCTGCGAGAAGCTAAGTTTAATTTGATAGTTCAAACTTGATCCCATATGTCAGGTTATACAGCAAACAATATTTTAACAACTTAATTTGATTTTGTACATTTCAAAGTCATATTGCTGGCAATTAAGTCTACTTAACAATCAGTCCCCACTCAGCCTACACACCAAACTTCTAATATATTTATCTTTAATCCGACCCATATGGATTTTTTTTTTCCATAATTTTTTATTGCACCAAGTAATAACTTATTAACAATATTATTCTGACTTAAATTCTCTACATAATTATTGGGACTCAAGATCCATTACTCCAGTCCATGTCCTTCTGAGGTTCAGCACATTCACTTCCTACACAAGTTCATGTGGTTTTGTGCGCTTAAGGCGCCTAGTTAGGTCTTGCACATCAAGTAGCTTCACAGCTTCTTCGTTGACATGACCTCGTAGTCTGGCTAGATGAGCGGTAGCCCTCTGTTTGATTATTTCGTCTATGCTGTCCACTTCCAGTTCGCGGTGAAGAGCATCATTTCTAAAGTACCAAGGTGCATCAGTGATGCATCGTAGTACGGTATTCTGAAAACGCTGGATAATCAGTCTATTGGTTGGAGCTGTACAGCCCCACAACTGTGCTCCATACGTCCAAACTGGCTTAAGCACTTGATTGTACAGAAGCAGCTTGTTACCAATGGTCATGGAGGATTGCCTGCCAATAAGCCAGTACATTTTTCTAAGTTTTATCACCAGTTCGGCCTTCTTCTTTTTCACATGTTCTTTCCACCTGAGCTTGGCGTCAAGCGTCATGCCCAGGTATTTGGCTTTATTCGCGTAGGGAATTGCCACGTTGTTGAGGTAAAGTGGGATGTAGTTGATTTTCTGGTTGGTGAAATCAACATGCACCGACTTTGCCTCATTTAACCTTATCCTCCATGTGGACGTCCAATGACTGATTTTGGAGATAGATTTGTTGAGTTTGCTGATCGATTCATCATTGCTGTCTCCAACTGCCAGGATTGCAGTGTCGTCAGCAAACGTAGCTGTGACGTTTCCTGGGAACTCTGGTAAATCGCATGTGTACAGGAGGTATAGGAGTGGGCCTAATACACTACCTTGTGGTACACCTGCGTTTATTTTCATGAGCTTAGAGTAAGCATCATCCTGTTTGATACGGAAATACCTCTCTGAAAGATAAGAACCGAGCAGCTCGACGTACTGATATGGTAACATCTTCTTCAGTTTATATTTAAGGCCCTCGTGCCAGACCTTATCGAACGCTTGGGCTACGTCCAGGAAGATGCCTGAACACACTTTCTTCTGCTCTAATGCTTCTTCGATGGTGTTAACTATTCTATGAACCTGATCAATGGTTGAATGTTGCTGGCGAAAACCAAATTGGTGTTCCGGTAGCAGCTTGCGTATTGTGATTATCTGTAGCAACCGTTTATTGATAAGCTTTTCAAACAGCTTGGATATTACTGGCAGCAATGAAAGGGGCCTGTTGGTTTTCCTGGTTTTGGGATCATAATTACCTCGGCAATCTTCCACAAAACCCATATGGATGTATTCGTGCAGCATTTGGGGCTCCGCAGCGCAAACTCATGTAAAACGGATCCAGACTCTCCAAAATCGGGTTTTACGTATGATCACGGATGCACCTTGGTACGTCCGTAACTCAACCTTACACGCAGACCTAGATATCCCTGATGTAAGCATCGTCCTGCGAAATGCTTATTCCAATCTACACACTTCAATGACAAATCACGAAAATACTCTTCTAACTGAGCTCATCAGAAACGCACCATTTCCTCGAAACCAAAGGCGGCTAAAAAGAAAAATACCTCAAGACTTCTTATCAGTAGACTGAAATTAAATTATAAATAATATTTGTTATCTTGTTATCTAAATGTTACCTTTATTGATTTATAAATTATTTAATTACGTCATGTAGGACAATCGTTGGATTGGTCCCTACTTTCTAGTTCCATGTTAATTAGGTATAATTATCTACTATAAACGTTGTTAACCTAATTGTAATGTTACATTAATAACAATAAAATTTTTCATCATCATAAAAAAAAAAAAAAATTTGTTAAATCTAAATGTTACCTTTATTGATTTATAAATTATTTAATTACGTCATGTAGGACAATTGCTGGCAAAACTATGGCAGCTATTCAGATTGTTAAGGTTAAACGGTAACTACCTAATTTTACAATGCGGTTGTGACTAGTGAATATTTGAGGGCTTCCAATACAACGTTTACTGCGAACAATCACCTAAATAGTAGTACGAATTCCGAATTTGCTATCCGCAGAAGTAATGGCGTTGTTTTCCTTCAAAGGACGTTCGGAGTTGTTTACTGGGTTTTCTCTTTAGTGAGCCCGACAGATAGCAGAGCGATCATCGCCTCGTTTCGACTCGTTAGGCGAAAAAGATTTCAATCATCGTCTGGTTTAATGGGAGGTTCGTCTTCCCCTGGCGTAGGTCCCATTCCCACAGCATAAGAGTCAAGTCATTCCTGGAAATTCCTCGTCGAAATTTCTCTTCTCCGTTCATAAGCAAACCTAGAGCGGTTAGTGGAATCTTATCCGGGCCTCAATAACACGGTGTGGGAGATAAGTTAGTTTCAGGCAGGGAATAGATGAACCAACATTTACAAGCGAGTACGTGTACTATTCACGATAAAGAATCTCATATTCAATTGCTCGTGAATATAAACTAAGTAAGGAAGTGGCAATGAAACTAGCAGAGCAGGAAACAGATAGCCATTCATAATCTAAACGTTCATTACCTTTACAGATAGTTACAATACAGAAGATATCGTTCTTATAATAGCTAATTCATTGCTTCACCTTCCAAAAACAAAATATAAAATCGGTCCATTTTGATTTTACGAACCGTAAAATCAGCTTCCTTCCTGCTTATCTCAATGGCAAAGTCATCCCACAGGCCAATGAGGCAAAATATCTTGGAATGACGTTAACTGCAAAGTTGCGCTGGAAATCACATGTGAAAAAGAAAAAAAAAGCAGAGCTGACTCTCAAACTCGGAAAAATGTCCTGGTTAATGGGCAGGCGATCAAAAATGTCTGTACAAAATAAATTAACCTTGAACAACTAAGTCCTAAAGCCAGTATGGACTTATGGAGCACAGGTGTGGGGTTGGACTGCTCAGAGTAATGGAAACATTCAAACCTCCCAAAACGGTGTGCTGAGGAGCATAGTTATTGCACCCTGTTACATCCAGGATGATAGACTTCACCACGATCTTGAGGTGGAAACTATCGATCAGTCCATCAGGAGGATTACGATCGCAAGAGCGACTAAGAGGTCATGTCAACATTCAAGCTGTCCATTTGCTTGATGTAAGCGCCCTGCTTAGAAGATTGAAGATAAGAGAACCACACGAACTATCACAGTGAATGTGAAATAATGAAATAATTCATCCAACTGGTCAAAACATGTTCTGTATCATTGTTTTGCAATATGTATGTAGTAATTAAGATCAAAATCAAATTGCTAATAAGATGTAAACTTGGTGCAATGCTAATAAAGTATTTGAAAAAACCTATCAAAAACGCTGCAAATTCTTTCACTGGGGTTTATTATTCAATTTCATTCATTTGGCTTGCATTCATGATTTGAATTTCTACTAAGCTTTGGAGTGTGCGTGTTTCAAGGTGATAGAGCGATTATTGAATTTCAGGAGGCACATGAATATGATCAACTGATCAATACAAATAGGTATTTTGGTTCAGAACTGATTTAAATGATCTATGCATATCTCCTGAAATTCAATAGTCGCTCTATCACCTGTGAAACACGCACACTCCACAGCTTAGTAGAAATTCAAATCATGAATGCAAGCCAAATGAATGAAATTGAATAATAAACCCCAGTGAAAGAATTTGCAGCGTTTCATGCATATCAGAATGCTTCAACCCGTGTATCGGCTATAAACCCTTTTAGGAGTTCCCTCCAGTATCCACATTCACTACATCACTAGGTTACTGCGGTCGAAACAACAACCAAAAAAACGCTGTTGTTTATGTTTTGATCGCAGTAACCTGGTGATGTAGTTAATGTGGATGCAAGTGTTGGGCACCATAAATTGGGCCATATATCGGGATGGTTTGAGCTACGCACCTGGGGAGGGGCTCATTTGGTTTCTCGTGGAAAGTTCTTCAAAAACGGTCCACATTTAGGCCGCCTTGGTTTTTCTGGAGGTTTTTAGGGATTTTACAAAACTTTGACAACCCTTAAAGGGCACTTTAAATTAAGTGAGAGAGCTGGCTAAAGAATCGTCGGACCAATATTGATTTTTCCTGAAAATTTCAGATTTTTTGCTCCAGCCGTTTGGGATGAAACGTGCGTACGGCGCACTGACGGGAAAATGTTTATTGGGTTAGACATTTTTTTCAAGAGCCATTACAATGGTTTATTATTGAATAATAATCCAAAAACAATAATGGGATAGTAGGAATAATAATAAAGGATGGTCTCCACAATGAAACTACATGAGACTCTTGAACAGCAGCTTCGTTCTAATTTTTATGCAGAAAAAACCAAACCCATCGAACTCAGTTTCAAAAATAATCTGCCCGACTCCAAATTACCGTGTTATCGATGTCGCGAAATCGTTTGGAAAACCTCCAGTCATGACGCCTAAGGTCGATAAACAAACGATTAAGCTTGGAAAATTTCGAACGTTCTCGGCGGCCGACAATATGTTAATGGCCCTTCAACGAATATTTTCGCGTTTGACGTCAACGAGGAAGAATTTGACTTAGTCGATTTTATTCATTTCATTTAAATTAGTGAAAACCCTGATTGTTAAACAGAGGTTCGTTCTTTCTGTATTGCAACAGGCCTTCTACATAAGTCAGTGATCTATGTATATCGGATGTAGTCGGTGGTGTATCGAGAGTCCAAATCTTGTCTTCAACGAATATTTTCCCGTTTGGTGTCGATGAGGAAGAATTCCACGACGATCGTTTCAGTGCAGACTTCAACTTGCAAAGAAATTTTGATAAATGGGAAGTTTAGTATGGAACACGCTGCAATTTATTTCACAAAGATAGATAGGTATGCTAGCTCCCGACGCGGCATCCATCTTTTCTTGAGTGCGTAGTCGTCAAAACGAGAAAATGAAAAAGATTCGGATTTTTAAAAATTGTAATTCATTCCTATTTTCTACATTTTCACCCTCAAAATGAGATTTTCTGAGTCAAATGAGATCGGACAGCTTGAGACCCATCTCAATCGATTCGGCGTCTAAAACTAGGTACTTGGATATGATTTCTTTGCAATTTCTCTTTGTGAGGTTTGGAGGGTGGCTTTTAGATTCAGAAATTGCGGTTATTTGCGAAAAAGGTGAGTCCACACTATGGCCTTGTCTCTTCTGATTGAAGGATTGTGGAGAGGATTATAGGACGTCAAAGGAAGCATTTCCCTTATCCTAAGTTTCAAGCTAGGAGGTCTGCGCCTTAGCGTAATTCTCAACACCGTCTCTTTTGAATGACTGGTTATCATGATAACTCCGAAAATTACCAGTTATTTTAACTGGTAACGCTACTACATCTCATCCTTCGCCTTGCCCAAGAAAGACCTCAGGATATTTGTGGGCGTGTTAACTCGACATCTTCCTTAATAAATTGATGAGGTTGCCAATTATCCCAAGGTTGGAAGCACTCCTTGGATCTGCATGTGTCTCATAACTCGACAATATTGGGGCTCCAAAGCAATTCAATCCTTGAGTTGGATATGGATGACATCTTCCTTAATAAATTCAGATGAGGCGTTTAACTTACATCCCTTTCTGGATTTGGACGTCTTCCTTGAAAGATTGATGAGGTTGCCAATTATCCTAAGGTTGGAAGCACTCCTTGGATCTGTAGGTGTCTCATAGACAGGACAGATTTCGTGAAATTTGAAATATTGCTGCTCCAAAGCAATGGTCAATCCTTGAATCATGATGGGTAACAGCTTTGGAATTCCTGGATGCACCAACTCGCTCGAAGCCGAACCCAAATCTGGTTCTTTATTATATCTCATCCCTCGACTTGCCCAAGAAAGACCTCAGTATATTTGTAGGCGTGTTAACTCGACATCTTCCTTTCTGGATATGGACATCTTCCTTAATAAATTGATGAGGTTGCCAATTATCCTAAGGTTGGAAGCACTCCTTGGATCTGTAGGTGTCCCATAGACAGGACAGATTTCGTGAAATTTGAAATATTGCTCCTCCAAAGCAATGGTCAATCCTTGAATCATGATGGGTAACAGCTTTGGAATTCCTGGATGCACCAAATCGCTCGAAGCCGAACCCAAATCGATCCAACTCGGTCCAGTCTAAGGAATTCAACCCGAAATAAATGAAAGTTCAAAGAGTGGACGTGGAAGCTTCAATCGTTGTTCAACGACTGTTCCTTTCGTTCTGTGTTTTGCTTGTTTGGAAATCTACACAGAATACATCACTGGATGGTACGAATTACCAGTTGCAAAAAACGCTAGGCGTTCACTTTCAGGGACAACGTATTCTTTGAGATCTCAGTTCAATTGTGGTAAGCAAGTGTTCAAAATGTGAACTCTTCATTCTGAAAAAGTAGCAGAACCCCACGTCGTTCTTGTTTTCAAGATTTAACTCGTCAACCTCATCGAGCAGTAGTTCGCTCAAGAAGTCAACGGCCTTGCACTTTTTTCTACCCTTGAACGACATTCAATAATTCAATTCAATCAATTCAGCAATTGAATTATATTTCCAAATGTTCCAATTCGGTTTTGAATAATTTCAAAATAAAAGATTTTGCCGTACCAATGCTAAATATAATAACGTTTTGATTTTTTCTTTATCGAATTTTTGTAAACGTGCCTGTGTTTGTGTGTATCATCCCATACGATAACTCTCCATAGGATGAAGATAAAAACTTCACAATTTCTCCAAAAAATTGAAGTATTCCACAACAAAGGATCATTTTGATTCGACAACACTTTTTGAGCTCATCAAATTGGTCAAATCCCAGAAAACGTACTAATAAAACTACCAAAAATTACAACAATCGGTTAAGAATAGTTACATTTATATTTTTCAGCAGAATATAACTCGAAGAAAACTATATCAGACATTAAGTACCTAATTTAAAAAATTAGAGATCAAATTGATGCTGAAAATTGTAATTAAGTTTAACTAAAATATGCTTTTTAAAAAGCCATAAAAATGCAAACAATTCTAAAACTCCAAAATGTTTGTTTGAATAGAAGTACAAGGACAAGGTTTTCTGTTCAAATTTCAACAAAATTCACGGTAAATGTAATGTGGTAATTTTGTAAAATTTGCTCATGTGATCGTGCTGCATTGTTTTTCGAGTTTTTAGGCAAGTCCTGGTGGATGGCATAAACTATGAAAAGAGGACAAGGAGTTGTTAATGCCGTATTGATATATTTGTTGCTGATAGGTCGGTTCCACAGGCATCAATTTGTAGGAGACTGACGTCATTAAATGATAAATGATTAATCGTTCCAATACACGAGGTCCTGATAGCTATCTGCCCGCGGTGCGTTCCGGGAACGATTCTCGGAGACGTTGAATATATTGGTTTAAAAATATCCGTTCAATCAGGAGTAATTAGCCAACTCAGCTTTAGGGGCGCGTCTTTTGAGGTTCATTCTGATTTTAATTTAAAAAAAGATATGTAGTCTACGAATTGACGTCAGGATCGTTTTTATTTTTGGGACGTCCCCCATTAGATGTCGTATCGATTTGGAGTGGAGCCTCATTTTAAAGAATAGGAAACTATTTACGAATCCGATATATGACACCCTGAATCCTAATCGTCAAGAAATGCTCCTAGTTCATCGGTATATCCTGTCAACCATTGTATTACCTAAGAATTGATAAACTTGATTCCAAAAGGAACTCTTGAAACGAAAATCCTCTGCAATTATAATATAATTGATATTATCAGCTGATACTATCCTCAATGATACTACCGAAGGCGATTTTTACTACATCCAAGCTCGTTTATATTCGCATCCTTGTTGTGTTCTTAAATCCGTCAAAGATTTAACCTTTAGAGAGAGCTGAATGTAAAGCGGATCGGGTGGGCTCATTCATATCTTCATCTATCATTAATGAACATAATAATAACAATAGTGTCATTTTTAATGATTTTGATATTCGAGTGTTTGGAATTTCAGCCCTTCGATTTCACACTGTAAGATTGACTGAGATCAATACCTAGAATTCCGTCCCAACTAGACCCTAAATGTTATTTCTGATCCACACTTTTTCTTAGTAGATTACAAATTTTCATTATTGAAACCTTTTTTAAGAGAAAAATAGCCTAAAAGCAACCTACTCGAGCCTCAAATAACTAACCTCCTGAATTACTGGATTTACCCGATGCCGAACTCGGTTAAATGTTAAAGGATGGATTGTGTATTTTCAAAACAGTCGTATTGCGGATCATACATACGATATCTAGTGTACATCATACATGTCGAATCTTCCTATTCCATACAATCCTAATTCCAGCAATTGTTAGATTTGAAATCTGAAGGCAATCCTCCTTTTGGTTTTTGCTCCTAGGAGTGCTGTTCTCCAGTTCATAAGTATTTACAAAACGTGCGTACATTGTTCATTCAATGTTTTTCAAGCATTGGGTCTCTCTCCAGATGAACTACATTGTTACAGTAAATACGTGCGGTTTTTACAGTAAATAGTGCGGTTTTTTCTGTCGTCTGACGAACCTCATTGAAATCAATCATTCAATGTTTTTCAAGCATTGGGTTTACTTCATTCGCATTCCGGGTTCAACTCTGATGAACTGTGAGAATCTAGTGAGTTGGTCGTGAAGATTTATTAATGGAATTCTCTAATACTTGAGAGCCGTGCAGAACATTTATGCTTTTCTCAGAACGCACAGTCATTTGCATCGCTGTTGTCCTGTACGTTGAGGCACTGCCTGACACCACCCCATGATTCATGCAGATCATCTAGTGAATAATCGTTGCAGCAAAATCTATTATTGGAGTCGGTAGATATCGACTGGGATTTACCGTGCAATATCTTCCTCGATTCCGAGGGAGGAACTGGACGTCACACATCGACGTCATCTCGCCTTAGTGACCGAATCCAGAAAACCCCATCCCCTCCAGCGCGGATCCTGCTAGGCACTTCATGATGTCACACCTGCTTTCCCACCAACCCGAGGAAACTAAGTAGGTAGGTACAAACGTCCGCGGTATAATCCAGATTGTTATCCTACGACAAGGAAATCGGTCGCAACAAATGCACATCGCTCGAGTTGTTTCCACATCCCAGTTCATTCTAGTCTTCCCGGAGTCCTGTACAGAAATAGACATCTTCACCAGGTGAATAGCTTTGAGTATTACTATACTAATTCCCAACGATCTCCACCATCACCAATTTATGAACCATAAAGGTGTTTAATTTTCTTTACCCACTATTCAAAACTTTGGCGCTGTTTATCCGCAATGGTCCATATTTACAGCATAAAGATTCCAATCACAATCTCATTTATAAAAGACTACGAAAATATTTTTCAAGTCTCTAAACTGTTCACCCTCAAATCTTCAATTTTTTACTTCTTTCAAATTGATTTACTTACTATAATCAACTACATATCATTTCAAAACACATTGATGTAGAATGAGATGTAATTACTTCATACCAATTAGTCAGACTTCATATTTTCAATTAACATGAATTGTGTTGATTGGCTTTCACCTCTTATTCCTTGTATTGCATTCTGAATAAATAATTGCAAAATGTACAATTAAGGGTTGATCGGTTGGAACTGGATTCCCTTACCTGAAAATAGGTTCCTTGTTGTAACAGTCATTTGTGATTTTATACAAATGATCGGGCTGATTGATGACCTAGAAACATGTTTCTGAATCCCTCTGCTGCATATAAAAACTTTTCATTTTCCAATACGTAATTAGAAAAGTTAATAAAGTTCCACTACAAATGTCATCTGCCAATGTCATCTTTTGGAGGTTCTCGGCTCCTGTTTCTGAGTTTGAGAAATGGATACGAAAAGGGAAGTTTGTCTTAAATCTTAAACTGGCACCTACCCTGGTTACTAGTTGCAGAAATGTTGAAAAATCCTAAATTTCCACGGTTTGTCTAAAACCAACATTGTCAACATAGGCAAGGTGAGGAAATCTTTAAGATAATAAGGTGAAAATCGGATTCATCAGATACGAAGGGGGTTCTTCTCTGTCGATTCAAAATAAACCTCGTTGATCGATTTCCGTCAGAACTGTACTTGAATAACATCTTTATCAAACTTGGCATCATAAACACTAGACAATGGGGATTCTAAACATTCAAAAATAGTGTTTCCGGACATTCGTTTAGTTCTGATTGCTGAAAATTTGGCTGATTGCTTATGAACGGTGCTGTAGTTGAATCCATGTAGGTCCGTAACTATATGGATCTCATTCCACGACAAATATTTATATAGAAACTTGAATTTGAAACATGACGCATAGGTTTTAAGGAAGCATAAATGAACAACTAGAAGATTGAAACTTACACAACTTTTTTATTCCAGTTAATACATAATCTCGTTTTTTAAAGTTATGTTTTGAATATGAAATCAGAAAGATCTCATTAGATGTAGGTGATTTCTGCAGTTTCGCTTGATATTTTTGGCCCATTTCAAGGGCTGGTGACTTCTTCTGTAATACGGTTCTTCAACTATTCCAGATTGTGAGGGCGATGTTTGAAAACATTTTCCTGTAAATAGGCCGACAGGAAACAATCGCAGATACTTCAATCTGTCTGCAACATCATTTGACTTGGGAATATTCATGGGAAAACTTCAAACCATCGTCATTTTGTAAGGGTAGAATGACAAGCCTTCAGGCAGAGTTTAAAGAACGATCAGACGTGGCCAAAACAACTGCAGCTTCGTTGCAGAGCTTCTAGGTGACTGTTCTATTGTTCCTTACATTTCGTGGTTTAAGCAGGTTGTCTCATACAAGAAATTTGTCCTTATGAAGAGCTGAATCGGGAGCAATCATGCGTATGTCCGTATCATCGGGCTTTCTTCCATTTCTGAGTCCACCAGGTCGTTTATCACATTGTACAACACTGAAATAGGTGATTTAGGTACCTGTTTTCCACCAAGAATAGCTTTTTTCAAAATTCACCCGCAAAATAAAAGTAAACCGTTGTTTGAGCAGGTTTTCTTATACAAGAAATTTGACCTTATGGAGTGCTGAATCAGGAGCAATCGTGTATGTCCGTATCAAGTAGCTAGAATGTCTAGGGACTATAATATAGATAGGATAGATGTCTCATGTGCTCATTCTGGGGCGAGAGAAGCATAGAACTTGTTGTGATGGACTGCGCCAGATATGCTGAATCCAGAAATAGCTTGTTTGCTAAGTTGTATGACATGTTGAAAACACCTTTCAATTACCAATATATATTGAGTCTAGAAAATATGAATATTTTTCAATAATTTTTCACGTTTTGAGAAGAAAATGAAATCAGGATATAAGTTATGTTAATGTTTATAGTAGATTAATTGATAGGTAGACCATATGAATGTTTGTTTTTTGATTCCTGTGAATGCATTTTGAATTTTATTATGGTTGTATGTAATAAAAAATCCCAAACAGATTTAAAACAAGACTAAAATCGTGTATAAATGACTCTGCAGTGCATTCAACGGTATTATTACTAATTAGATGCTTCTTCATCGATGTAATGCACTTTATGATTAAGTTATCTTCTGAAGTATTAATGTTATTGTATACTCAAACTTATGATTTTTTGTTTGCAGTGCGGCGGTCTGCTTTACGCGCAGTTGGAGCTCTGGAAAGCTGCTTCAATGGAAGAGACCAAAGTTGACGTGAGCGGTCTGTTAGTAGAAACCACAACCACCAGGTCCGGATCGTCTTCGGGAGACCCTTCTGACGGTAAATAATATTGAATTTATAGAATCTTTTCTTTGCCTTTATAATCCTCTCTACCTACTATCTAGAACTATCTTGTTCATCGCCGACTTTGGCATTCTTGGTTCTGGTTTTTCTTCTTCTGACACATTGCAGAGGTACTCTTCCTCGTCCTCCAAGCATCCTCCTCTTGGGCGACCCTTTCTCCTCGAACCAGGATATTTCATATTATGGATCAGGGACGTATCCAACATTTTCTTGAGCATGCAACAAGATTCAATAATTTTTTCCAAGGGCCACACCCAAACGAGCCTTTGAGCCTTTCGATTCACACAGCGCTCTCCAAACAACTCAAGTCTGCAAGATGCTACAACACAAACAGTTTGAAAAGTCTAATGAATTGTCCTCACAATAACATTGAAACCTGCTGATCCAACTTCTACTTGGTGCTTTTGAACCAACTCCCAATTTTGGTACAAAATCACTAAGCCACAATCTCTACATCTTATTTATTGAAGAAAAAAAAGTATACACTTTTAGTATTCTTTCTCCTCCATTTCAAGTGTTAACATCTCCAATATTTCTACATCTGCAAATGTGAGGTCATTATTGCTATTAAACTGCATGTTTTCATAAGTTCCAATAACACTTTTATTCAACCGTCAGATTCATTATAGTTCATTTAAAATCAGTCGTCTGAATAGTTTTCTTGCCAAAATCATATCATATGTACATCAACCGAACAGTAACAGAGATTTTGAAAGGTATTTTGGTTGTGAGAAAAGGGGATTAATTCCCCTGTATTCTTCATCGATTACACTGGTTACCGACAGAAATATGATTCCAAAATCGGATTCAGCACGAAACTGCAAGAATTGCTCTCTTTTACTTGAGAAATCTCAAAAAAGTGTCCATTGTTTGTGAGTTAAGTACGCCAGGCTGAAAATATACTCAGGTTCAATGCCCTTTTTAACAGAGATTTTTTTGTCCTTCAATAAATAAATGTAGATTTAATAGGTACTTCCTGGAATTTACTTACATAAAATTCATCAATTATATTGATCAACATTATTCTGAGCACACATTCATAATATCTTAGTTTGTCGCCCAAACGAACCAATAGCTATCATATGAAACAGGTACAACCAACAGTTTTGGTTTATTATTCAATAATAAACCATTGTAATCGCTCTTGAAAAAAAAAAAAAAAAAAATTCTAACCCCCCCTGAAAATTTCATGGTTTACGTTTCAAAGGGTGTAGAATCCGAATCTGCAATAAACAATTTTTCCGTCCGTCCGCCGTACGCACGATTTCTCCCAAACGGCTGGAGCAAAAGATCTGAAATTTTCAGGAAAAATCCATCTTGGTCCGACGACGCCCCAATTCTTGAGCCAGCTCTCTCACTCAATTTAAAGTGCCCTTTAAGGGCTGTCAAAGTTTTGTAAAATCCCTAAAAACCTCAAAATAAGTCAAGGCGGCCTAAATGTGTACTCTTTTTGAAGAACACTCCACGAGAAATCGAATGAGCCCTTCCCCAGGTCCGTAGGTCAAACCATTCCCGATCTATGGCCCGATTTATGGTGCCAAAATTCGCGTTATTTTGGTTTATTATTGTTTTCGTGTTGCTATCAGTAACCTAGTGACGTAGTGATGTAGTAATGTGGATACTGGAGTGAACTCCTTAAAGGCTTTGTAGCCGATACACGGGTTGAAGCATTCTGATAACCATAAAAAATAAATAATAAAAAGCAGTGGAAATTACTTCGAAATTCAGATAGCAGACTGAAATGATTACCTTTGCTTCTTCTTCTTAGGAACTTCATGTATATTCTGGGTATTCCTGTCCAAATTCACTTGGATGAGCGTCCTTCGGGCCAAGCAATTGTAATCGTCGTGCAAAATTTACCGCCTGGTTTGGTAACACAAAACGCTGCAAATTCTTTCACTGGTTTTTTTTATTCAATTGGCTTGCCATCATGATTTGAATTTATACTAAGCTTTGGAGTGTGTTTGTTTCACAGGTGATAGAGTGATTATTGAATTTCAGGAGGCACACAATATGATCAACTGAACAATCCTAATAGGTATTTTGGTTGAGAACAGATTTACGTGCTCTATGCATATCTCCTGAAATTCAATAATCGCTCTTTCACCTGTGAAACACGCACACTCCAAAGCTTAGTAGAAATTCAAATCATGAATCATTGAATAATAAACCCCAGTGGAAGAATTTGCAGCGTTTTTTTCAGTTTTGACAAATGAAAGAGCAATTTTCACCGGATTTTCGCAAGCTGAATCCGAGTTTGGAATCATATTTCTTCTGTCTGCCGTTGTTTTTTCAAAAACTGCATTTACAAATGTATGAAACAGTGTTTTTTATTCCTGTGCACTTCGTCAACTTTACCGCAGTTTCTCTTGCAACGGAAGAAGATAACCAAAATCGGGTTTTAAATTCGGATTCGGCACGTTAAAAACAACCAACCCCAATCCTTATCTCTCCGGCACCAAGTAACACCTTTTAAGTATTTGTTGGGTTTCCCAAGTTGTGAAAAAACTAGATGGATTAATTCGTTATTGTTTTTAAAACGATGATTTAGTAAGTTGTCGTAATTGTGAGTTTCTCCGATAAAATTTCAGTTGAAACTAGTTCCTCTTCCAGCGTAATAATGAAATGTGGCTAGAAATATCTCATCCTACTTCCTGAAATTCTAGGTTTTTAGTCTCACGTTACTGTATCGTATGACTTCCTCACGGATAACCGCAAGTATACACACATCTTTCAACTTCATGCCTCTCGTTTATATAGTTGAGTTAAATCAAAACAACTCAATCTTCAGAATTAATAGATTCAAAAAAGATGAAGGCAGATATCCAGTTACTTACAGCGCAGGATTTAAATCTTCTTATCTTGAAGGTTTGAAGTGAAAGTAGTGTCACTCGTAGGTTTTAAATTTCCTTTTAATAGAACCCCGTGTTTGTGAGAGGAGAGCGAGGAATAAAAGAAAAAAATAACTAATAAAAATACTCGGGCTTAGAAAGTTTAATTTGTCATAAGTGCATGAGATCGTGTTAGAGATGAATGAGGGGGGCCTACTTGCATCTATCGCATCGTTCAGCTTACAAGCTGGAAAACCCGTTTCTCTTCGAGTTTTGTCTCGAATAAATTATTCAAAACCCTGCAAATTATTACACAGAAGTTTACGAGTAGTATTTCTGTATTAGATACCCTTTCTACGCTGTATAATCTCATAACCGAGCGCCGCCAATCTTGTAATTGCATTCAAGATTAATACTTGGACTGTCGCCGGCCAATCTGTCTATTTGGACCTCTAACAACACAAACGGCCCTCTTACATCGAAAGTTATATGAGATTTTTTTATTACAGAACAAGTTTCAGTCGCAGAACAATAACTGAATGTGCATTGGAGAAAACAGTGGTTGTATAGTGACAGGTGAAAGGGAGCACAATCCCATTGGTCGAGAGGTGCGGAGGAGCATCCAATCATATGATTTGTGAGTGAAAGGAGGTGCACTTCTATTGGTCGAAATGGCTGAAAGGAGATATCGACAATATTGAAGTTCGGAAAGCAGATAAAGGACTACTACAACAATATAAAAATGGAACGATTCCGCTATTAATCCAAGTTGTTTACCTCTAGTGGATCAATTTTATTCAAACGTATTTGGCACCATAACATTCCTGTTTTCTCCGAGTATCCTTCTGGGCGCAGGAACCGAATCGCTTGCCTAAAAACTTTGGGCGCTTCTGAACGCTCCTGGGTGCGTCCAAAAAAAAAAATCGTCGAAGTAAAATGTTCATAAAATTGAATGTAAAATCCGATTCTGCAATAAAAATTGCGGGATTCCATTTGAAAAAACAAAGTCGGTGCGCGCAGTGGGCATTTGCGGGCATGCGCGATGCAAAAAATGCAATGCTTAAATTTTTTGCAAAAAAAAGGGGAGGTTTCTTCGACAAGTTTTTTAATTTCTCCACAATCAACGGAAATAGAAAGGGTGGTTCGTTCATTAAGGGCCACCCTGTATGATATTTTTGATCATTAAAGCAGGAATGTTGTTCGAAAACTCTTATGTCAGGTTTGCCAACGCGGAATATCGACAAATGTGCCATTTGTTTTTTTTTCTCGGCTTTTACTCTCAGAATGCGGTTGCGTGGGTATGAGGGCGCTTATTTTCCTGAGTGGAGAAAGCTTATAGCAAGGAATGTTGAACATCCTACGCCTGTGTACATTGGGACTGTCCCAAACCTCCATCGTTGTTGACTAGATGTCAACTGTTAACTATTGTGGTGATTTAATTTTGGGTCCTCAAAAATCAGTTACCTATCAATTTGGCCCAAGCTGAGCAATGCACTGCAATTCGAAGAATGGTTTTTCTGCGAAGTCTATTCGGTACATCAGCGTGGAGGAAAATTAAAGTTTCTCCAGGGGAAAATCTTTCAGAACCAAGAAATACTACTTTTTATCCAGTTGAAAGGAGTTTGAATCCTCTAAAGAAAAAGGAGGAAGTTTGAGAATAATCAACGTTAGAAATATTTGACGTACGGACGTGAACTTCAAATAGTAGTGTTACTGCCCAAAAATATCGATAGCTGTGTTCGAACTCGTGTCCTTTCTGCTAAGGAAAATTTTCCCTTTTGTTGCTACACTCAAACAGGTTGAGCTATGAGGGCAATTTAATTAAACATCTTCGACTGTGGGTTATTCTCCCTGAACATAACACCAGTACCGGGGATGGCCACCATTTATGCTATTGTCGAAGCTAGGGATTTTGATGTCCAAACGGCAAATTTGTTTGCTTGTCATAACCATCATCTTCACATAATTAGTATTCTATTAGCACGTTTCTAATTGTATCGACTGTTGACTCAAATCCCAACGGTGGAGACAACAGAGCAACAATTCTGAATGTTTTCTACGGCAATCTACGCACTATTCGTAGGGCAGCCTACGGATTTTAGAAATCCGTAGACAGGGTTGCCACTACGGGTAAGACCTTATTTTCTGCCCTACTGAACCTAGGAATATGACATTTGAATGGTGGCAGGATGATTTGATGTAAATCCAGGGCTTTCCAAGCTAACATTTCAAAAGAAATGAACGACCCGTAGCCTCGCGTTCAGAACTTTGTGAGCTATAAGTTTGGGTATTGGTTTTTCTCAAGTAAAAACGAACTAGTAAATGTTGGTTTTCCTGGATTTAAGACAAATTCATCCAACTGTCTTAGGACATTAGTGACCAGCTGAAAGCCCTTGTGGCTAATTCCGTTCCTATTCCATCTAAAGTGCTGAAATACAAATGAGGTTCCTATGACATCTAGAATGAACAAGATTAAACGTATAGGCCTCGAGTTTAGGTAATTTTTTCCTCATCGCGGTAGAAAGATGTGGTTACTTGCTATATAAACAAGAAAAATTATCAAGAGGGAAAAGCTATCATTCCTATATAAGCTGGACTAGGTGTTGGGAAATGGGTAGCTGTAAGATTATCAAGTTAATAAAATTATCTTAATGCTATATTTTGAAGCTCTAAATTTTGATAAAGTTGAATTTGAATTGGAAAAGGTTGAGTATGACTTAGAAATGCTATATTTAAGTCGAAGATATCCAACATTTTCTTGACATCTAGAAGTTGATTACAAGATACGGTGAAGCCTTTGTGGCTAATTTCGTTTTTAATCGGTCGAAAGTACTTAAAAACAATTGCGGCCCTTTTTAAGGTTTCTAGAATGAATAAAACATAGAAGCCTCGAGTTTAGGAAATTTCTTTTCATTTCCCATTATCGTACAAAGATGTGGTTCCTTGCTGTATAAACAAGAACAATTTCCAAACATTATTGTATTAATGGGAAAAGCTAGTATTCTCATAGGACCTGCACTAGGTGTTGCAAAATGAGTTGCTTTAAGCTCATTCAGTTAACAAAATCATCTCAATGCTATATTTTCAATCTCTAAACCTTTTACATCACATAACATAACACAAAACACACTACTTCATGATTTGTTGAAGTAGACATTTTTTAAAGTAATCATTTCGGTTTTTTTTGCTCAACGATAGTTTTTTTCCTTTTCTTCGAGGTTTAACTTATTAAAACAGATTAGGGGAACAAGGGGTAATACCGTGCACTTAACTGTGGGTAATGACGCCCAACCCCGAGAACTGAATTATGTTCCCCTCTCAACCGTCATTCAACCCATTTTTTCCAAAGTTAGAAAGTTAAATGTATTTATAACAATAAAAACCATGAAAACAGTCAATAGATTATAGTTAAAATGAACGATGACTTAGAAATAAGTATACTACAGTATTGTATATAGAACTTTTTTGAACCCTCACTAATATTTAGCTTTTCTTTCTTTACAAAATTATGAAATAGCCTTGCATACATCACATAGTCCATGATCAGGTCGTCCCATGGAACGCATGTAGTGGCTGCTGTGATTGCAGTGCTCGCAATTCCACATTGGCGAATTATTATCGGCTTCTTGGCAAATTGTACACAAGGTGTCCACAAAAGACGAAGTCAAGAATTCTTCAACATCTTCGTCTGTGTCTACAACAAGGTGTCCCTCAGAGATANCTCCCCAGTCATCACTGTCACTGCTCTCACTTCTGGTTGTCTTGCGCTTCTCTTTCTTTTTTTGAGGTCTTTCAATTTTTTTCATGATTTCCACCTTTCTTCTTCTTCTTCTGAACCCCATCTCTGCTACTAGTAGTGAGTTGATCAAAATCCAGCTGAATTTGGAACTTTGTTGGTTATTTGTTGTTCTTTTCAATCTTCTTTTGACGTTTCAAAAATGCACGGCATTCCCCCGATACGATGGGAGGCAATGTTTACGTTTTTCGTAATTCATTCACGCTGACTTCATTTACAATCAAAACTAAATTTGGTTAGTGCTTCAGAAAGAGGATGAAATTCTGCGTATATACATGAAAACAAATCTAAAAAAGAGTTGTAAATGGGACTTACATTGGTTATTTCCGATGCACAAGAAATAACATCAAACGTTTCGGAAAAATACTTTATGCACTCACGTCAAGAAGGCTAACTTTGCAGGTAGGGTAACGCTAGAACCTAGTTGGCGGGACATTTCTCTAGGATCGGCGCTCATTCCCACGTTTCTGGTGTCGATTCAAACATCCGAAACAACCATGGGCGGCATTACCCGATGCACGGTATTACTCCTCATTCCCCTATACCCTTATATTTGTGATTCAATTGCGCTAACGTAGTTTGGTAGAGAGGTAAATTTATTAAGCATGATTCGTTCGATCTCGTAATGGACCTCTGACAAACTAAACCAACCAGTATGGACCGGTGTATGGACCAATACAGAACTAATAAACCTCTGTGTAATATTTTGCGGGGCTTTTTCCTAAATCCAAAAGTCCTTCCAAGGCATCGGCGGAAATAACAAAAATGCCCCCGTTCCTCGAACTCGTCGACCCAGTATAGTTTGTGTAGCGACGGAGCCCGCGGGTTGGGGGGGACCACATAAAAACGAGCTTTCCCTTGATGATAGGTGTGGAGTCTCAACCACAGGCCAAATAACCCGTCATCCGGAGCAATTTAGCCTTCGTCGGGGAAGACGACCTTCTCGCCGCTCCCGCGATGAAAACTGGACATTTTCAAACTTAAACCACCGGAAGAGTCGGTTTTCACTTAAAACAAAATTCCGACACCTACACGTTTCGTAGATTGGTTGGAGGCGACATAGAAATGGTTTGCCGAGTTGGGTGTGGCTCATACCTTCCTCGTTTAGGTAACACGAACTTGAAAATCTATTGAAATGTTTTAGATGATCCCGAAATATGTGGAACACAACCTTGTTGCCAAAATACAAAAAACGCTGCAAATTCTTCCACTGGGTTTTTTTTATTCAATTGACTTGCGTTCATGATTTGAATTTCTACTAAGCTTTGGAGTGTGCTTGTTTCACAGGTGATAGAGTGATTATTGAATTTCAGGAGGCACACAAAATGATCAACTGAACAATCCAAATAAGTATTTTGGTTGAGAACAGATTTAAGTGCTCTATGCATATCTCCTGAAATTCAATAATCGCTCTATCACATGTGAAACACGCACACTCCAAAGCTTAGTAGAAATTCAATTCACGAACGCAAGCCAATTCAATAATAAACCCCAGTGGAAGAATTTGCAGCGTTTTTTTTTTTATGGTTATCAGAATATTTCAACCCGTGTATCGGATATGAACCCTTTTAGGCCGTCACTCCAGTATCCAGATTCACTACACCACTAGGTTACTGCAATCAAAACAAAAACAATAATAAACCAAAATAACGCAAATGTTGGCACCATAAATCGGGCCATACATCGGGAATGGTTTGAGCAACGGACCTGGGGAAGGGCTCATTCGATTCATGGAAAGTTCTTCAAAACAAGTCCATATTTAGGCCGCCTTGATTTGTTTTGAGGTTTTCACGGATTTTACAAAACTTTGTCAACCCTAAAACAGCACTTTAAATTAAGTGAGAGAGCTGGATAAACAATTGGGGCGTCGTCGGACCAACATGGATTTTCCCCGCAAATTTCAGATTTTTGCTCCAGCCGTTTGGGAGAAATCGTGCGTACGGCGGACGGACGGAAAAATTTTATTGCAGATTTGGATTCTACACCCTTTGAAACGTAAACCATGAAATTTTTTTCAAGAGTGATTACAACGGTTTATTATTGAATAATAAACCGAAAATGGCGCGGTGCCGTATTCCGCAATACAGTAACGCCTTCAAAACGTTAGTCGTCGTGTATTGCTGGGCTCCCAAGCTGGTTCTAAAGCTGATAGAATGACTCGAACGTGTTAAAATTGATATGAGAGTATTAGGTTGTTCTTCCCCGACTACCCTAGGGTGGAGGGGAGGGGCTGACTTGTATTGCGGGTTTATCGTGCTTATTGTGTAGCGATCGGACCACTCAAAACTGAGAAATCAGTTTTGGTAGATTTGATTTCTAAGCAATAAATTTCGTTGAGGGCCACCTAAAGCGCAATCCACACATTTCCTGAAAATTGCGTCAGAATTTAATGAAAGGAGTAGAAATTAGCCACGTTCGCCCATGCGCGGAAAAATTCAATTGATTCCAGATTGATGAAATGGCACGTTATTGACCAGCTCTCTGCCTCTTCGCATTTGTGAGTGTGATGCGATCGGGTTGGCTAGAATTCAGGGGAAAATAAACCCCACGTGGAGTCCACGTGCGAAAAAACGAATTTTCAACAATTCTAAGACCTTTTACGGTTCGTACATTGCAGATTTTGAATCTAGGGGCCTGATGGGTGATTCTCATTTAACGGGACAATCGAGGTTTTGATTCTGACTAAAAAATTTTGTTCTCCTAAATTTATGATTTTTTTATTATACAATCTAGATGTTACTCTAATAGTATAGTGATGTACAAGCACGCATGATTTTCGTTTGTTTCCTCAAAATTCAGGTTTAAAAATTTTATAGGTTACGAGAATGGTATGCATCCATGACAATGAGCTTTGTCAACCAAATAACGATAGAATTACGTAAACGATGTGTACGTAAGGTTGAATGAGACAGATATCTGATTTCAGTTTTTCCTGACTTCGTGCTAGAACAAGTATCACATTTTAATATTAGTATTTATTTAGTATCAAATACCAAACTTGAAAAAAAAAAATTGTTTCAAACAGCCATGACGGCTTTTGTGGTAGCCACAACAATGAAGTTTAAAATTGCCACGACAATGAGAAATCAACATTAACCTTCTGCAATTAGGAGTCTAATGAACACTTATAGAAATTGAAACTTGCAATTAAATAGAGTTTTTACATCTCTATCCCAAAATGAATGCTAAACGAATCAATAAGATTGATTAAGAGTGATTTTCAAACCCATAACAATGAGAAGTATGAAACGTACACACCTGTTTTACAAACGGCTAACTTCATTTTTGAGCCCCAACTGTATAGAAAAGGCGGAAGCATGGTGTTTCCTCAAAGAGCTGGGTTACCAACGCTGAAAAAACTTTGAATTGCCAAAAAATGCCCTCATTTGAGAGAGCTACGATGATTTCCTTCAAACCCATGACAATGATGATTGGGACAAACTTTGAGCACTTGATTCGTACAGACTATCTAAAAGTTAGTTCCACTTGTAAGCTCACTAACATCTAGAACTAATTCTAAAAAATACTAGTTAAAATATTCCCGATAAAACGTACTTTGAGCGGATAAAATTTCGGATTAAGTTCAAATTCTGACTCACGGACAGACCATGACAATGAGATTGGAGGTACATTTCGATCAATTATCGGCATGTACAATGAAGAGTAGCCGAACTTTATGACAGCCATGAGTAGGCCTAGTTACCACATGAAATCTACAAAAATTATTTATGGAAAAAGTTGAACAGAAAATTATTTATCAATGAAGGACAGCGATTGTCCCGTAAAATAGGAATCACCCTGATACGTAAAATGACAAATGGTGATTACGGAATATTTTTGCTGCATAAAGGCTTATTATTGAAAATATTGAACCAAAAGTGCACATTAGGCCGTGTTGCGTAATTGAAACTTTCCTTTCTACAAGACTGTGTACTTAAGTAAACAATTGCACTGTCCCGGGTTGTTGCGGTACCTGTAATATTCGCTGGGTGGTTCATCAAAAGTTTTTCTTGGCTGAAAAGTGATTGGAATGTTGCGTTGGGCAGAGGCCGCGGTCTTTAGGAGGCAAAAAGGAGGTGAAAACCCGCCTGGGGCACTCCGCGTCCAGTTCCCAAACGAGGAAGAGGCAAGTTCAGGCTCGGTAGATCCGAGGGGGCTATGCCCCCCCTCCACACTTCCCTCCGATCGCCATCCAAGTCTCTTCCAGCCCCGCTGCCTTCGCTCTAGAAAGTTAATAAGCCTCCTGTCCAATCACGCTCGGAAATTAAGGGCAAGTCTTCTTTTTATCTCTCTCTCGTTTTTTAACCAGATAAAAAACGCACCATCTCTCCGCCACTCCGAAACCTCCAGTTTGCTAAGAGTGGAAGCCCCACGAACGTCCTTGCGCTACAAATTGTGTTCGGGCTTTCAGCCGACTTTGACAAGGTAGTCCTGTGTCGCTCTGGTTATGCAAACGTCAGGAGAAAGGGAACAACTTGGAAATCATGAGTGACGCTCCTTTCGAAGCTTTCTTACGAAGATATCGAATCGGTCAATCCATCTTAACGATGGCATTCCACTTGATCTCACATTTGCGAATCATTGTAGATTTAGATGGTTTTTTTTGGCAGTCTCATCAAATCAAAATGTTAATCCATTGGTAGAAATCAAAACCCAATTTTCATTCCTGCAGGTGGTGGCCACGCATCTGGGTGGGCACACTCCAGAAATGTCCCTTCCTGGTTCTTCAGGAAAGGCACAACCTTCAGATCTAAGACGATTAGTACGAGGAAGCAGAATTAACAGTTATTTGTTGAAAAAATCTTGACTTCATAAAACTTTTTTATATTTGGGACTTTAAGCGAGATTTATAAACTACTTTATTACAAGAGATATGGGATGAGTAATGTTTCATCAGGGATCGAAGTGATTGGTTCTATTTTACTCTAGTAAAATCTCTATACTTCAAAACATTACACTACACTACTACTAGGATTTCCTCGTGTAGAGATCCTGTTTCATGTCCCAGGTATCACACCTTATCAGTCAATCAGTGATTAACAATCACTAATTGTTGCCTGTCAAATATCTTATGGGGCTCGTTGATAGTTGTTCCCTATCGGGAAGTTAACATAAGTGTACGGTTTTCGTTTCAAAAATACTCTCTATTTGCCATTGGTTGCCCACAGTTGTATTGTGAATCAATGTTAACATAAAACATCAGTGATTGCCAAAACGGTTGAAGTAGTGGGGAGGGCGGTTTGTTGAATGTTTTAAATATCATTAATTGCAAAGGTTCATTATTTAAAATGACAAAAAAAGAGACTGTTATTCCAATTATGTTTGAAAGATTATAAATCTGACATTCGCAAACCAGATTCTTGATATCAATGGGAGATCCGAAGAACCGATCCGCCACATGATGGTTCAGAACCCCGGTTTAAACCGACAAAAATCCTTGTAGTCAGAAAATCGACCGGGAGTCCACTAGGATCCTCTATTTGGCACCTGCGCACAATACTTGGAGTATCAAGGCGACACATTCTAAATAAAAGTGCACACACGTTCACTAATCTCTCAGCCAAGTGAACAAGTTAATTCGTGAAATTTCACGTTTTTTTCCAGAACAAAACAACAGGGCTTCAAATTAAAGCATAAAATACGCAAAAGAACTTAATGCTATTTTTCGAATTTTGCGATCTTAACGCTTTTAGATCCTATGTGCCTTACAACGTAAAAATCACCAATTCCAGGGAAAAAATACTCCTTTGGCACCTTTTTCATATTCTGTATGCTTTAATTGTTCAAGGGGTTCCCCCGAACAAGGAAAGAATAGGAGAAGTGTGGAAACTCGTGGAAAAAATTACTTTGTCAAGCAATTACTGCGAAATAAGTAATATCCTTAAATCAAACGTTTTTTGTACAAAAATACAGAAGAGGAAAACTCCCTTAGGAAATGGCAGATGGCAATATCTTTGCACTTTGTTCTGCGGCTTTTTCCTGACAAGATACACATAGTCAGAAAGTATGGAAACATTAGTGGTGAGCTTTGGTGATTTTAGACTTAGACATACGCAATTACTACAAACCGAATTAATAACACTAGTTCACACATTTTTCCGTACAAAAAACAGAAGAGGAAAACCCCCTTTGGGTACTGCGGATTGCAACATCTTTGACAATACATTGTTCAATGGCTTTTCCCTAAGAAGATAAAGATAGTCAAAAAGTATGGAACTTTAGTGGTATACTTTACTGATTTTGGACTTAGTTATTTTAGACTTAGCGATACGCAATTTTGTATCATAAAACCAATCAATGTCGTTAAATCGCACGTTTTTCTGTACAAAAAAAAAAAAAAAAAAATACCTCTTTAAAGACCAACATCCTTGACACTATATTGTTCAGTTGCTTCTTAAACCTAAAGATAAAGTTAGTCAGAAAGTATGAAAACTCGTTGAATAAAATACAAGTAACATAACTACAATTACTACAAAAACAAGAAATTTAATGGAATTCCAGGTTTTTCTGGATACCGAACCCTCAGAGGATGCCAGATGACATCTCATTTGTCGTAAAGTGTTCAGAAGAATCTTGAAGAAACTAGTAAAAAGAAACCGTGTGGGAAAACAGCAATCCGCAATAGCTATAAAGCAGGAATCCGTGCATAACAATTCATATTTATTACGGTGTAGTGGTTGGATGAAAAAACAATTATACTACTATTGATGATAACTCATCTCCACGTACACAAACCATCCAGAAACTAAGGTGTGCTGTCAGTCAGACAGTTGATAGCTAATCAAATGAGATCGTTTTGCTGTTATGAGCTCCTTGCCAACAAGCAAGTTCTGTACTGAACTTCTAGTTAGACGGATTCGGTGGGTTTGACTTTTGCTTCGTGATCCACAAATATATGACAATACACGCCAAAAAAGTTGTTTTTCTTATCCACGTAAAAAGTCGAAAGTAAAAGAAAGATCTCTCAGTTAATTATCCTTTCTCCCCGACGGCCCTCGTTCGACGATTAAAGACAATCCAGTATTGATTTCAACCCGTAACAAGATAACAGGCAGGTAGGTGCTTAACTTGGGTTCTGGTTTTGATAAAAGCACAACTCGGCTTAGCATTCCTCAGTCACTCTCTCCCTGCAGACCGCGCCCACGCTCGTCCATTCCCACGCGCTCCTTTGTCTCTCGGCGCAAACAACTGATCTCGATGCTCGGCGCCGCTCCTTCTCTTTTTTTCTCCGGCGATTGGCCACTTAACAGAACAAACGGGTGTGGAATGAGCGAGCATTACTGCTTTAACAGCAGTATCTTTGGCCTGTTTGATATCCCTGTATATCAGTATGCTGCTAAGGACGTCTGTCAGGGTTCGGCCCATCCAAAAACCATCTTAATGCTTCACGCATTCAGTCATTCAACCTCCATTTGACGCTGAAGACGACATCATTGGCCTGAATCAGCTTGATGTGATCAGTTTGAATAGAAACACGAAATTGGATACCATCACTAATTCTCATAGTTTTTCAAGGCCTAGTGGCCACTTGGAGTTGGCAGCTTGTTGCTAATTATTTCAGTTAACGAACTATAACGTGCATCGCAAGAAGTTCCATTTATAGTGGCCATATTGGGAGCTTTTGAATCATACCCTACGCCTCGACTGTCGGAGAGAAAACAGAATAATTATGGACGTGGCCACACCAAACATTGGTTAGTTTGTGACTTTACTCCAATCCCTAGCTACCCCGGTTAATGACAATTGTTCACTTAACAGAACAAACGGGTGTGGAATGAGCGAGTACTACTGCTTTAACAGCAGTATTGTTGGCCTGTTCGATATCCCTGTATATCAGTATGCTGCTAAGATCCTCTATCAGGGTTCGGCCCATCCAAAAATCATCTTAATGCTTCACGCATTCAGTCATTTAACCCCCACTTAACGCTGAAGACAACATCATTGGGCTGAAGCATGTATTCCTGTTTGTTCAGCTCTTTTCTATGCTCGGCGCCTATTTGATATCCCTGTATATCTGTATGCTGCTAAGGACGTCTGTCAGGGGTTTGGCCCATCATCCAAAAACCATCTTAATGCTTCTACTGCATTCAGTCATATTTTTGGCCTGTTTGATATCCCTGTATATCAGTGCTGCTAAGGACCCCCCCCATCCAAAAACCATCTTAATGCTTCACGCATTCAGTCATTTAACCTGTACTTAACGCTGAAGACAACATCATTGGCCTGAAGCATGTATTTCACGTTTGTTCAGCTCTTTCCTTTATGTATGTGTTCAGTTTGAATAAAAACACAAAATTCTATACCTAAATTAATTCTCGTAGATTTTTAAGGCCTAGTGACCACTTGGAGTCGGCTGCTTGTTGCTAATTATTTCAGTTAACGAACTATAACGTGAATCGCAAGTAAGTTCCATTTATAGTGGCCATATTGGGAGCTTTTGAATCATACCCTAAGCCTCGACTGTCGAGATACTGCGTGTAATATAGACAGATCTGCGATCATATCATATCAGATCAGACCTCCAAAAACACCTTCGCTGCATTCTGCTACCACCACATTTGATCCCTCCCGAGAACCCTGAAGGAGTCAGGGCCCTCAAGTTTATTGCGTTCCAGTAGTTAATAATCGGGATCGTTAGGCACCGAGTGTTCAAGGGAATGTCAAGAGGAAGGCGTGGGCGTTGTAGATCGAGTTACGGCCTATAGCGCAGCACCTCGCCCTATCCCTCGCCACGTGAGCGACCTTGACGTTAAACTTCAAAAACCCGTCGGCCTTCACTCACCACCGACCGCTAGATCTGCCTCAGATCCAACTATCTTGTTCAACTCTTCACCATAACACCATCTGAGTGCATAGGAAGATATTCAATGCAACAATTATAGGTATATGGAATCACCCCAAACAATGTGAAGAGATGAGGCATTTTTGAATATTTATTGAAAATTAATCGAGGAGCATTTTTGAATATTTATTGAAAATTAATTAATGGTTAGTTTTATACAAACCGAATGTGATTTCTCCAAAGTTTACAGTAGTTTGAGACCTCCTAAGTTCACTTTGGAATATGAAGAATTAGTTAATCCAGTATTTATAAATAGGTTTGTACCAAGAAGATCTGTGGACATTAACTTAAATGTTGAGCTCAACACATTTGTCTCATCTAAATGGCCGAATAGCAATATCACTTTCACGGATGGGTCCAAGAGCGGAGAGTTTGTTGGTTGCGCAATTTGGAATTCGACAACACGCTATAGAGCAGTATATAAACTACCTCCCATGACTTCAAGTTACCATGCTGAAGCCGTAGCGATCGTGAAGGCCATTGATTATATACTGCAACTGAGAGATTCAAACTCATCCCACATAATATGTACGGACTCCCTGAGTGTTCTGCAAAAAATTGATAAAATCGCATGCTGTCATTAGTGGAAATGAGTTGGTCGACCGTTTAGCTAAGGAGGGTTCGTATGCGGGAGAGCCGTTGGATTTGGCGGTTGAGGTGGAGGACTTCTTCCCTTCTATTTTCAGGATTCATAGGGGTAAATGGCAAGCGCTTTTCTCAACATCGACGGAGGGTGTCTTCTACAAGAGAATGCAGCCGGTCATTCCAGCTAGACCATGGTTTATTAGGAAAGAAGTGGACAAGGATTTTGGTAGAACCATAAGCAGATTGAGAGCGAACCATGGAATCTGTGATTCTTTCTTGTTCAGAATTGGAGTGCGAGAATCAGCGGAATGCAGCAGATGCGGCGAAATAAATGGAACCTTGGAACATTTAGTTATAGAGTGTCCCACCTTCCATGCGCAACGACAGGAGTTTTTTGGTGATACAATAGAACTAATAGATCATCCTTTCAATTACTTGACTTTGTTACAAAGTGGAAATTATTTATTGTACAAAAAAATCTATAACTTTTTAGGCACATTGAATGTATATATTTAAATTAATCTAAAAAAAATTTTATGGCTGTATAAAAACTTAATGCCAATAAAGTTAATTTAAAAAAAAAAAAAATCGAGAAGCTACATACTCGTAATCTATTGATTTAATCAGTCAACTAATCTGTTCGATATCAATATCTCCTAGGTACTAGATATATTATATTGTTCAGTTCCAGCATTTGCTACCAGAGTGAGTTGGCGTTTGCTTTATCGACGTTTGATGACATTTCACAGTGTATTCAGCCAACTAATCTATTTACAATATCTCCTACAAGAATAGAATGGAATATTAATTTGTTGAAGGAAAGAAAATGGTACAAATTTAAAAGTAAATTTTCTTCGGTCCACCAACCAAATAAGTTCATACGAACTTGTGATGGATGGCGGAGCTGGTTTCAGTAATTATTTTTCCAATAAACAGAAACCTTCAAACAAAAATGTTTTAAAAACTCTACAGGTCAATTTCCTTGATTTTACTCAAAATATTCTTTCTTAAATGAGCAAAACTGTTGAAAGTGTCACATAGTTAACTTTATGAGTGTGAAGGAACTGCAAAACTTTATTATAAGCATTACTTTTCGCAAGTTTAGTACAAAGTTTAAGTAACTGAATATTTGACGGGTTTGCTGTACGGCTGTGGTGACACTGGTTGTATGTTCGGGGTTAAAACTAATTTTGTATACGGGCATACACGATTGAAATAAAAAAATTTGCCCTACGTTGAGCACACCCAACTCACGAAGAAGAAGAATAGTAGAGTATCGCCAACTTTTCCAAAGGGCTATTATGGGTATGATATTCTGAGTAACTTGCAAGGATTTCAGCAATGATTTAGTGGCAGTACCCCAAACAAAAACCCCGTAGATACTTTTTGTGTCCTCATCACTCCATGATTTTGTGTCCCCATCATTTTCAGGGATAAGCCTTTGTAATTGTATACCAAATATTTTTTACAATATCCCTTCAAGTGTTGTCATTTCACGTTTCAAAGTGCTCAAATTGCCTTATTTCGAGATCTAGATGGTTTTAAGGAGATAGGAAATTCAACGCTCTTTCTAACGGAGTCCTCAAAATCGATTTAAAATAGCAGTTTAAGGAAATTATGGCCATTTCGGTGACGTAATGTCAGAAACACGAAAAAAATGTTGAAAGTGACATCACAGAAATACAGCTCCAAACCAGAAAATCTAGGTCTCACGGCGGAACATCTGCCTTCTCCTTCGGTCATTCTTCTTTACTCGAAACTTTCTTTCCCATTTTGACGATTCTAAAAATCGAAATGAATCAAGTGGCAATTACGCTGATCCCTCCCAGTTCCCATTCTCCAGCGTTCATGACGAGTACAACAATAAGAAGTGCCATCTGTCGGGTGGAATCGACGCTCTGTGTGAACTCGTGGCCTGGATTCGCTTTTCTTGGGAACTCCCCGGAATCGTGTTACGGGGCAAAACTTCGGGAAGGTCGTGCATTGTGATGAATTCCCAAACATGGCCTTGAACGACTAATGCTAACATCATTGAAGGAGAAAGTCAAGAATTCTGCAAGTTCAATACAACTTGGCTATGAGCTGTTATCCACAAAGTTTAGTTAGTGTTGCTATTGTGCCGAATTATATTTGTATTATATTGACTATTATATTGTCTCCGTTGGAGATGATGTTGAATTTAAAAGCAGAAATGAATTAAATCCATTATATTTCCAGAGCATAGAATCACTAACATTATTGAATAGGCACTAGAAGCAAAAATATGCGTGCTAGCCTTTTCTTAGACGTTGCTCAGACCTTTGACTGGGTTTGTCATGAGAGACTGGAATATAAACTGCATAGAGAACTCCCAAATCAATTTCACCTCCTGGTGAAATCCTTACCTCTGGTGCAAGCACTTCAGGATGGAGCTTGAAGATCAGTACTCCGTCTTGAAGCCCATAAAGCCCAGGAGTTCTGTAGGGCAGAGTTATGGCTCCCATTCCCTACCTACTGTTCTCAGCATGAAGATACTCTTGTCGCCGTATTTGCGGAAGACCCGGCCATCCTATCCTTGTGATGGATATGGTTAGTTGGCCCCTCCCCCATTTTATAATCTGTCGCCTTGGGAGCTGAATCGGACGCCTGCAAGCGTCTGGGTCATCCTCTGAGTGTGGCGGGGCATTATCAATGCATCCAGCTCATTGGTAGGGGCAACTATAGAGATGATGTTGAAAGTGCCACTCAAAAACTATAAACGTTCGGTTAAAAACGTTGCCAACTGAACTTAGTCTCGATAATGAAGTTTATTGCATCAAAATTAGTACACGTACATTTCACTAACCAAAAATGGTTTGGAGTGTGCGTGTTTCACAGGATAGAGAGATTATTGAATTTCAGGAGATATGCATAGAGCACGTAAATCTGTTCTCAACCAAAATACCTATTTGGATTGATCAGTTGATCATATTTGTGTGCCTCCTGAAATTCAATAAATACGCAAGCTAACTGAATCAATAATCTCTATCTATCTGTGAAACAAGTACACTCCAAAGCTTAGTAGAAATTCAAATCATGTACGCAAGCCAATTGAATAATAAACCCCAGTGAAAGAATGTGCAGCGTTTTTTTATTGAACCTCTCCTCAATAAAAACATTTATAATTTATCAAGTCCTTTAGCACTCCTATTGCGTTAAAACTTCCCCAAATCCAAATTTAAACGATGTAGCCAAAGGTAAACTGATGTAGAGGAGGCACACAAATATCATCAACTGATCAATCTAAGTACGTATTTTGGTTGAAAACCGATTTACGTGCTCTATGCATATCTTCTGAAATTCAATAATCGCTCTATCACCTGTGAAACACGCACACTCCAAAGCTTAGTAGAAATTCAAATCATGAATACAAGCCAAATGAACGAAATTTAATAATAAACCCCAGTGAAAGAATTTGCAGCGTTTTTTATGGTTATCAGAATGCTTCAACCCGTGTATCGGCTATAAACCCTTTTAGGAGTTCACTCCAGTATCCACATTCACTTCATCACTAGGTTACTGCGATCAAAACAATAATAACCAAAAAAAAACTCTTGTGTTTGTTTTGATCGCAGTAACCTAGTGATGTAGTGAATGAGGATGCAAACGTTGGCAGCATAAATCGGGCCATACATCGGGAATGGTTTGACCTACGGACCTGGGGAAGGGCTCATTCGATTCCTCATGGAAAGTTCTTCAAAAAAAGTCCAAATTTAGGCCGCCTTGACTTTTTTTGAGGTTTTTAGGGATTTCACAAAACTTTGACAACCCTTAAAGGGCACTTTAAATTAAATGAGAGAGCTGGCTAAAGAATTCGGGCGTTGTCGGACCAATATTGATTTTTCCTGAAAAGTTCAGATATTTTGCTCCAGAAGTTTGGCAGAAATCGTGCGTACGGCGGACGGAAAGAAAAATGTTTATTGCAGATTCTGATTCCACACCCTTTGAAACGTAAACCATGAAATTTTCAGGGGGTTTAGAAATTTTTTTCCAGAGCGATTACAATGGTTTATTATTGAATATTAAACCAAAAGCACAAAATGTTGCATGTATTTCACGAGGTTTACCGTATTTTGTTTGTTCGAAATACATTCTCATTGACACAGTTGTGGTAAAATGATGAACATGATGTTTCCTCTTACGATATTACAATCGAAGACTTTCATGTTGACCAATTTTTGTTCCTGATTAAGAATGCGCGGCAGGTTGGTGAGTCAGCAAGGGTTACGGAACGCCCGTGCGTTGCACAACAACGCATAGTCCCTAGAGGACGGGGGCTTCCCAGAACGAAAGCGGACTCTTATGACGTCAATCGTCGCTGAAACCTTCCTACAGAACTCGGTGAAGACTTTTTTATTTTTTTTTATGTAATGGCCTTTAAGGTCCTTTTCAAAGTGGGTTTTTTGTGTCTTGCTTCACCTCCCGTTCTGCAGCGCTGCCCCGGGTAACCTGAGAGGGCTCATTTTCACGCTCGTAAAGATTATGTTGGCTCGGAGGCTCACGGATTCGTGGAACCGGCGTAATCGAGAATTGGGTAACCACCGCTATGTACCAGGAAGTTGATTTTGTCAAGTTGACGAGCCAGTCAAAGTTCTGTCGATTCATTTCGTTCTTTCATTGACAGGGGCGAGCCCAAACCTGCAATCAACGAATTTGCATTCTCACGCCTACTGAAAATGTTCCTCAAGGCATTCTCGAAATAAAAGATAAGCCCATTGGCGTAAAGGCCATATCACTTTGAAATCAGTGAGAGGTCAGTGAACACCAGTGGGTCTCTTTATCTTCCATTAGGGGTAGCTGGGTGTGAAACTGTGTTGATGTTTAGAAATGATCTTCTCTTAACATTGTAAATTTCAAGAACATTGTAGCCAAAACATTATTTATTTATATTAACCGGCAAATCCCAACCCAATTACAGGAAAATAGAAACAGGAAATAACTTCAGGGTCAGTGGTAATAACAATAATATAACAATAGTTTGTGAAAAAATACCAAGCCTGCCACACAACTTCGGCTCTTTAAGGGCAGAAAGTGACACACCCCCACCAGGGCAGCATAATCAACTTCATTCTAAGGAATCCCAAGCTTAAAAGCAGCATATCCGAAAATGTATGCTGGACCCGTACCAGAGTATGCTTGCAGACTGCGTACTATGGCGACCATACGGAGCATACTCCAATAGTGACAGGACTCCCGTACAGAGAACAGTGATGGCCTGAATGTCGTTGAACTCTCGAGTATTCCGCTTAACGAAACCCGGGGGCCTCATTGCTCTACCAGCTGCACCAATAATGTGGCAATAAAATAACAATGTCATCGTATTAATGTCCACATAATGCATTTTTGATAGACATGTAAGTATTGTCAAAGCCAAAATGCCCTCAAGTGTAATGAGTGAATCGCCAAGACCTTCGCCAACAACATGGGCCAAGCCTATCGTTGAGAAAGTAAAAATAAAAAAAAAACGCTGCCAATTCTTTCACTGGTGTTTATTATTCAATTGGCTTGCGTTCATGATTTGAATGTCTACTAAGCTTTGGAGTGTGCGTTTTCACAGGTGATAGAGCGATTATTGAATTTCAGGAGGCACACAAATTTGATCAACTGAACAGTCCAAATAGGTATTTTGGTTGAGAACAGATTTACGTGCTCTATGCATATCTCCTGAAAGTCGATAATCGCTCTGTCACCTGTGAAACACGCACACTCCAAAGCTTAGTAGACATCCAAATCATGAACGCAAGCCAATTGAATAATAATTCATGCGTTTTTCATTTGACTTTTTTAGGCCGAACTATTTTATGTCCGATACTTACTTACCGCTAAAAATTATGAACACTACTTTGAATGATGCTCGCGAACGTATTTGCACACTGAAGTTTGGCTCACAACATGTCAAAGTTTGTCCATCCTGCTATAATGTATGTATTACTTACCGTGTCTCTATCGACTGTGGTAAATGCCGCGCAGCGTATCCACGGTTTGGATGGAGGTTTCTGAAGGAATGGGAGGTTTGTCCTGAACTGACGTCATGGTTTGCTTTCACTCCGCTCGCTCGCTTTTTAAAAACACGAAGCAACAAGACTCGTATGCATATTCTTTTTTCTCGAGGGCGTCATGCGGGTCACGATTCCCGACGATCACTTCGCCCAAGGAAGGTAACGAATTCGCCGGCTCAAAGGGGACACGGCGCATGCGCTATCTAGAAAGTGCATCTGCATTTCATGCAACGCATGAGAATAAACCAGTCGGTTTCTGGTTGACTTGTTCAACTTGCGCACTTGTAGTTACTTTGAACACCACTGACCAGCTATCACACTATATAAAAACCGGCTTATCAGAGTATATCGACGTTTCAGGGGGTGGTAACGCTGGGCGGGTGGAATTCTCGCCCCCGTCTCCCAGGGCAACAGACCTGCTCCCCCCTCCCCCAACTCCGCCTGAAGGAAGGAAGTTTTGCGGGGGGAAAATCGTCTCCCAGGGCAAGCGACCTGGTCCTCTCCTCGGGAATTTGGGATATACGATTTTTTGACTTTTAATATTGTTATTATACTCCCTCATTGTGTTGTTTAGTACTCTACCTCCTGTACACACGGGACTTACCCCAACAAGAAGGCACAACTGTTGCCACCTTTGCAGATGATACGGCAGTATCCTCTCTGTTGGAGATGATTTAGAAGCTGCAACACGCAAACTACAGACGTCTACTAAAAGGTTTGTAAATGGACCAAGATGTGGAGAATGAAGCTGAACGAATCAAAATCAGCCCACATCAACTTTCGCCGAAAAGTCCCAACCTTGGATGTTGAGTTCAATTTGAATAAAATACCGCTTTACTGAAGCAGTTAAATACTTGGGTTTGACACTTGACTCCAAATTAAACTGGAATAAACACATAGAAAAGAAGAAAGAAGAACTTAAAATCAAGTACAGAAGCCGATTGGCTAATGGGAAAATTCCCATCTCTCACTTCACAACAAACTGCTTATATATAAGCAAATCCTTCGCCCTATTTGACCTATAATACAGATCTGGGGCTGTGAAAGAAATCAAATTTAAGAAAATCCAAACCTTTCAAAATTTTTTGAGGATGGAGAACTATTTTATGTCCGATACTTATTTACCGCTAAAAATTATGAACACTACTTTGAATGATGCTCGCGAACGTTTTTGCACACTGAAGTTTGACCCACAACATGTCAAAGTTTGTCCATCCTGCTATAATGTATGTATTACTTACCGTGTCTCTATCGACGGGTATCAACGGTTTGGATGGAGGTTCCTGAAGGAATGGGAGGTTTGTCCTGAACTGACGTCATGGTTTGCTTTCACTCCGCTCGCTCGCTTTTTAAAAACACGAAGCAACAAGACTCGTATGCATATTCTTTTTTCTCGAGGGCGTCATGCGGGTCACGATTCCCGACGATCACTTCGCCCAAGGAAGGTAACGAATTCGCCGGCTCAAAGGGGACACGGCGCATGCGCTATCTAGAAAGTGCATCTGCATTTCATGCAACGCATGAGAATAAACCAGTCGGTTTCTGGTTGACTTGTACAACTTAGTGCACCCCAACTTATCGTAAACTACCTTGAACACCACTGACCAACTATCTATATAATACAGATCAGTAATTTTACAAACGGGCTACCTGATACAGAAATAATAGTCAATAATCATTTTTAAAAACCCTGGTTTATTAAGCACCTTTTTGGCGTATAAAAATTCACGGTTTTCCCTCTTCAAAACAACTTTTTTAAAGTTTTGACCCATTCAATTTCCTTTACACCTCAGTGCACATTCATAATAAAAAAAGAACTCCTTAGAACCACAATGCAGTTTAAGCAGAGATCAAGTTTCTGAAAAGTCTTGTACGTAAGCTACACCCAAAAAACGTTCTGGAAGCTGTAACATTTCAGGGGAACCTGCAAATTTCATCAGCTTTCTAATGGTTTGTTCAACTTTGTAATTCCTTCCTGGTTTAATAGAGAAATGCAAAACTTCAAATACGAATATGCGGTGTCTAGTGTTGTGGTCCTCATTCAGTGATCGATTCTTGAGTGATCATATATCGATAGATGTCAATAATCACGCCCCCTTTCTAATTACCTCAGTACCTACCTACCTGTTGAATATCTAACTAAGTATAGCCCCAGTTAAAATATTAAATTTTGACTTGATACGGTGTTACAGGAAGTGAATGTTGAGTAATCAAATTTAAATAATTAGTTAAGACTTTAGACTTGTTACAGCAAGAACAGAATTCAGAATATACTTTTCTAAGATGTTTGGAATAAACCCAGATGAAAATTTTGAAAATTAGACAGTTGAAAACAGTGATGAAAACAGTGTTGAAAAATTCAAAATTAGGCCTAATATAGGTACAAAAAATTAGTTTTTAGTGATTCCATAATTACTTTTCCGTAGAACAATTGAATTTTCAAGAATGGAAAATTTTGAAAGTCTGACACTTGAAAACAGGGTTTTTAAGCCCTCCTAGACGAATTTGACGCACCTCACAATGATAAGGGATGTCTCGGTATAGGCTCTCTATTTCTGAAATGACATTTTTGAACTCTGTGTTTCAGAGAATGTGATCTGATGTGGTTTCCTGTTATTACAACTACTTTCGTTATTTCTAGGATATTTAGGATGTTCAGGATGTTTTTTCTAAACAGAGCTTGTTGGTGAACAACGCAATGTTGCACCATACGTTTTTTCCCTCCAGCACCTTCAACAGCATTACACACGTTCCATCCCTAAGCCTGTTTTATTGCCACACACATTTTTGGTCCATCTGCGATCATACCTTTTAATTTTTTTCAAATCTAGTTTTAGTTTTGAAATACTATCATTTACTTTGGGAAAAATGTTAACACCAGTCACGTTACTTTTCATTGAATATACGTCTGCTAATTCCTCTGTAATTTGAAAATTATTTTCGATTCCTCTGATAACAAAAAGCACTTGGGCTGAGTCTGATACATCAGTTGATTGATCTAATTCTATTGAAAAACTGGGTCACATGGCTGAATTTCCTTTCTGTTCTGGCGTTAGCCCAATTTTTTCCATTCAAGTCCGCGGCGGGCGGGACCAAATCCTTCCGCGGGCCGTAGTTTGGAGACCCCTGCACTAAACGAACTCTGAGAGGCTCGAGCCTGGACGGGTCTACAAACCTTAGACTCTTGACATGAAATATATCTTCTGCCCCATTTTGTAAACTGTTACAACTTGCAGTGTATTTGACAGGAGATGCTAAATTAATATTTTCTCGTTACAGATGAAGAAGATGAAGAAATGACGGACGCGTCGCAAGCTTCGCCGAAAAGTAGCTCCAGCCGCGGTGGCGGAGGCTCTCACATCCACCTCTGGCAGTTCCTGAAGGAGCTCCTCGCCTCCCCAGCTCTGTACGGCAACTGCATCCGATGGCTGGACAGAACTTCGGGCGTCTTCAAGATTGAGGATTCCGTCAGGTGAATGAAAAATTCGTACTACTTAACACCAATTATTCACCACAGTTTGAATGTGACGGTTTGAACGGGGAAAAACGTCAGGAAAATTGGAGTCCCATTGGTAGTGCACAAAGCTATTGGAACAATAATGTGTTAAATAATAACTAAAATTATCAAATAAATGACCATTTGATAACATTTTTCAAGTGATTGTTCTGTACACACAACTGAATGCAAGCGAGAGTTCTGTTGTCAGACATGCTGTCATCGCTATCCTGGCACGTGTATGTGGATGTACGTTTTAGCCACTAAGTACCACCTTCAAGCCTTGAAGATGTTCTTCAAATAGGACGAAACGGTGGCACTTAAATTGCAGTTTTCAATCAACCTGTAACTGACTCTCAAGATCTAGGCGAAATTTTCAAAGATACAATCATAGCAGCTCGTGAGGATCAAAGAAAAAAAAACGCTGCAAATTCTTTCACTGGGGTTTATTATTCAATTGGCTTGCGTTCATGATTTGAATTTCTACTAAGCTTTGGAGTGTGCGTGTTTCACAGGTGATAGAGCGATTATTGAATTTCAGGAGATACGCATAGAGCACGTAAATCTGTTCTCAACCAAGATATCTATTTGGATTGATCAGTTGATCATATTCGTGTGCCTACATGGTGCCTAAAGTGTTGACAAATGTTGGCCATATATCGGGAATGGTTTGAGCCACGGCTGCTATACTAGTGGTATAGCGCCGTGGTTTGAGCTGGACCTGGGGAAGTGCTCATTCGATTCCTCATGGAAAGTTCTTCAAAAAAGTCCAAATTTAGGCAGCCTTGACTTTTTTTGAGGTTTTTAGGGATTTTACAAAACTTTGACAACCCTTAAAGGCACTTTGAATTAAGTGAGAGTGCTGGCTAAAGATTTGGGGCGTTGTCGGACCAATATTGATTTTTCCTGAAAATTGCAGATTTTTTGCTCCAGCGTTTGGGAGAAAACGTGCGTACGGCGTACGGTAGACGGACGTAAACATTTTTATTGCAGATTTGGATTCTACACCCTTCAAAACTTAAAAAGTAAACCATGAAATTTTCAGGGGGGTTAGAAATTTTGTTTCAAGAGCGATTACAATGGTTTATTATTGAATAATAAACCAATATGTTGATGATATTTCGAGTAATTCCTTGATCACAAGTTGAAGAATGAAATGAAGGAATATTTGTGTAAGTTCATGAGGAGATGGGATAAGTTGTTGAAGGGAGGTAGGATGACTGTTGCCAGGCTTCCTTAACAATGTTATTTTCAATCATTGATGTTGAAGCCAGGAGGTTGATTTGCCATTAGAACCCACTTGTGTGCCCTTTCTGACTTGTGGAGCTGTCTATCGTCCTGGTGGCATCTTTTTGAAGACTTTCACTAGAAAAAACTCATCAAATGATGGGGAGCATGCTCGTTGATGGGGAGTGGCCGATTGTGGTTGACTGGAGCTCGATGGTTGTTGACTCTCCAGATTCAGCTGTGATGCTTTGCCAACATGGAAAGCTTTTTGATTGCTGTCGCATTTTTCGCATATCAGCTGGGAAGCACACAGTATGCCAGAGAAATTGCCATTTTGCTGAGTTAACACATCTCAAGGAGTGCGGGGTGTTAACCGATGTTAATTCAGCACTTTCAATCACAAGGTTACACAGTTTTCATCTGAGTCTGCCACAGGTTTGTAACCCTGATTGTTGAGACTGTGCTCGAGTTTTCTTTTTTCTCACAAGCTTTAGAAAATTGAAGTGAAAGTCAGTTTTTTACCGTTTTTTAACAAAAATTATCCCGAATGGAGAATTTATCAAAATCAAGAGTTTTCCATTGTTTTTGTATTGCAGCGAGATACAGTTTTCAAAAAATTTTCTGTCCATATTTCAGCTTGTATCAGGGCGATGCAATTTTCGATGTCTGTAGTTCACATGGATTCAAGAATTACTGAATTCAGTACTGACAATTATTATTATGCATGATGCTCTAATTTATCAATAATTGTTATTATTATGATTTACAGGGTGGCTCGGCTTTGGGGTAAAAGGAAGAACCGGCCGGCCATGAACTACGACAAGCTCTCGCGGTCTATCAGGCAGTACTACAAAAAGGGGATCATGAAGAAGACCGAAAGATCTCAGAGGCTAGTCTACCAGTTCTGCCACCCTTACTCCCTGTAAAAAACCCTTCCCACTCTGCCGTTCGGGTCGACGTTGTCAAGTTGGCAACGTGACGCGGAGCGGACACGTTTTTTCTTGTAAATAGTTCAACTTCTCACCACTGTTGAGCGCCACTTCTCATAGAAGCGGCTCCTCAACTCCAGGTGGGGAGGACAAGTGTATGCCGATTTCTAGGCAAAATTTTTTTTAATATATTGAAATTCGTTGTCTGTTTGTAAATAAAAATTATATTATTCTGCAAAGTTCGGAAGGTAATTTCCAACTTGAATGAAAATTTTCAAATCCGAGACGTCCCAGTAACGGACTCTCAAATGTTTTATGTTTGCTAACCGAGTAAGTTTCTTTGGGAAAATTTCGGACTAAATAACGAAAATGTTTTCGGGTTTTTGTCCAATCTTCCCAATTAAAAGAAACGTTGAAAGGTTAGTGATTTTTATCCCATATATCTATGATATATTTTTAAGTAAGTTCTATGAACGATTACATAAAAAAAAATTATTGTACATAACGTATTCCGATCAAGTGTAGTAAACACATCGGAATACCAATATTAATTTGTATAAGTAGAGTTGCGTTAGATAAGTTTTTTGTAGTCTTCTTTATTCAACATTCCTGAATTCCGTTTATTTTATTAATTTATCACATTTTTTCAAATTTTGTTTTTAGTTTTGCTCAATATAAAAAGGTGGAGGTATTTTCGGGTCTTAATCAAGGGGTCGTCCCCAATTATTTGATAGTCAACAATAAAATTAATTAAAAGGCCAGATTGGCGATTTGCCATACGTGCAATATTGCATAAATAACCCTTTCATAACTGAAACTATTGTTACCAATTTACGTAGAGATTAGCGTAACGTTTTTATGTTGATATTTTGTATTGTCTTTAATTTATTCTGTAAGAAGTTGTAATTGTTTTTTTTTAATGTACCTTTTAAAGGAATTCGAAGATAAGATGATATTTTTTAAATATATTTTTAGTTTATTGTAACCTTTGTACCAGTGTAAGGATGTAATCAAAGTAAGCCATGACAGAATATATCTTTGCTCATAACTACGTGTAATTCATAACCATTTTAGAATCTCTTTAATGCTCTTGTAAAGAATGAGATTATCGGAGGACCTGTCATTAATAAAGGTTTGGAAACGTAAATTTATTTGCATTATATTTTTACACCCCTCATTTTTCAAATTGGACTCTGACAAGCATTAGAGCTAACACTTATTAGACGTAACGATCTAACTAGCGGATTTCTGTTTAAGATGTTGCGATGTTTACTATTCAATAATAAACCATTGTAATCTCTGTTGAAAAAGAAATGCTAACCCCCCCCCCCTGCCTGAAAATTTCATGGTTCAAAGGGTGTAGAATCCAAATCTGAGTTTTTATCGCCCCAATTCTTTAGCCAGCTCTCTCAATAATAAACCATTGTAATCGGTCCGATTTATGCTGAAAAAAATGCTAACAAAATTTCATGTTTAAGATGTTTTAAAGCGAGTTTTTAACAAAATCGTTGCAAAATTATGCATATTTATAAGAAGAAAACGTTCGAAATACCGACTTTTGCAAAAACAAACCAAGTTTGAACTATCTTTTCTGTAATGAAGTGCAATAAAGCGACCTCGGACATACAACATTTCCCTAAGATCCCCGAAATTTGTAATCTGAATCATATCACTACAACGATAAACACAGGAAAATTGAGAATCCCTTTGTTAATGGAAAACTTTTTAGAACTTCAGAATTTCTCCATTAAATCCATAAGGAATCGCAATGTGGACCGTACCATCTGAAAACCTGAATAAATTTGCAAATTTTTCTGAAATTTGACAGCTTTCAGCACGTTTTCTAAAAATTACGTTACAGTACGAGTATTTTCAGAAACGTATTATTATTATTATAATTTTATTTTTTTTTATTGCATTGTTTGAACTGCAATTGCGGTCCTTGGAACTTCGTTCAAAATCACAATTTATGAGTAAAGGAAATTCAAAGCTGAATCCGAAAATATGGTCACAAGTTGAAAAAAATGGTATTAAAGTGGAGGAAGTTTGGGTTTTATGGCACCTTACCGCATTAAAACGGCCATATCTCCCACATTTTGCGTGCGATTTCAGATCTGAACCCACTATTGGAAAGAGCGTTGAATTTCCTATCGCCCCAACGAGGAACAGCCCGGCGGACTCTGACTCGCTGTACAAATCCGCGTCGCTCATTGATAGAAGGGGGTCATAGATTGAATGGTGGGCATTTTGAACAGTATTTACAGTAAAAATGTACAATTTATTACAATGCTTCATTAATGATTTAATACTTTTGGTTTATTATTCAATAGTAAACTATTGTAATCGCTCTGGAAAAAAAAAATCTAACCCCCCTGAAAATTTTATGGTTTACGTTTCAAAGGGTGTAGAATCAGAATCTGCAATAAACAATTTTCCGTCCGTCAGCCGTACGCCGTACGCACGATTTCTCCCAAACGGCTGGAGCAAAAAATCTGAAATTTTCAGGAAAAATCCATCTTGGTCCGACGACGCCCCAATTCTTGAGCCAGCTCTATCACTCAATTTAAAGTGCCCTTTAAGGGCTGTCAAAGTTTTGTAAAATCCCTAAAAACCTCAAAACAAGTCGAATCGGCCTAAATATACACTTATTTGAAGAACATACCATGAGGAATCGAATGAGCCCCTCCGCAGCGGTATCCACTTCCGAAGGTCAAACCATTCCCGATGTATGGCCCGATTTATGGTGCCAACATTTGCGTTTTTTGGTTTATTATTGTTTGTTTGTAACCTAGTGATGCCGATAGCGTCGAGTTGTAGTGAATGTGGATACTGGAGTGATAGCCGATGTGGATACTTGTAGTTTATAGCCGATACACGGGTTGAAGCATTCTGATATGCATGAAACGCTGATAACATATAGGTAAATATTATTCAATATTATTACTGGGGTTTATTATTATTATAGCACGTAAGTCGGTTGGTAACCAAAATACCTATTTGGATTGATCAGTTGATCATATTTGTGTGCCTCCTGAAATTCAATAATTGCTCTATCACCTGTGAAAAACGCTGCAAATTCTTTCACTGGGGTTTATTATTCAATTATTCATGATTTGAATTTCTACTGAGCTTTGGAGTGTGCGTGTTCCACAGGTGATAGAGTGATTATTGAATTTCAGGAGGCACACAAATATGAACAACTGAACAATCCAAATAGGTTTTTTGGTTGAGAACAGATTTACGTGCTCTATGCGTATCTCCTGAAATTCAATAATCGCTCTCTATCACCTGTGAAACACGCACACTCCAAAGCTTAGTAGAAATTCAAATCATGAACGTAAGCCAATTGAATAATAAACTCCAGTGAAAGAATTTGCAGCGTTTTTACCAGACGAATCAACGCATGATGGAAAACCGGAGTATCCAGTCAAAAACCACGTTTTTCTTACTTGAAAAGCAATTTTCTCCCAGAAAACTACACGGAATTTCAAATCTAGTTATATCGCTAGAAAGCCTAGATTTTGGCGCACCTTTTAGCGTTACAGGCTAAAATTCACAAGCCTTATTACAGGGACTCATTGGCGTTTGAAGAAAGTCGAGATCACCACGATTTGACATCGTGTCCTTTTCAAGCTGATTTTTTCACCCGTTTCGCCAGCTCAATAAAATTGGTTCCTCATTAGGGCGATAGGAAATTCAACACTCTTTCCAATAGTGGGTTCAGATTTGAAATCGCACCCAAAATGTGGGAGATATGGCCGTTTTAATGCGGAAATGTAGAAAAAAACGAGAAAAATCTTAAAATTGAAAAAAAACCGCATTTCCAAGAGTATAAAGAACATTGCTAAGAGGCATTTTCGATCAGAAATTTTCCGTAGAATCTTCTCCTGACCTGTGACAGTCACGAACTGAAACACCCTTTAGAGATATATCTACAAGAAATATATCTCTATACATTTTATTAAAGAGATAAGAGGGTTTTTCATTTATACGGATCGGAGCATCAAAGGAGGTCAACAGTGCTGCTATAGTAGTCGCAGGGGACGCAATAATCACCTTTGACGTCGATCGGGTGATCCAACTTCCTGAAGTCTTGGGTGATGGACGGCAGAGCTTTGATGAGATCCAGTTGCTCTTCGATGGTCAACCCGTGGCGATCGGGCTCCGTGATCAGCTCTTTCTTTTGGATGTCTTCGATGAACATCCTCTTCCTCCTCCTCAAGCACCTATACGAGGAAAATGTGATGACATATCTGGTAAAATGAAGCAAATCAAAGCCGGCTTGAAGCATCAAAGCGGCTTGACGTACATTGTACGTATTAAATGCTTTTAAGCTGGCTTAAGCCTTGTACGGTACAAGGATTTCGAAGAAGTAAGTCTTCGTCAGGAAACTGAACTACAACATTACTGTGCTTTGAGCAAAAAATTAAGTATTTTAAAGACCATATAGTCCAAAAATCAAAGTACCTACGTCCAAAAGAAAATGTCAAAGATGGTGACTATCACACAAAGTACCATATTACTGTGTCTAATCCTTAAGAAGTACTGCATAGAGCGTATAGTCCAAAGTGAAAATCAAAGAAGGTAACCAGGAACCGTCCAAAGTTATTATATATTTCAGATAACACAAAACACAAATTACTGGGCTTGGTGCTTAGAAGTGTTCTATATACTCTATTTTTGGACAGTTTTGGAATATACCTCGATTTTTTGGGCTATATGCAGATTCGTGCATTTACTTACAATTGGAATTTCGTATTTTCCAACAGGTACAATCAAAAATAATTGAGTGGTTTCTGGCAAGAACAAGATATGTCCAAAATTTAAATGGGAGAAATTGCTAAGTTTTGGTTTTGGATTATTATTCAATAATAAACAATTGTAGTCGCTCTTGAAAAAAAAAAAAACATTCTAACCACCACTGAAAATTTCATGGTTTACGTCTCAAAGGGTGTAGAATCCAAATCTGCAAATAAAAATTTTTCCGTCCGTCTGCCATACGCCGTACGCACGATTTCTCCCAAAATCCATATTTTTCCGACAACGCCCCGATTCTTTAGCCAGCTATCCCACTTAATTTAAAGTGCCCTTTAAGGGTTGTCAAAGTTTTGTAAAATCCCTAAAAATCTCAAAAAAAGTCAAGGCGGCCTAAATTTGGACTTTTTTTGAAGACCTTTCCCGAGGAATCGAATGAGCCCCTCCCCAGGTCCGTAGCTCAAACCATTCCCGATGTATGGCCCGATTTATGGAGCCAACATTGCATCCACATTCACTTCATCACTAGGTTACTGCGATCAAAACAAAAACAACAGCGTTTTTTGTTTTCTTTTTGTTTTGATCGCAGTAACCTAGTGATTTAGTGAATGTGGATACTGGAGTGAACTCCTAAAAGGGTTTAGAGCCGATACACGGGTTGAAGCATTCTGATATGCATGCTACGGTTACGAAATTTAAAATTTTCAAATAGAATATTTTTCCATTGTAATCGCTCTTGAAAAACGCCGCAAATTCTTTCACAGGGGTTTATTATTGAATGATTCATGATTTGAATTTCTATTAAGCTTTGGAGTGTGCGTGTTTCACAGGTGATAGAGCGATTATTGAATTTCAGGAGATATGCATAGAGCAAGTAAATCTATTCTCAACCAAAATACCTATTTGGATTGATCAGTTGATCATATCTGTGTGCCTCCTGAAATTCAATAATCGCTGTATCACCTTGAAACACGCACACTCCAAAGCTTAGTAGAAATTCAAATCATGAATCATTGAATAAAGTGAAAGAATTTGCAGCGTTTTGAACTTAATGCTCTACGAACTCCTTCTTTTAGCTTAAAGTACAGTAATTTTGTTTTTCCTATTTCCTATACCATCTATCTCAAATGTAATTTTGGACAGTACCTAGTCATCATGTCTGACATATCCTTTTACATATTTGGACTACATACTCCATAAAATACTATATCTAAGCGACAAGCACAGTAATGTTGTACTTCGCGTTTCCTGAGCGATTTATCCCAAGTGTGCAAATAGTTTTAGACCAGCGGTCTCCAAACTATTCGCCCCAAGGGCCATATCATAATGTGGATTTGGTCGGGCGGGCCAACATAGTGGTCTGGGGGGCTAGCCCCCAGCTGAAGGGGGATACGGGGGCTTCCGCCGGAAAATTTTGAAAATTAGACACTTGAAAACAGTGTTTTCAAGCACTCCTAGACGAGTTTGACAAATTCAAAATTAGGCCTAATAAAGGATATTTTTGGAAAACCAATCTAATGTGATGTGTGCTATTGTTTTGTGAATACAAGGTCTTTCCACTTAGGATCATAGTTCGTTGTTCCAATCTTTAGCAATTTTTTTAAGTCTTCTGAAAGCATTGCTCGATATTTGGATTTGACGTGTGTCATTTTTGAAAAGGTTTGTTCGCATAGATACGTTGAACCAAAAATTGATATCATTTGTCCGGCGGTAGACTAATTATTTCCATCTATCCATGTTTTTCTGGACCAATTCCTCCCGCGGGCCGTAGTTTGGAGACCCCTGTTTTAGACAATACTTAGTCACCTTTGGCAAGTCCTTTTGGACATAATTTGATTTTTGGACTAAATGCTCAGTAAAATGATTTTTCTTAGCTTTAAGCTCAATTTCTACATCCTGTTTCCTTGTGTCCCTTTGTTTGTTCTCCTTAATAACTTATTCTCGGAAAACATTATTATCGGACAACGTACCTCCTCATCTTCTCCTCGCAAGTGAGATGTTCGTCCGTCTTCACTTCTATGGCCCCTTTCAGAGGATCGTCGTAACCGAAAGACTGCTCCCGAATCTTAGGGGCCAACGTGTAATTGTGCTTCTTGGGGTTCAGTCTTTCTTGAGGCCCGGGGAGTGTGAAGTCGGGAAGAAAAGCGTTATAATACTTGGCCATATTCCCGTAGCGGTAGATCCTCCACTTCCTAGCGAATCGATTTTGTGGAATATAAGAAATTCAGTTCGTGACAATATGCAGACAGCATTCGCTTAAAGAAAATCATTTTACTTACGTAGCAGTGGGAGTAAGGAATGAGTCAGGAATAACACAACACCTTCAAATGTCTGGTCGATCAAGATTTATTACAATTAATACAATATGGTAATCTGTCAGTGAGTATTCTAGTTTTAAAATTAATTTTTAAAAACGCTGTTACAAAAATGTCGAGAGAACAAATTACTAAAACCTTTTTAAACTCCTATTATTTTTTGATTTTGTTATTTTTCAAAGTATACCAATGATTAAATTTCCTTTCATAATTTACATTTTTCAAATCGGTTGTTGATGAAAATATCCATTTCTTTTATAAAAAGCAGAAACTTGACTTAGGTCTACATAAGTCACGAGATAAAATGGGAATGTAGTACAAATGTGTTGTCAAACTTGGACAAATCTTCTTCCCATTATTTTGAAATAACAGCAAGAAAAGAAAGGCTGCGAAGTTAGAGGTGGTAGAAGTAAGGAGATAGCTTACTCGTATTCATTACGCGTTTACTGCACTTAAGTTGTAAATAAAAACGGAGTAAGATGGAACGTTGTCTATATTTCCGCGAAAGTAAAGAGTTACACTGTTAAATCGACGGTTAGGTCATCATCAGTAACAAACATGAACTTGTTCTTAATTTCTTCCTGTACTTACTTAAAACCAGTGTACCTATTGGAGGAATTAATTTCATTTTCATTTCATTTCAAATCGCAGTGGTTTCATAATCCTTTGTAACCTTTAAATTCGAGTGATGCGTCAATTATATACAATCAGAACCACACATTCTTACGCGTCGATTTCAATTACAGTTTTGCCATACTCAAGGAAAACCAACCAAAACGGAGTTTAGTACCGTTTCATATCGTTTTCTCTTGAGGTGATAAACTCATGAAAAGAATTTTCCTCCTGGATCATCTCAGTAAAAGTCGTCAGATTGAAGAGATTTACGGAGTTTGAGTGGTGGTACGAATTTGGTCAGAAACAACAAATTATCAACATTGCAACGCCCAATGCTACGGCCAAATCAGATTGGGGTTGATAATACACGGCGCTCAGAGCAACCCCTCCTTCAAGACCTGGCGGTCGTGCGGGTCATTGCATACCCTCGCCCCTGACTAAGACAATGCCTCCTCTGCAGCTTTCCCAATTTTCAATATAATCGAAGAGCCGAGAGACTGCTATTGTTTGTGTTCATTTACGATTGATTGCGATGAGTTGCGATTTCAAGATTTTGTCAAAACTGTCATTTCGCGCAGCAATCGCACATCTTCAATGCAATAAAAAAAATGTTTTCTGACATCAAATAGACAGAAAATTTAACGCTCTTTCCAACGGTGTCATGAAATTTGAGCTATCTCTAAAGTTGAGGGAGTTATTATAATATTACTGAAAAGAAATGGGAAAAGAGACAGAATCAACTGATTAGGCGAAGATCGAGAAACAACCGAAAAAGCTTTTATTAACGAAGGTAGGTAGCGCACCGAGCAAGCCTATCGATAAGAGATTCGTTTAAGTCAATCAATCGTCACTAGGATGCGTACAAATGCAACAGTTATGACAGTTTTCATGACATAAGATCGAAAACACGAAAAAAATGTTTAATCAAGAATTACTCGGAAACGAGGACTCTGGCAAAAAATTGCTAATTGGCATTTTTGGTTGGAAATGAGTTGTACAACACGTAGGAGTCGGATTGTGCATGGCCTTGGGACACCCTGTATATTTAATTAAGCAATTAAGTTGAAGAAATTCGACGGAGGTAAAGAGGAAAAGACTTTTAGATGTATTGTAAAACTTCTTGTTTTTTTGAATGACCATTTCTTCTTCTTACGGGGCTTTAAATTAATGAATTAATTTTATAAACGACTATTGTTGTTTTCACCATTACACCGTTTGCATTTTTAGTACAATCCTAATACTATTTTTAGCGATAATTTTATAATATCGTGCTAATATCGTGCCATCATCATAAATAGCAATTCAAAAATTAATGAATGCACTAGATGCGTAGAATGGCAACAATAGCTGAATATCCTGCAAAAAATATAACGGCTGCTTAATGATTTGGTGATTAAAGCATTGAATCATTAATAATGAAGGCATTAAACTATTAATGATTAGAGCATTACATGGCAGCTATATTTATTAGCAGAATATTTAGAAATTACCGCTCAAAACAGTGCTGGGAATAGTATTTTGTAATGTGTTTTGTAAGTAAGTATACTTCTTGAAATGGGTTTCCACAACTTCGTCGCGAGTGACTTAGTCCGTACTTAAGTTGTACGTATGTGACAAACTGGAAAGGCTATTCATTTATCATTATCATCTACTTCCGTTGAAAATGAATGTTTAGAGGAGTTTGCGATACTGCACCATGCAATTCACAAAGAACCATTTGGGATTCGTCCCGAAAAACCTCGGAGGGTTTCGTGGGTGTACACACAAAAAGGTGATCGAAACAGTAGGTGTACAAACAGGCACAGCCCCGATAAAAATTGCACATTATAGGACCAGGAGACAGCGTTTACTTTTTGATTTTCCCTAGTTTCTCAGAAAGGAATTTTGGATTGTTTCGAGTTTTTGGTTTCCATAAGTCATGAGCGAATGCAGTTTAATTTTGAACATCGAAAAACTCGCCAAACGACTTTTTTTCGTCGATTAAGGAATTTGAATAGAGAAATTTCAAGAACATGAATGTTTGTCCATCCCTTTAACACTTCTAGGGTCATGTTGTGGTAGGTTCAGCACATAGAAAGACCTAAGCACCGCTATTTTGTGAGGAGAAAGTCTAATTTGTCAAGTTTTCTTCTTATGAAACGTGAAAGAGGACACATAATGGGGCTAGGGCGTCACATCGCTTTACAGAAATACGTATATTACATGTACGATATGGTTTGAAGAAATAGTCCACAGTAAGATCTGTTACGGCTAAGGACACTTCGGATCCGTCCCTACCTACAGTTTGATCCTAGTCCCCACGCATAACTGGTCGCCATTTTCGGATTGGCTGGATTTTGATAGAATGATGTCAATATCCAGAAATTTCCAACCCGATTTCAGAAATTCACAACCCGATTTCAGAAACTTCCAACCCTATTTCAGAATTTCAATTTCCGAATGCTTCTCAACGGTAACAACCACTGGTACTAACATCGGGCCACCTTCTGTAGCAGGTGTCAGGGGCTTTGAGTCGCAGGATATCAAAATGGACTTAATACCAGCCGCAACTCGTGAGCAGCTCATACATAATTGGGCCCAACAAATCACTATAAATTGCAACAAAAAAGGCAAGAAAAAAACGCTGAAACTTCTTTCACTGGGGTTTATTATTCAATTGGCGTGCGTTCATGATTTGAATTGATACTAAGCTTTGGAGTGTGCGTGTTTCACAGGTGATAGGGCGATTATTGAATTTCAGGAGGCACACAAATATGATCAACTGATCAATCCAAATAGGTAACCAAATTGATAACCAAAATAAATACTGATATCAACACAAAAACAATAATAAACAAAAATAACGCGAATGTTGGCACCGTAAATCGGGCCATAGATCGGGAATGGTTTGACCTAAGGACCTGGGGAGGGGCTCATTCGATTCCACGTGGAGTGTTCTTCAAAAAGAGTACAAATTTAGGCCTTCTTGACATTTTTTGTGGTTTTTAGGGATTTTACAAAACTTTGACAACCCTTAAAGGGCACTTTAAATTAAGTGACAGAGCTGGCTCAAGAATTGGGGCGTCGTCGGACCAATATTGATTTTTCTTGAAAATTTCAGCTTTTTTGCTTCAGCCGTTTGGAAGAAATCGTGCGTACGAGGGATTCTATACCCTTTGAAACGTAAACCATGAAATTTTCATTAGAATTTTTTTCATCAAGAGCGATTAAAATGGTTTTTTATTGAATAATAAACCAAATACGACAAATTGCCATTTTTTAAGAAAAGCACTCCGAAAAATTAATCAAACATGATCATTTAAAAACGTATGCAAAACATTGCACTGAAAAATTTATTGAAAATATATCAAGATAAGCTAAAGATCGAGGGGGGGGGAATGTAAACACAATTTAACATAAATGTACTCAATATATGAACATTTACAGAAAATTGCTCATGCAGTTATGCTGCATGACTGGAACTTTTTGCTTCCGAGTCTACTAAGGTAGCAGAAACATTGTTTTCACTTTCGGAATGTGAAAATTTTTTGTCTCCAAAATAAAAAATTCCAGTCGCATTTTGCGTTTTAGACCTTTCTGAACAATTTTGGTTCCGTGTCTGTCTGTGTGTCTGTCTGTCTGTCAGCAAATCCTTGTTACGGGCAAAACTACACGAAGTTATAGTCTGATTTTGATGAAATTTTCAGGGATTGTGTGGGTTGGGGTGTAGATGGTCCCCTATAGGTTCCATGACCCCCGGATCAATAGTAGCCTCTATTCTTCCTCTATTCCTCGCATGCGCAAACGTGAAATCCTTGCCACAAGCATAACTCCGGGAGTTCTTGACCGATTTCGAAGACATTTTCAGGGATTGTTCGGACTTATTAGGTATATTTTATAGTTTGTTCAATAGTTGAACGTGCCTACCTTTATTTTCTTAAGTTATGCTCCTGCATAACAATAAATTTACCCTAATTCAATATTTACGCGCCTAATTGAACGAAGTTCTCAATAATAATTTTCAATGAACTATACAGTCATGTTATGGATACGAGGAAGCTATGTGCCACACCCACTTGGCAGACGTTTTTAAACTCATGCTATGATGAGTAATCCCATTTTTTGATCATAACTCGATCAATCATTTCACTCAATTATTGACGACATTCTGAAATTGAAATGTACGATTCTGAATGTGGGTTTGAAAATCCTGGAACTGGTTTGGGAAATTCCGAATTTGACTTGGAAAAGCAAAGAAGAGCTTCTTTGTCTTGGAAGATATATGTTAGTTTTCAGAACTTGTACATGTTTCTCTTTTAGACGTTTTTCGGTCCAATTTGATTGGACAACCCACTCAAGAATCAAAAAGCACAACCTGATATTTTCTAATCCATCACGAGCCTGCTTGGCTGCCAGATCGGCCGCGGCGTCGTTGGCTCCTTCATCGTCGCTTTCGACCATCGCAGCGGCCATCTCGCGGGCGAACGCTCTCGCCTGTTCGATGGCCGGCTTCAGCTCGAGGACGTCCCAGGAAGGCGGGAGACGGCCCTGACCCAGGCCCTGGGTCGTCTTGCTCGCTCCGATCTCTTTCCAGGGCGTGCTCCTCAACTCCGGAGGAATCTTGGGATTGTAGACTCGCGTCTTGAAGATGGCCTTCCTGTCGGAGAACCAACGCTCGCGATCTGGATGGTCGACCGGCCGCTCCCTCGCTTTGCTCAACACTATAACACAAGTCACCAGTGACAAACAGAAACTTGCATTAGGAGTATGCAGAGATGACGCTTTATCAGTGAAACACTAAGTTATATCAATCAAGTGTCAATGGTATCAGTGGCATCTGCATTACTGGTAACCGTAAGAGTGATAACCATGAGATTTGACTATGAAATTCGCTTATTTAGACTTTTTTCCCGGTAGATTAGGAAATGGCCACACCGTGGACCGCTTCGGATGAACGGGAATGAATGTTCCGTTCGACGATGGTTCGCAGGATAGCCACAATCTCACTTGTAATGGAAACTGTCATAACTCTACTCATTGACATCAAACTTGATGATCAGCAAACATAATAAACAATCAATCCACAAGATAAATCGGCCATTCTACGGCACAAGGGTACTAAAGTAGAAAATATTTCGAAAAACAAGACAAGTACATCAGATTACATTCATGTGGCCACAGTAGATACCTATTACTGTAAACTAGTGAGGTGAGGAGGTGTGAGGTTCATCATCCTCCAGCAGTTTCTGCTCCAATTTCTTCTTCCGAAGTTTGTGTTGATTAGCCGGTTTAGGGCAGGCCAAGATGTGACGCTCATTTTCTGGTTTTCCAGGCAGCGTGAACATTGTTTAAGAGGAAACATTACAAAAGAGTGGAATGGACTTTGGTAAATTCAATTTCAATTTTCTCGTTCTAATAGAAACAGCGGATGTGTTTAAAGTCGCGTTTACACGAGGCCAGCTGACTGGCTCCAGTAACCGTTTAGACGTATCCGATTGACTGCCGCCAGTTGGGCTAGAACGATGGAGGAAAGTGCATCTACAAGCCTGATGGTACATAAATATCATCCAATCTGGTACCTGACTTTTCACTCATTTTCTGTTTTTCCACTTCTAAGTTGTAGGTACTTTGAAGTCCCTTTATCTTAGCTTCTGCTTCGATAACACCAAAATCATCCAACACTTTTGTTCTTTGTAGGCATCAGTAAACTTCACATTTAACACTTCACCCCACTTTTTGGACGTCATGTTGTAAAAAAGTACAAAATATTTTGAACAAAACTTAACAGAAAAGCGCACTTCAGCAAGGAAGTTCCATGCAGACAGGTCTGTACTGGACTGGCATGAGGCCTGAGTCGTTCACACGCTTCCAGCAGGCCGGTCCATTCTCGGTTTTTGGTGGTGGGGGGAACTGGACTGGCGTCAAATCGACTCCCGACTGGCCACAGTTAGCTGGACCAACAGCTGGCCTCGTGTAAACGCGGCTTAAACACTTCTGGTGCAAGCTGACACTCCAGTCCAGTGGAAAAAAGCCTATCCAGTGCACTGGCTCGAGGAGTAGATTTGACGCCAGTTCAGTTCCCCCCACCACCAAAAACCGAGAATGGCGCGGCCTATTGGAAGCGTGTGAACGACCTCATGCCAGTCCAGTACAGAACATGGGAGCTAGTGCTTCTCTCATAACAGTGTCTTGTTTGGCGACCAAAGGTGATACTCGATGCAGAAGTTCATCGAAAATAATAGAGCCAATTCTCAACAGAGATCTATATTCAATGGGATTTTATAATCGCAATTCTATTAACAGCTGAGATGAGGCCCCAGATGAATCTCTCCGCAAAATCCATTTTCTTGTCCACTCTCGTTCCTCGTTAAGTTCTTCTTGCAATACTTTACCGGATTCCCTCACAAAATCTTTACACAAATCTCGAAAAATGTTATTCAATTCAACGCGGGTGAGTTCCTCCATCCTCCATCCAACTCCTCCATCGTTCTAGCTCAACTGGCGGCAGTCAACTAAATACGTCTAAATGGCTTTATGTAAACGCGGCTTAATATACGATAAATGACATTAAAGGAAGAATGACTTTGAAGCTGTAATTACAAATCAGATTGGATGAGATGCGATTTCTCTAAATAGCATGTATACATGGTGTTTCCTAAAGAAAGCACTGATTTTGACTGTGAATAACTTTATCAAGAAAAATGGTACGCAAAATTAAAAGGTATTTTTCGATTTCATGTCACAAATGATCTATGTGGTTGCCACGCGAAACACGTACGATGACGCAAATGGCAAACAAATTATTCAGAAGAAGCATACGGGGGTTTATTGAGGATCGGTCTTGAATAAATAACTTGTTCCCGACGTTTCGAAGTTTTATTTCCCCATTGTCAGGGGAAATCTACGAAAATGACGAAAAATGGAATAATTTAATAGTGATTAACTTATGGGTGTTTTAATTGAGAATAGAATTTCATACGTATTAGAAATCCCTACCTATTTATTTCTAAATATGTAAGCCCCCAAAGAACGAAGTTGTTACGTACAGCAAAGCAATTTAATTTTTAAATTTAAGAAAATGTAAAACAGGAATTTGGAAGTAGTTAGCACAGGGGCCTAATAGGAGAAACCGGTAGACAATCTAGACGAAAAATAATTAATACTCTGGAAGACTCCTTTAATCTTCCACCCTCAACCCAACAATCGTAATTAAAGGTTTTTAATCCGGCTGGACATAACCGAAACGGTGAAAATCATTTGTACAACATTCAATAGACAAAATACATTTACGGTGAACTAATTCTAAACCAACTCTACAAACCAAAACTACTTCAATATAAATTGCAGCCCAGAATTACTCATAAAGAAACACAATTAGATAAAGCGTGACTCGGTGACCACTACTGTTAAAAGAAGGTATGCATTACAAATGAATTGGACCTCTTTCCAATTGATTAAACATTTAATCGTAAGTCTGACAAATTTCAACGTATATGAGCTAAAAAAAAAAACATCCAAATTGTGCAACGATTTGACGAATAGTTCACAATCATTTTTAATCTAGCAAAATAAGGAAAGACAAATTAAATTTTAAATGAAGGTTCAATAGAGTAGTTGCTGATTGGCTGCAAATGGAACAATTCGTGGTTAATTTGAAATTTTCGGCACAATTATAGTTCTAGAAGTGTAACTAAAAAAGTACTGAATATAGGAAATTCTGCGATTTTTAAGGTCGTAACTTGGTTTAGTGTGTAAAATAAATAAAGTTAATTAATACAAAATGGCATTTAAATCATAAAGTTGGGAGAGGGGGATCGGTTTTTCCTAAAATCTATCGATTTTCGTTAAAACTACCACCTTTTTTCTCATTCAAAAGACGCTTTTCCTGCTTGTTGTTACTTTGATCAATTTTTGGATACCTATATGATGAAGTGCAGAAGTTTTTACTGTACTTGCAAACTACTGTTCATTGTTTATAAGAAAAGAGAAATCGGATTGAAACTCGGCGCTACGCGCCTCGCCAGGGGGCAAGCCCCCTGGACCCCCTTTTGCTTTTATTTAGAGACTACTGCCACAAGTATAGGAACGTAGAATACGCTTTAGCCTCGATTGAACGCTGAACGTTCAACGATGATCATCGAACGTTCATTGTCGTTTAAGGATCGTTCATAAATGTTTTAGTATTGTTGATTATCGTTAGAGAAACGTCCATTAACGTTTGATGGATCGTTCATTGGCGCTCGTGGAACGTGAATTAACGTTGATGAGCGCAACATTTCACATTATATATGAAAAGGTTGCTGTGTGAGAGAAAATAATGAATTCATTGGATGCAATTAATGCTCTGGCAGATTGTCCAGAAACACCTCTGCTGAAGGTAGATGAAGTAGAGCAGAATAAATGGTATTTTCAAGATGAAAATGGCAAAACTTTGATCAGGAAAACTGTTTTTGCAAATGCAAAAATGAAAACTTCGATTGGCTTAAATTTGAAGGAAAACTCGTTTTTCTAACTGAATCTACGAAAGGAAAATAAGGAATAAGGAATAAAAATGAAGGTATGTTAAGAATGTAAAAACGGTTTATTTTTTTATTTTTGTGATGCACAATCGTTAGAGGTAATGGACAATAACGGTTTATGAAATTTATGAATTTAATTTAATATTTATTAAACTTCAAATAAAATTTATTCAAATAAAAGGTACCTACCTCAAATAAAGCAGCGCTTTTTTATTCTGTTTAGTTTTAGCACGTGACATAAATAAAATGACTCACTTCAAACGGGTTTGTCGCAACTACTACACATGGATGTAATGTATGGTATGGTATCCAGGGTTTGTCGCAACTACTACACATGGATGTAAATATTCTTATGTTTATTGGTCTCGCGTCACCGTTTTCGTTCCTGGATACCATACCCTTTTTCGTTCCACTCCCGCGTGACACTTTTCGGCTAGTTAGTCCACGGCTAAAGCGTATTCTACGCTAAAAAAAAAACATTTTTTTAATTTTACAAAGTTTGAAATTTGTACAGCTACTTCGGTCTCTTAACTCCCTTAAAAAGTTAGGACTTGGCTTCAAGAAGATAGGAAATTTAATGGTCTTGCTAACGGTATCCTCAGATTTGAGTGTTTCGATGAATGAAGGAGTCACATAAGATATTGTCGAAAACACGATAAACATCTTAAAGTAGATAAATAACGAGAGATAAATCTTCGAAAAACAGAGCCTCTTAAAAAACTGTAGGAGGCACTTTTTGTTGAAAATTTCTTATGGATGGAGATATCCTGTAATCATCACACTATATAAAGACGAGCTTATCAGAGTATATCGACGTTTCAGGGGGTGGTAACGCTGGGCGGGTGGAATTCTCGCCTCCGTCTCCCAGGGCAACCGACCTGCTCCCCCCGACCCCGCCAGTGAAGGAAGGAGGGCCCCAGCGGGGGGAAGCGTCTCCCAGGGCAAGCGACGTGGTCCTCTCCTCGGGGATTTGGGATATACGATTTTTTGACTTTGCATATTGTTATTATGATTGTGTTATACCTTTTTCTTTTTAACTGTAATGGTTAAACTAATTATACAAAGGAAAAATGTTCAATACGATCGGGAATGGATTCAAAAATACGAGGTTACGGAAATAGGTACTACAAATACGTCAGGACTACCAGCAAACAGAAAGTGCGCTGTGCTAGAGAGATCCCGTTTGGATCCTTTAGGTGATTTACCAATTCTGTCGAAAAGTTGGTCTAACGTCAGTTCCACTCGTGCAGCGGGCTCTCTCATCAAACTGCTCGAGTCTTGAATCAACATGGCATCAAAAGCATTGAAGTGAAGGAATTAAAGTTGGTGAACTCATTAGAAAAACTAAAACTGATGTACCTACTTCAGTGAAGGTACCAGAGTGAACTTATCTCAATAAATATCAACTATTGAACTGTTTTTATATTGGCGTCACAATGCCTGCGCGAAGAAAAAATAAACCCCAGTGAAAGAATTTGCAGCGTTTTTTATAGCAGTAACCTAGTGATGTAGTGAATGAGGATACTGGAGTGAACTCCTAAAAGGGTTTATTGCCGATACACGGGTTGAAGCATTCTGATATGCATGTCTTACGAAATTTAAATTTTTCAAATAGAATATTTTTCCATTGCAATCGCTCTTAAAAAAAAGCTGCAAATTCTTTCAACGTTTCAACGATCACCGTCCATCATTTGACGATCGAAGCGCTCATGATTCGAAACAATTGCCTACACCGGCAGATGCCCTTCCCCAAATGTGAGTTTTCTTTGGATTATTGATGTATTTTTTAGGACGTTCCTCTCAAGCAAGGCTTTCAGAGCAGTCAAGGCTATAATATATAATAGAATTGATTCAGGGCGGTGTGGTACAACCCGAATATGAACAAAAACAATAACAGCATCCGTTTCAAACCAATTTAAGACCAAAAACGCTGCAAATTCTGTCACTGGGGTTCATTATTTAATTTTATTCATTTGGCTTGCATTCATGATTTGAATTTCTACTAAGCTTTGCAGTGTGCGTGTTTCAAGGTGATAGAGCGATAATTGAATTTCAGGAGGCACACAAATGTGATCAACTGATCAATCCAAATAGGTATTTTGGTTGAGAACTGATTTAAGTGCTCTATGCATATCTCCTGAAATTCAATAATCGCTCTATCATCTGTGAAACACGCACACTCCAAAGCTTAGTAGAAATTCAAATCATGAATGCAAGCCAAATGAATGAAATTGAATAATAAACCCCAGTGAAAGAATTTGCAGCGTTTTGTCATAACGAGCTGTGGTACACTGACAGCTAAGGGCTCAAATTCCTTCGCTCTAAATCGCAATTTCGGTTTGAATAATAATTTCGTCAAATTTCGAAATACCTATTTCAGAACTTTAAATTTTCGTAGATGGAGCGGATAATAGTGATAAACCGTCATACCTTCATTATTTTCATCTGTTATTTCATCGTATCCCAATTTTTGTCCAACAAACCTCTCTTGTGCAATAAATCTAGAAAATTTTGAATTTGCTGTCATGAACGGATCGCCGTTCATACCTACCTCCTAGAATTGTCAACCAATTTTAGCGCTTTTTTCTGTTCGATTAAGAATTTCACCGTTTTCAATAATATTTAAAAGAGTTTGTGATTATGTTTGGGAGTGTGATCGTGTAAAAACCGGATCCCGGAATGGGTGCATTCCAATATTTCATGAAAAACCGCTTTTCCACGAAATTCACTGCAACACCATGTGAACACTAGAGCTCCGTCAGTAGCTTTCTAATAAAGCCTTAATATATATTTATATAGTTTATCACTTATATAACTAATTAGAACCAGAAACTATCGATTAGTAAATCATAGCCATGCTTTTTTTGCTCCAAAACTGCCATGATTAGCTGGATTCATTAAGATTCCCACTTTGGAAAGTTCGTATTGTTTCATGCGAATTGATAGTGCGAATAGTGTTCGCAACAACATGATCCCAAAAGGCACATAAATGTCGCACAATGCGCCTTATAGAATATTGGGAATATTGACCGTACCTGTTCACATCGGCAATTGCTATGAATATCTAAGAAACAAAGTCCAACCAGGTTCTCATTTGCGTACTAGATCAAATTTAAATTTAACAACTATATACTCCAAGTGCAAGGAATTCATAGAACAGTAAGTAGGTACTGCATCAAATATTTGTACATTACCTTGATAACGAGCGAGGTAAGCCTCTCTGCTGATCTCATTTTTAATATCCTTGTTTTTCATCGTGGTAAATATGTTGTAGTGGGCATCGTGGAAATGCATGTATCCACAATGACGGGCTGGCTGTAAGAGATAGATACAATTAATAAAAATTAAATTGCAATTTATTTTGTTATACCTAATGCGAGCTCTGTGAGGAACTCAAACGATGATATTGCTGTACTATATTTCGATTAAGCAATCATTTCCATCTTGGGATGGATTAATTAATTTTACCAAAGGCTATTGAAAAAAATCAATTCGAAAAATTTAGGAAAATGGCAGTAGAATCCGAACACTATCAGATGTACGGCGTACTTCAATGGGAGGGGGCCGGGTACCTCCAAACAAACGATTATCGGATGCATAAGCTATTAGCCAAGGTACGTTGCGAACAAATAAGACTCAATAGCAAACCGTGGAATAAATCGACCCTGAGTGCTATATGCCCAATGTGTATCATGCAGGAGGAGGAAAATAGTTACCATTTTCTGTGTGTCTGTCCCATCATAATAGAATTTAGAATAAGATATTTCCGAATACGAACGTTTGAACCAAATGAAATGATCGCACTTTTAAACGGAGCAAACTGGAAAAAATTGTACTTGTTTGTACGGGACGCAATAAAATACAGGAACTTCCTAGTAGCCAATTTCAACGATGTGGAATAATGACATTATATCGCATCATACATTGTTAAATTATATCATATTCTATTTTGTTATATTCCATTATATTATTGTGTCAAGTAGATGTGTAAAATAAATTATCTGTACAACAAAACTAACATTTAACCTATTGAATACATAACTAAGATCAAAATTAAAATAGCAATTAAAAAACGTAAAATGAATTATACGCGAAACTTAAAATCTTCTTCTTGTAAATCAACCAATTAAACTTATAGATCAGTAATACTATTAGGTCATACATGGTATCAGTAGATCTGATTGATGCGATGGAAATATGAAATTCACTCTCTTATAACTTGAATAACCGCGTTTACCTAATTGCATTACATTATAAATTATAGATTACATGCATCTACACTAATACTGACCAACTACTCGGACAGCTGCAAAAAAATTCCATGTCCTACAAATGTTTTTCAAATATTATTTGTATTATGTTTATTTCTTGATTAAACATTTTTTCTATCTATCTATCTATCTATTAATTTGTTATGCAACATTCAAGTAAAGTAACATAAACAACTATTGCAAGTTGCAGTTTAGTCAAACTGTCTTTGATAGCGTTGTGAACATAAGAATAGTACCTACAGCTTGTTCTGCGGAGAATATCATTGATTGAGCTGGTTTCGTAAGGAGGTGTGTAAATGTAGAAGAAAGTTGAAGTTTTCCAGTGGGATCTTCTTTGTGAAAAACTAATTTAATTTCCAGCATTAACGAGTTCTAATCACCTTCAAAAAGCAGGAGAGAGTTTGAGAATTATCTGCATTGGAATATTTTGTGCTCGACCAAGTTTGAATTCAGGGGATCGCCACTATACAGGGTGTCCCACGAGTTGTTTCCCCCCACCCCCTCCTAAATCGTATAAATGGGGGTAAACAGGAAAATTGTTTTTGAATCTTCATATTGGTTTATTATTCAATAATAAACCATTGTAATCGCTCTGGAAAAAAAAGTTCTAACCCCCCCCCCCTGAAAATTTCATGGTTTACGTTTCAAAGGGTGTAGAATCCGAATCTGCAATAAAATTTTTCCGTCCGTCGCCGTACGCCGTACGCACGATTTCTCCCAAACGGCTGCAGCAAAAGATTTGAAATTTTCAGGAAAAATCCATCTTGGTCCGACGACGCCCCAATTCTTGAGCCAGCTCTCTCAATCAATTTAAAGTGCCCTTTAAGGGCTGTCAAAGTTTTGTAAAATCCCTAAAAACCTCAAAACAAGTCGAAGCGGCCTAAATTTGTACTCTTTTTGAAGAACATACCATGAGGAATTGAATGAGACCCTCCCCACGTCCGTAGGTCAAACCATTCCCGATGTATGGACCGATTTATGTGCCAACATTTGCGTTATTTTGGTTTATTATGGTTTTTGTTTTGATTGCAGTAACCTTGGTGATATAGTGAACGTGGATACTAGAGTGAACTCCTAAAAGGCTTTGTAGCCAATACAAGGGTTGAAGCATTCTGATAACCATAAAAAACGCTGCAAATTCTTTCATTGGGGTTTATTATTCAATGATTCATGATTTGAATTTCTACTAAGCTTGGGAGAGTGCGTGTTTCACAGGTGGTAGAGCGATTATTGAATTTCAGGAGGCACACAAATATGATCAACTGATCAATCCAGATAGGTATTTTGGTTGAGAACCGATTTTCGTGCTCTATGCATATCTCCTGAAATTCAATAATCGCTCTATCACCTGTGAAACACGCACACTCCAAAGCTTAGTAGAAATTCAAATCATGAACGCAAGCCAATTGAATAATAAACCCCAGTGAAAGAAGTTGCAGCGTTTTTTGTATTGCTCATTGAATGACATAACTTTTTTTTCGAAGTTGTATATTGGGCTTGCCCGTAATAAATAAATAAATATCATATTTGCCCATCCCGCGCAACTGTATCGTAAAGTATCATAAACAACTAAACCAGGTTAGACTTTAGTAAAAGTCCTCCTTCTGAATTAGTGCAATTCTCATATCTATTTCCATTTTCAAAAACTTTTGTTATGTGCGTATTCTAATCATATCTGCATTCCTTATTTACTCGTATTCTTCACCTCCTGCACAAAATCAACTGTAATCCCACCACAAACAGTACAAACCTTGAAAGTTTCCACTTGCAGGTTGCTGAACGTTTTATTGCAGGATTTCTCCGTCTTGTAACACGATCGGCACATCGGCCCGTGTTCTTCTGAGTAGAAATAATCTCCAACAGGCTGAAGCTGGCAGAGGACGCACCAGTCGTAAGGCTCTTCGGAGCATCTGATCATCGTCGCCAACTTGATGGTCTGCGGACCTCCCCAGGTGTTGTGCTTCTGAATGGGTCTTCCCAACTCCTCGCTCATTCTGATGTTGTAAGATCCAACCCTGGAATATCCGAAAAAAACAAGTTGACATCAACCTGATATCAGAAGTCCAGCTCACAATAGCCTCCACAACCTCACTACGCAATTTTGAGGTAGAAGCATATAAGTCGTGAAAAACTGTTATAATATTTCGAAATAAAGTTGTTACCAAATTTTTTCTTTTCTATTTCCGACATCAAATTATTTCTATTTAGGACACACTTTGCGAATCCCTGTTCTATGCTTTTTCCTTCGAATCCAATTGAAAGGTGGGACTCGAAGGGTTTTGGATATGTAAGATCGACACAGTAGGTTTTGGACAAAGCAGACTTAGGAAACGTATCAAACCCTTTGGCTAATGCAGATTTAGCTAATTTATGTCAAGACTTAATTTCTAAATAAAGAATAGGTTAACATGACACATAGTTATTCCTAATTTTCCTTGTAACTATCAATATTATATAAAACATGAAAAAGGGGAAAAAATTCTCGGTGATGATCTAAGTGATTTAAGGGATCCAACTAAAGCTTTAAATTAAAGTTTAACCAATTTGCAGCCAGGGGTGCCATGCGGTAGGATCATCGTTCCTATAGAAACTTCCGACTTTTTCCTGAATTGCGGCTTGTTTTCTTCAGCAGTAAAAGTCCCCTTTGTCTTATCTCACGAAAGGAGCGATCAAAACGCCATATATGTCGGTCAGTGTTTCTTGAAACATGGACAGGTTTGTGGACGTCAAGTTATTTCAAAATAGTTTGGCGTACTAATCAAAACAACTCATTTCTCTAATTTTTATTTGTGTGCTCTTACAGTTTAGTCATGAGGAAAAATGCATTTACGGCACTAGTGTCGTTTGCATACCATCAGTAACTATTTATGAATAGAGTTGGTTCACGGCATCCATGGCTAGATGTTACACGCTACATCAGCACTTTGTTGCAGATGTTAGCTGCGAATATCGATTCCAACACCACCAAACATCCAAATACGCCAATACATTTTTCTGAACTTGTGGGTTTTTCCTTTTTTTCGTCACATGCTCCTTCCATTTAAGCTACCCAGGATTTGCGTAGGGGACGTTGGTTCCCTTTAATATGAGTGGTAGGCGTTGTCACAATCTTTTTGTTGGTGAAATAGAGATGAGTAGATTTGGTATAATTTAGCTTTAGTCGCCACTTTTTAACTCATTCATTCACTGCAGGTGTTGCTTTCTGCAGCTTTCTTGTTGAGTCCTTTACTGAAACTGAAACAGCAACAATTGCAGTATCATCTGCAAATGTTGTTGTAGTAGTTCCTTTCTTCTGAGGCACGTTCTGTGTGTGCAGCAAATACAACAAACGACCCAGAACGCTGCCTTGTGGTACACCTGCTTTGATGCTCTCAAGCGTTGAGCTTTTACCCTGAAAAATCTATTGGTCGAGTAAGGATGAAGAATTTCACAAAAGTAATGAGGCAACAAAACTCTCAACGTTAAGTATACCTACTTTCGTGCCACAATTTATGAAAGCCTTGGGATACTTCCAGAGCCAGAGCGTTTGGGATTGCATTACACTTTTGGTTCCAATACTTATTGAACAACGTTAGTTACCCTACATATTTGTGTAAGGGGACTTAACCGGAAGACACATGATTATTTCGATAAACGGGAGTACCTAGTAGTGAACACGACCCTTCTTCCTCGGGAAGGGGAAGGAGAAGAAGGGATACGACCAGGTATAGAAATCCGGACACCGAGCCAGGGCTTCACTTGTTAGCTCTCTCCTAAGCCTTATTAGTGCTAAAAACCCCAAATAACCCCTCTTACAAGTAGGTTATGGTAGGTACACCATTTAGCCTTTCCCTAGAGTGAGAACTTTTGTACGCAGAAGTTGTATTCTGGAGACATCGAGTCACCTGCTCAACCTCCTCTTCTTCACCACTGATATACGAAGCCTGACGCTGCAGACATAGATTTGGAATCATCGACTTCCTCTGCTCAATATCCATCTTATTCCAAGTTTGAGTGACTGGTGTACGCAGACTATATGTCACAGAAACACCGTCGCCCGTACTTAGCTTAACTTCCATCATCTCCGTCAGTTTAACACTGATGCTGCAGACGTACTGCCATGTTGAATCATTGGTTCACACTACAGAAACTTCCTAAATACTCCTCGCCAACTCCAGCTGATCCGCTAACCGAACTTTACGAAAAACCACTATCTTCCTTCAGAAAAGAAAGTAAAATTAGTACAGGAACCAAGATAACTAGTTCCCTTCAACTTGCTAAATAGTTGAAAACTTAGCTCTAATGGCAAATTGATTTCCAGCTAAGTGTTTTTTTTTCTCTTTGATTATACTGAGCAGTCTTTTCTTAGGTATCCTAATAGCAGAACCTAATAGCAAGAAAGTGAACTTAGAAAACAACGTGGATAATCCAGGACTTACGGGGGAACTTCATTCTTAATGACAACCGTTCTTGTAGTTGTGGAGTTGAAAGGTGCCATCGACTGTTCCGTTTTGGGAGGCCACTGAGGAAGATCGTATGACCCTGGGCCAGGGCTCGCTACCTCTACCTTCCTCTTGGAGCCTCGCTGTTTCTTGCATTCACAGCCTTTCTGCACGTCTTCGCCGCAAATGTTGCAACTACTTCTGACCCCGGTCTGGAATTGAAAGATAAAAACTGCAACTTTTTGATTCAAAATCTGAATGGAAATGTTGAGATTTATGAGTTGAATGTTAATTGTGTGGGGATTGACAATTTCTGGTATTACTTGTTGGATAGGGTAGAAAGACGTGTGCTTCAAAAAACGAGTTTATAAAACCAAAACCCAAAACAGTCAGTTTTATAAATAAATATAAGGAACCAAGCATATTAAAAGGGAGCTCCCTGAAGGAGAAATGTTTAAAGAGTTCAACAAAATCTTAACAAATGATCAGGATTCATTATTATTGTCCACTCAGTAGCATGAAGTAATGTTTGGATGAATAGGTTTGTTCGATATTGTACACCATACGAGCAAAATATCTTCCCATTTTTACGTACGTACATCTACAATACAAGGCAATCGTACCGTAAGTGCCAATGGACGTTTGGCGGCTTCCCATAGCTGTTTGCCCTCTGGTTTGCCGTCACTGGAGGTGTAAAGAGCCCACACCGCTTTCTTCCTTTGCTTCAATCTCTGTCGCCTATGAAACATCATAATCAATTTAACATAAGTAATTATTACAACCATGCATAATCATAGCCATAGATGACTGTCTGATGAAGAATTTGCCTTACTCCTTAATTAATGAACAAAACTCATTGTCATGGTAGAAATGTCTAATGGTTATTAAATCAGGCAGAACTATCAAAACCATATTCATTCGTGGCTTTCAACCGTAGTTGCCATGCAATAGAGCAGACCAACAAACAGAGCCACAAACCTGAACAAATTCTGATTATCGTACCCTATAAGTGCCAAATACGCCTCCCAACCCAGCTCTCCAACACCCAAGTACCGGTCTTAAGTCACCCAATACCGTGCATCTTCCGATAAAGTGATAAGCATTTTCCACCTCTTGGTTCTGTACGAACTATATTTCAGAGCCAAAAGATCGCCCCTAATTTGAAAAGCCCATCTGCTGTATTGGAAGCTACTAAATTGACTGAAGGGTACCACTTCACCATTACCACACTTAAGCGCTAAATACTTTCTTTTTTCGTGATTTATTAATTGCAACTGAAAAATCAAATACATTTCATCTAGCAATTTTACACATCATTATAGGTACACTCCAAGAGGGTAGGTTTACAGCAAAACCTAGCCCTTTATTATATAGCTCAATTAAATAGCACTGAGTTCGATTGCACTTCTATTCACACAGCACAACTAAATCCAGTGGTTTGTTTCTCTTGAGACGTCGGATTTCACCGTCGTTGTCCAAAACGTAGAGCATCTCCGGGTTCTCATGTTTGTGGAGGCGATGTTCATGCTTCCTCGCGTATTTTGCAATAATTTCATAGGACCTGTCTCCATCCTCAAATCTCGATGAATATCATCGTTTCGCATGTACCAAGGGGCTCCAACTATACTTCTCAGTATTTTATTCTGAAAGGTTTGGATTTTCTTAATATTTGATTTCTTGGCACAGCCCCAGATCCGTATCCCATAGGTCCAAATAGGGCGAAGGATCTGCTTATATATAAGCCGTTTGTTGTGAAGAGAGAGATGGGAATTCCTTCCCAATAGCCAATAATTCCTTCTGTTCTTGATTTCTTCAAGTTCTGGAAGTTCTTCTTTCTTTAAATTCTTAAGAAATTGTATTAATTTTTTGGAGATATTCTTCCTTTTTATTTTTCATCCAACTATCGTCATTTTGTTTAACTTTAAGAAGGCACTCTTGTAGCGTACTCTGAATTTTTACAATAAAATATTGATTGATTGATATATATATATAATGGAGGTGGTAGAAAAATGAATAATCTAATATGGTAATGGCAACTGCAGTAATGGCGTGTGTACATGGTTCTCATGTCCTGGAGGGGCAACTTCTTTAAAAAGTTGAAATTCACAATTCTACTCACTTCCTCTCCTTGTTTCTTTCGTTGAATCTTTGCCATCTGAACATATACATCCTGAAATCACAACGAAAACATCAGTCGAACAATTTCACAGGTATCAGGGACATCATAAGTGTCATGTAATTGACTGAAAGAAGAACAGGCATGGGAATGGCTATTTAAATAAATAATAAAAATAAAACAAATGAATAATTATATTTGGTTCGGAAGTACACTGGTTAACAGAAACCCGTTTTGTTTGGTTTTGAGGTGATAAGGGCTGGCGGATTTCAGTGTGCTGAATTCAAATTTGAAACCCGTTTTTCGCTATTAGATCTAGTTTTTTTTTCAGATATAGCTCATATTTATACTTTCTAGCTATGTTGAGCGTTAAAAATAGCACTTCAAAAAGCCCAATTAATTTCTCACTTTCAACCTCTCTTTCTATGTTTTATGAGGTGAAGAATCCGAATTTGAAACCCGATTTCGGCTATTTTCTTCCAAACCAAGTACAAACACAAGAAAAGCTGTTTTATAACTTTAAAAATGCAATTTTTTAAAAACAACGGCAGATTAAAAAAAAGTATGATTTCAAAATTGGATTCATCATTCAAATTCCAGTTAATGTTGCTCTCATTCACTAGTCAAATCTCAATAAATTCATCCTTCTTCAATTTTCAATTTTCAAGGTTCAATTTTCCTTCTTGGAGTCATTTAATATGAAATTATAGATTGTTAGCCACCTCCTTTTAGTTAGTTCCAACAAATGCATCAATTATATTTATTTATATTACGTTGAACATACACTTTCATTACATTCTAATTAATTTCTTTTAATCAAAACTTGTGAGGTGATGCAAAGGTATAGTTGCCCCTTCAAATGAGCTGGATGCGGTAGTTAATGCTCCGCCACGCTCAGAGGGATGAGCCAGACGCTTGAAGGATTCTAAAATCGGGAAGGGGCCAACTAACCATATCCATCACAAACTTTGAACCAATCACCGACGTTTGCATTAAATAATAAATTTAAAAAAATTGAACGAATCATATGAAACAGACACAACAAACTATTTTTTGAGATGTGACAAGTGAAAGAGACTAATTCTTACAGGATTTTCAAGTTGAACCTGATTTTGGAATCAGATTTTCTCCTGTAAATGACAGCTAACTGATTCCGAGGTAAAAAAACGCTGAGCAAATTCTTTCACTGGGGTTTATTATTCAATCGGCTTGCGTTCATGATTTGAATTTCTACTAAGCTTTGGAGTGTGCGTGTTTCACAGGATAGGGCGATTATTGAATTTCAGGAGATATACATGGAGCACGTCAATCTGTTCTCGACCAAAATACCTATTTGGATTGATCAGTTGATCATATTTGTGTGCCTCCTGAAATTCAATAATCGCCCTATCCTGTGAACGCACACTCCAAAGCTTAGTAGAAATTCAAATCATGAACGCAAGCCGATTGAATAATAAACCCCAGTGAAAGAATTTGCAGCGTTTTTTTATTGAACCTCAATACCCCCCACAATAAAAACATATATAATTTATCAAGTCCTTTAGCACTCGTATTGCGTTAAAACTTCCCCAAATCCAAATTTAAACGATGTAGCCAAAGGTAGACAGATGTAGAGGAGGCACACAAATATCATCAACTGATCAATCCAAATAGGTGTTTTGGATGAGAACCGATTTACGTGGTCTATGCATATCTCCTGAAATTCAATAATCGCTCTATCACCTGTAAAACACGCACACTCCGAAGCTTAGTAAGATTCAAATCATGAACGCAAGCCAATTGAATAATAAACCCCAGTGAAAGAATACTTATTTACCCCACTAATAATATTGAATAATATTTACTTATATATCATCAGCGTTTCATGCATACCAGAATGCTTCAACCATTGTTTGGCTATAAACTACAAGTATCAACATCGGCTAGCACTCCAGTATCCACATTCACTACAACTCGACGATATCGGCATCACTAGGTTACAAACAAACAATAAGAAACCAAAAAACGCAAATGTTGGCACCATAAATCGGGCCATACATCGGGAATGGTTTGACCTACGGACGTGGGGAGGGTCTCATCCGATTCCTCATGGTATGTTCTTCAAATAGGTAAATATTTAGGCCGATTCGACTTGTTTTGAGGCTTTTAGGGATTTTACAAAACTTTGATAGCCCTTAAAGGGCACTTTAAATTGAGTGAGAGAGCTGGCTCAAGAATTGGGGCGTCGTCGGACCAAGATGGATTTTTCCTGAAAATTTCAGATCTTTTGCTCCAGCCGTTTGGGAGAAATCGTGCGTACGGCGTACGGCGGACGGACGGAAAAATTTGTATTGCAGATTCGGATTCTACACCCTTTGAAACGTAAACCATGAAATTTTCAGGGGGGTTAGAATTTTTTTTCCAGAGCGATTACAATGGTTTATTATTGAATAATAAACCAAAAGTCCCTTTTGAATGGTGACAATCCGAAGAAAAGAGCTAACTAATCTAAAAGAGCAACAAGTTGAGCTAAAAGTTTAAAAAACAAAACATTCTAGGAACCCTAAGGAATCCTCCTCCCACTTGACAGTACCACTAGCTCCTATAAACTAAATTATTAATGCGCGAAAAACGTAATCACATCTAATTACCCCTGTCCGAATGTGATGACAGCATTGCGGCTCTTTTCGAGGATTTCTCCTTTGGGAATCGTCTTGTCAAGCTTCCTCTGCAATATGAGATATGTAAGAAATTTCACAATTAAAAATTATGATAAATTTTGCACTTAATGAATAACCACAGGATAATATTAACTATTATTAATATTTCGTATTAACTACTAACAATGTGAAATGTACTACCTACGAATCAAGTGACTACCGTTCTTCTGTGAAAGATCCCTAAGGATGTTTGCTAAGAGCCCATCATGCCAAACGTTATCAAAAGCTTGGGAAACGTCGAGGAAAACTGCTGAGCAAATTTTACTTCCCTCTAGACATTGTTCTATCAAATTTGTTACCCTGTGGAATTGGTCAATGGTTGAGTGCTGTTCCTTGAACCCAAATTGGTGGTCAAGAATTAATTAATGATTGACAATAGGGAGTCTATGGTCTATAGGATGTTTTCTAGTGGACTGGTTTGGCTATCATAATGACCTCGGCTACTTTCCACTGCCTGGGGACAAACTTTAGCCGAAAAGGTGCGTTTATAATCTGCAGTAGTTTCTGAAAACCTTTCTCTGGGAGCTCATTCAAAATCTTCCCTGTTATAAGATCGTAGCCAGGCGCTTTCTTGGCGTTTAGATTGGTCATTATTTCACATTTGAATTCCTTTAGCGTCACACTTGCTTTTTTCAAGGCGTCATTCTTCTCTACAGTTGAGGAGAAATTCCACAACAAAAAATTATAATAAATTTTGCACTTAATGAATAACCACATAATATGAAATCATCATTCTTCTCTACTTACAATGTGAAATGTACTACCAACGAATCAAGTGACCACCGTGTACAGGAGCTGCACAGTGGTCCAAATGCGAAATTTAGCGTGACAAAACTCATGTTAAAAATGTGGAATTTGGGTATGAAATATGTTGTGACTTTAAGGGGACATCAAATTTGAACGGATGAACTAATTTGGAAAGGTAACATTTGGATAATGAATATGTATTTTAACGTGGTGGTGATTTACGTATTTCCCTGAAGTGGTGGCGAAGGAACCGTGGAGCAAGATCAATACAATTAATTTCAGGCTTCAGCTACGTCACGTATTAATAGAGCAGATTAGGTTTAGGAGAGAACAACGGAATCAAGAGAAAGGATCAGAGTGAATCCCCTTGGGCTGGTCCGGGCTTATTTATACGGGTGTGCTGATCCCCCGTGTGGAGTGCCCCATCCTTTCCACCGTGGACTGGGGAAAACACATAACTCTCAACTCTTGGGTCGTCCTTCCTAGGGTTTATTTGTTAACCATATGTTATGTTACAATTGTTGGGCTTCTCCTAACAAAATGCATTAAAAGCACAAAATTCAATTAGAACTCTTCAAATGGAGTTCTAAATGGAAAATTAAACTCAACGATAAGAAAACAACTCTGGTCTGTTGCACTTATAGAAAAACAGTACCATTATACGACCTCCGTATAAACAATGAATCAGTGGAAAGAAGCGATACTGTCAGATACCTGGGCATTATTCTAGATGCGAAATTGACTTGGCACTCTCACATCAAAAACTTGGTGGCCAGTCTTCGCTATCGCATCCGAAAACTCTATTACCTTCTGTCCAACAAACAAGTACCACTCCATACAAAGCGCCTGATGTACATTTCCCTTTTGAGGACTATATGGCAGTCAGCGAGCGACTCTCAAATTCGATACGTCGCCACCCAGCAAAATCCTATGAATTCTCACGGGCGCTCCGTGGTATGTTCGTAACTCCAGTCCTGGAAATCATCTCTGAATTTTATAATGACGTGGCTGCTCGTACGATCCACCATGGAAACCCAATCATCGCGGCCATTCTTGAAGAACCCCCCCATCCCGTCACCAAAGGCGACTCAAACGAAAATGGCACTCAGATCTTCTGGTTCTTGAATTCTTCTAGTCCTCAAAATTACGAATTTTGTTTTATTTTATTATTTTTGCTCTCACCAACCTATAAGCGTGTATCTACCGCTGGGTAGCAAGTATGCGTTAAATGCCATGTTATTAGGTACTTTATAAGTCTGCCATGAGCCCACTTGATAGTGTAAGCCACAATAAAGTAACAATAATTTGAAAAAAAAAAAAAAAAAAAAAAAAAAAAAAAACGGCACACACACGAAATTTGGAACTTAGGTTGATAGTTTTGCTTACAAACGCTGTGCAACCAGTCTTTGCTCCTGGTTTGATCATGCGCTTTGAAACCTTCATCAACTATAAAATTCCAAATGAATTCCATCTTCTTGGAACGGAGGCCATTTGGGCAGGTAGAGTCAACATTTTATAAGGCTTTAAATTTTTGAAACAAATTTGCACAGAGAAACAGGCTTATTAGTTTACATGGATGAAAGATGAACGGCTATTCAAAAGTTTCTACTTTGTCATTTGCGTTCATGTTGTTTGAACCACATAGTAACAGTGAAAATTTGTTGAGAAAGAAGGATTCGAACTAAATCCATAGAAAATACGGTTGTCGAATGTCCACTTACCTGATTTATTTCCTTACAATCGTCACAAATGCTCGGTTTTGCGGTCTCTTTCGATTCCTTACGTTTGCGCCTTTGAACCCTACAAATCACGAATGATTGTTCATCAATATCCGCTCACACAAATTTTGGATATTTGCATCTGTCAAAGTCAGCTTACTTGGGTTTGCCTTCCTTCTTTTCCGGTGGAAATCGGGGACACCCCGAGAGAAAAGCCACCTTGACGCCGCGTTGCGTTTGGATCTCTGATTTCGTTAGGCTGTTGTAGTAGTCCATAACTTTCAACGAAAAACGGAGTTAGTTGTAGAACACAGAGTTGGTCAAAAATTAGTTCTGAAACTAGAACTAAAAACTGAATTAGTTCCGAACTGGAACTAAAACTGAAACTATTAGTTACAGTTCGACTTTGGAATACAGAATAGTAAGTCCTGAGACAATGTAAAACGACATAATTAAAAAATGTTTCATAAACTCAAAACTCTGCCGTGAAATAATACGTCATTGCCTTACAAAATTCTATTTAAAAATGCAATCGAAGTTTTCAGACTTGAGACTATTAATTTTACGATTCAGTAATGAGATTTCTAATTTCACTTCCGAACATATCCCCTTCAAATTAGTAAAATCGAGAGGAAAAAAATTAGTTTAATTTGAAAATTTGAAAATCTGAAACTACACGAATAAAATGAAACTAGTTTAGTTTCTACTCGCAACTTCGAAACTTCGAAACTACTGGATTAGTTTGTAGTTTCAATTGCAAAACTGAAAACGAATTACTTTTTAGTTTTAACTTTAGTTCAACTGAATTTCTATTCGAATAATCCCAACTCTGGTAGATGGTAGGGTGTGAATCATTTTTTATTCCGATATGGGATGGGAGGAGCCCCTGGTCACTAAGACCACTAGGATCTATTGTGACGCTGTCCCCATTTTTAATTCCAAACCTTATTAATAACCTCTTCGTTCACAAAGTGTAGGAGGTTTTGAGGCGTTTCCAAGGCAATATCAGAGGGTGTTAGGGCACCCTTCCCGAAATGCCGGAATCTAGTTGATGCAAGAGCAGGACAATTACAGAGGATGTGTTCTGCTGTTTCCGCCTCTTCGCAGCAGAGCCGGCATTCTACTGTCCTGGCCTCACCCATTTTGTTTAGGTGGTTCCTTAGGGGGCAGTGGCCAGTAAGAAGCCCCACTAGTTTGCGAAGGTCTTTGCGCCTCAATGATAGAAGGGCTTTTGCGCGTTTCCTTGAAATAGAGAGAAACCGCTTGGCTTGCCTCTGCTTAGGAGTGTTGTGCCAGTGTTCTGTGCGTGTTTTGTCCTCCCATTTCTGAACCTGTTGAGTTATATAACTCTTGGTAACCCCTAGTTGGGGTTCAGGTCCAATTGGTTTGGACTCTGACCTCTTTTTAGCTAGGCGATCAGCTTCCTCGTTGCCCTCTATTCCCTCATGACCCGGCACCCATAGTAGCATCAGTTTGTTGCCTGGGTTGCAGCCTTGAGGGAGTTTAGGCAACTCCAATTCAGCTTTGAAGTTACCAGGAAGGCAGAAATAGCCTTTAGTGCTGCTTGGCTGTCAGATAGTATATATATCGTTGCACCTTTGAGTCGTTTCCTAGCAATCTCTTGAGCACATATTTCTATAGCATGGGTTTCCGCTTGATAAATGGTTGCGGTCGAACCTAGAGGCTTGGCCAGTTTGAAATTGGGGCCTTAAATCTCCAGACCGGCCGCCCCATTCATCACGGACCCATCTGTGTACCACACAAGTGAGCCTAGTTTAAATTGAGGCATGCCTCTTTTCCAAAAAAATTCTCTCAAAACTTAGCTTAGTGAATGAGTTTTCTCTTCTTCACATATTGAATTGATGAAAAAACGTTTTGAACTCAAATTTTGAAAGTACTAGTGGCACTAAATAATCACTCAGTCCAGTACTACAACACTTAGAAAATGCAGACCATAGAAAACATGGCTCAGGAGAAAGTTCTTGTGGTTGTAGGGAAATCAGGAGAATAAGTCACAGGAAAAGCATTATTTCTATAAATAATTTAGTAAATTCCGATAGAAAAATATCATGAAAAAAGTTCCAGTCACGCAGCATGATCGTATGAGCGAATTTTCCAAAATTGTCGTATCACATTCATGTTAAATTGAGTAGAAATATGGGCATTTTGTATGCAAAGAAATAGTTGAATATGAATTTTACTGCAAAAACCTTGATCTAAACAATGTACATCTATTCAATAATTTTGGATTTGTGGATTTTTCTTCAATTTTCAGCACATTTTAATGACATTTAAGTACAATTTATGGCATAAGTTGTGTTTTAACATTTGAATGTCTTTGTCCGCGGTTGATAGATTAAAAGTAATATTTTGCAAAACATCTGCTGAAAATTATACGATTTTTAGCCGTTCAGCGAATTTTAGTAGAAAATGAGAATTCATCAGAATCGCCCAAGTTTATAGCCGACGGAACTCGTCGAGGTCTTGAAATTGCGGTTGTGGACGTATTTTAAGTTCTGTTTTCAGAAATTATTGGGCAATGAAATCAGAAGATGGACAGAAGATAGAACCCGTAGAGTATATAATCCTGTAAGTTTGGGGTAAAAATGATGGGGAGAGAGGTTGTAGAGGTTCAAATCAATCAAGAAAAATGTACGGCTGCAAATGTTAATAGACGAACATGATAATAACAGCATAACTCTTGGTAAATATAAAATCATGAACGCAAGCCAATTGAATAATAAACCCCAGTGAAATAATTTGCAGCGTTTTTTTATGGTTATCAGAATACTTCAACCCGTGTATCGGCTGTAAACCCTTTTAGGAGTCCACTCCAGTATCCACTTTCGCTACATCACTAGGTTATCAAAACAAAAACAATAATAAACCAAAATAACGTGAAAGAAGAAATTTTTGACTTTTTTTGTATGAAAAATAATTAAACGGGCGTTGTCGGACCAATATTGATTTTTCCTGAGCTCCAGCCGTTTGGGAGAAATCTTCTAAATAGTTTGGATTCCACACCCTACATCTTTTCAATGATTTTGGATTTTTTTAATCAAATTTGATAATGAACTTCAAACATTAGTGTCATACTGCAAAGAAATAAAATCATAAGTTGTAGTTTTAACTATAAAATGTCCTTAATCCACGGTCGATGGACTTTTTTTGAGTTATATTCTGCAAAACAAACAAAAAAGTATAAATTTTAACGATTTTCAGCCACTTAGCAAGTTTTTTTTTAAATCCAAATTTTCGAAAATTTTCTTTATCGGAATGCGTTTTGCATTCTGAAATGATTCCTTTATTTTCGAGCTTGTTTATGTGAATACATATTCCTATATATTCTCTCGTATGCGCATATTATTGGTAGGTGGTATATACTTGATATATAAATAAAAAAATTAAATCTTGATGTTCGATTTGCGGTAATCCATGACACATCCTTATCATACAACTTGGTGAAAGTAGGCTAAGAAATGTTTTGATAACTTGTTCTTTTTTCCACATAAATTCGCTAGGTTAAAACAACCAGGAACCTTTTGTAACGAAAGTTGAAATTTATCTTCATATATGTAGGGACGTGTTTATTCGTTGGAGACCAGCACGTTGATGGAGGTTCCCGAAGATGTTTTTGAGGCCGATTACATCAAATCTTGACGTTTCGGGAAGTGAAAAGAAGTAAGCATGAAAGAAGAGGGATATAATAGACATATAAAACCGATATAAAACAAAAATAGGGGGAAGTAATGAGACCGATGATTGGGTTGAGGAGGATTGAGTTGTGCCAGGCGGTGTACGAATAACGTCGGAGCTAGAGACAGAAAACCAGATGTTCCCCACGAAATGATTTCTATTGCGAGCTATGTTTCCAATACAGCCACCAACACAATCGGGAAACACTTACAGACTTTAGAGAAAAACTCGACCAATATGAAGTTATTATAATTAATACCTCAATTTTTGACAAATGAAACGATTTTGGATAAATTTTGACTTATTTAAGGTTGGACATCACAAAATATAATCGGCTTGCTGTTGAGCACATGCACCAAAACCCATTTGATTGTAAAGAGTAAATTAAACTGAGAGCCATTCTTCAAAAAACGTGAAACTTCATATTTATTAAGTTTGCTGCTAGATGAATCCGTCTTTTGGTTTATTATTCAATAATAAACCATTGAAATCGCTCCTTGAAAAAAAAATTCTAACCCCCCTGAAAATTTTATGGTTTACGTTTCAAAGGGTGTAGAATCCGAATCTGCAATAAAAAATTTTCCGTCCGTCCGCCGTACGCCGTACGCCGGACTCACGATTTCTCCCAAACGGGTGAAGCAAAAAAAGCTGAAATTTTCAGGAAAAATCCATGTTGGTCCGACGACACCCCAATACTTGAGCCAGCTCTCTCACTTAATTTAAAGTGCCCTTTAAGGGTTGTCAACGTTTTGTAAAATCCCTAAAAACCTCAAAAAAAAAAAGTCAAGGCGGCCTAAATTTGTACTCTTTTTGAAGAACACTCCACGAGGAATCGAATGAGCCCCTCCTCAGGTCAGTAGGTCAAACCATTCTCGATCTATGGCCCGATTTATGGTGCCAACATTTTCGTTATTTTGGTTTATTATTGTTTTGTGTTGATATCAGTAACCTAGTGACATAGTGATGTAGTAATGTGGATAGTGGAGTGAACTCCTAAAAGGGTTTATAACCGATACACGGGTTGAAGCATTCTGATAATAATTAAAAAAAGCTGCAAATTCTTTCACTGGGGTTTATTATTCAATTGGCTTGCGTTCATGATTTGAATTTCTACTAAGCTTTGGAGTGTAAGTGTTTCACAGGTGATAGAGCGATTATTGAATTTCAGGAGATATGCATAGAGCACGTAAATCTGTTCTCGACCAAAATACCTATTTGGATTGATCAGTTGATCATATTTGTGTGCCTCCTGAAATTCAATAATCGCTCTATCACCTGTGAAACACGCACACTCCAAAGCTTAGTATAAATTCAAATCATGAACGCAAGCCAATTGAAGAATAAACCCCAGTGAAAGAATTTGCAGCGTTTTTCTAGTTGGAGATCTTTTTTCTCTCTGACTCACGCTTGACAATTTAACAGAGTAAACAAAAAATTAGTATCGAGTTAAAATTGTATCTCCTTTCATTTTCGCAGAAACCACACGATTGGACGTTCTCCTGACCAATGGGATTGAAGCTCCCTTTCACCCGCCATTACATAACCACTGTTATTTCAAATGAACATTCAGTTATTCTTATGTTACTGCTGATGACCTGACCGCCGAAATCAGTTTAACGCTGTAGACTTTTAATTCAACTACGTTTCTTCTAAAAACGCAAGTTTTTTCATATCAAAATACTCATTTTACTGTTCTTCTTACATATTTTCTCCAAGTTGAGTGACAAAACGATACTCGGTACGTTTATGAGTTTCGGATACGAACAAAACTCGTAATAAACCAATACAAAATATTTTATACTTTCAACTAATATCCATCGATGATATCAGGAACGTAACTAGGGGGGGGGGGGGGGCGGCTGCGGAATGCTATAGGCCTACAAGAAAGTACAAAGGATATAGAAAATGTATTCTTCGCGAGGCGAGAACTAGCCTTGAGCGGCCGTATGCAGGGTAGTTGACGAGGCGAGTCTACTCCATTCGAACTTTTGGTTTATATATTTGCCAAAACGGCCTCCATGATGCCTATCCCAATATAACCACAGCTTTGAGAATTTTTCTTACAATATCCGTGTGTGTAGCATCGAATGAAAGAAGTTTTAGAAAACTGAGGATAATAAAAAACTACATCAGGAACTTGACAGGACAACAACGACTAAGCAACTTGGCCATCATATCAATAGAGCACAAAATAAACTACTCAAAATTTGAAACGCACCACCTACAACCAGGTAGCCACTGCGCTCAGTCACGGGTTTGGTTTTGTTATCAAAGGCTCGAAAGAACAAGGGGAAGGGAATTTAACAGTGCAGCTGCTGACAAAAGTTGTATAGAGCAAAATTGGATGTAATTCAGCCGAAATGAAAAATGCTTCTGTCAGTCAGAGGAGAATGAAACACAGTAACTAAGAAAATGAAGAGTGAATGAACAAAAATTTGTCTTCAGTAACGAGCTTGAATGACATCCTCTACTCTTATCGACATACTTTCAATGAGTGAACGAATGAATTCACGAGGAATATCGTTCCATTCTTCGATTATCGCTGCACTCAGCTGTTCCACACTGTCGCGATCTGTGGTGACCTTACGCGTCTTAAATTTTTTTCAGCAGCTGCACTGCTAAATTCACTTCCCCTTGTTCTTTCGATCCTTTGATAACAAAACCAAACCCGTGACTGAGCGCAGTGACTACCTGGGAGGAGGATACCGTTGGATTTGTAGGTTGTAGGTGGAACATTACAAAGTTTGAGTAGTTTAGCTTCAGCACTATCTTTTGATGGTATCATTAAAACATTTTCAGCAAAAAAAAACCGACAATTTTCATTTTAAAGTTTGTTTAGGGCTTCCATTTCGTGCAAAAATTTATTTATCATCTATTAGTTTGTTAAATTTAATAACAATTATATGGTATTTTACATTGAGCACTTACTTACCAAACCTTCCTCCTTTTAGTAAAAGAGTTTATACATTGTGAATAAATCAAATTATTTATATTTATATTTTGGTTCATTGGTATATTAAGATGGTATGAGTCATGAGATATCGGGTCTATGGGAGGGCGCCAAATTTATTTCTTGCCCCGGGTGACATACAACTCGATGGAAACAAAGAAGCTTTGTGCATCACCTAACTTGACACATCTTGGTTCTTAAATTGAGTCAACATATGAATTGGACTAGTAAACAAACAGAAACTAGCATTATTTTTCATATTGCTGAATGTTGAAAAATGTGTTTATTTCACGTGGATTAAGGGTGAGTAACTCCACTTTCACTATGACATACATAACTAGCTGAATGTTGGAAATATAGAGGAAAACTGTATTTTTATCGCTGAAAAACGCTCTTAGACTGAAAACGTGCAGAATAGGCGCTAATGTCATTTGAAAAAATTGAAGTTATATTTCTCTGAAATTCGGGTGATTCTTTATTGCCATGAAAATGTCGTACCTTCATCGGTATTTACGGTGGAAGGTTTGGGTCGTTTTTCCCGCTTTTTCTTGGCGAGGGAGTTCATCAGGTTTCTCAGCTGTCGTAATTCCCGCTCGAGCGCCTTTTTGGCGACCTGAACAGCAAATGAGGCAAAACATTTTTGGATGACGAGCGAAACATTTCGGACTCTGTGTAACCGTCCACATTTCGAAGAGAAATTTCGGTTGATTATTTTCGATATCGTATTATTATTATAGGATTTCAAAGGCTTATCAATGACAATGATGAACGATTAAGTTTAATTGTAAGAGGAAAAGGTGTGAGTCAGTGGAAATTCGGGAAGCTTTAAATACGCTGGGACAGTCGGTGCTATACTCTTGCCCACGTAGGAGCGACCCTGCGGTTTTCTGAAGACCTTTGGGTCTGGCAACACCGCTCAAATCCGAGCCTCCAGGTAGTGGCCTGATGACTCGCATCGGACCCTAATTATGGTGCGATACTTACGTCTTACGCAATTCAAATGTGATCTAATAGTTAATTAGATCATGCCATCACCAGAATCGTGATGTACATGAAAAAAGGGACACAACGAGTATAAATTTGAACTGGAAAAACATACCTAGACGTTATGTAAAAATACCCAATGGCGGTTTTTGTCAAACTCGAACAAAAATGGGTTTTTTCCCATGTGGGTATGTGGGGCATCGTGTTCCATGTAATTTTGGACGCTGAAGCGATTGGAGTGGGTCCCAAACCTGTGCAATTGACCCAGAGCAAGGAAATCCATTTTCATGGGGCAAAATGGTGCAAAATGACATTATTTCCGTACTTTTTCGAGCCCCATCCCATCTGACAGGGTTGGATCAAAGAAACATGAGTTTAAGTGTAATAAAGTTCGACACAAGAATAATAAACCCATGTGTAATCAAATTTGCAGCGTTTTTTGCAATTTATTACACTGTTGCAATACGGCCACACACTTGTTTGATAAGGTGTTCCTGAACCGAATGATATAAAATTTAGACTTGTTTTCCTCAGAACGACGAGAACATTTTGAATCTCACAAAAAATTACATTTTTCAACAAAAGCAACTAAAACGTCTTGCGTTAAGAGGGGGAGATTGAAAGGGGGCTTTACTGCTGCTAATGAGGGATAGTTGGCCGAGTTAAAGGGTCCGCTGCGGTGTTGCCACCTGATGGTGGGGAAGGGGTTTTCGTCCCAGCGGTCCGGGGTCGCTCCTATATGGGCAATGGTATAGTCAGGTAGGTGTTCGTTGTGGCGGACTGCCTCAGTGTTTTGAAAAAATTTGCTAATTTCAAGATGGAGAACTCTAGCTCTTTCTTAAGGAGATTTTTGAGAATTTGCATCGATTGAAACTATCAGGCAAGAGAATGGTATTTGTTTGGACAAGGGCCCATGTGTGTATGGTTGGAAATTAAAATGCCGATGCCCTGTAAAACTCAGGGCGCAAAATGGGGTTATTACGGAAATAACGTTCACTATACTGACATTTATCCTCAAGTGTACACACAATTAAGATGCGAATGGCAATTGCGACCTCAAGTACATCACCACCTGGAGTCTCCAACCAACTATGAACAAATATTAAATTCTTCATCCTTGCCAGTTTACAAAACAATATGCTCATTTAACCAGCTAGTGAATTTAAATTTTTTTAAACTCAGTGTTAGGTATATGTAATTTATTTTTAAAATGACTCTTGTTCTGTAAATTTCTATAATTTTTTTTCCATGAAATACTTTATGGTGGCTATGGCTTCTGGCTGACGCCAATTGAAGAAAAGAAAAGGTAAAAACCCAAAAGGAAAACGCTACAAATTAGTTTACAAAGTTTTATGATATTTAACCCCATAATACCCCCCCCCCCCCCCACCACCATAACAAAGTTTCCTGATTGCCAAAAATCAAGATTTAAAAAACTGAAAATTTCACTCATTTTCAACATTTTCACCCTTAAAATGAAAATTTTCGAGTCACATGAGCTGGATGGTTTGATTTGAGGTTTCTTCCCTGTTCGGCAGACGAACTTTGCCGATTTTGAATCAACGCACTTTGAAACGTAAAGTGCCAATTTTTGTGAGGTTAGTATAAAATATTTGTGGGATTTGAACGATTTTGATGTCGGAGGTATTCCCCCTGTTGGGCACCTAGACATCAGAATTAGCTTTCCTCGATAATTTCAAAAATTAGATATTTCTGGGGTGTACGGAGACAATGTTTGCTGAGTGTACTTGTAGAGGCGTCTAGAGACAAACAGGGTACATTGGCTTCTTCGGATTTCAACCGGATCTCCTCGAAAATGAGCGAAAAATTTATGTTCATAGTATTAGTACAGTGTATATTAGTAGGTGTTTCATGAAGCAAACGAGGGCTTAGATATTTAACAGGTTATGCTTCCAACTCTTCAAAATGCGCAGAAATTGGAATATGTTTATAGTTAATTCTGAGTTAATTGAGTTTTCAAAAAATTTTAACATTTTATATTAAACGGCTACTCTTTTATTTCCCATTAATGTATTAATAATTACAAAAAAAAGTAATTTTTCAACAATAAAATGAATTTACGAAATCTTCCCGTTTCATTGCCGGACAGGTATAATAAGTTGGGAAAACATCACCCCCACTACTCTCAAATGAAAATTCATGAGAAAAACCGTTATGTATTTTCGCTCTGGGGGTCGGCGGTTGTTCAAAAATGGCAAAAAATTAAGATTTGAACAATTTTGATTTAGGAGTTTTTTCTCTGTTGGCTCCAAAGTGCAGCCGAATAACATTACAGATTTTGAATCAACGCACCTTGAAGAATGAATCTTGGATGAACAAAGGGGAGAGGAGGGGGAGGGGGTTCATAAAGAATGTTTATTGTGGTACTATAATTGCCAGTGGCGTAACGTACACCCCCGCAAACCCCGCGATGCGGGGAGGCCCGGGCTTCAAGGGGGCCCGGGAACGGGCCCGCTCTAGCAAAATTCCTTTTTTTCTTAATTTTAAAGAATAAAGCGGAACTAACAATGAACAGAAAAATTCCGTTATGTGACATCGAGTTTATAAACATCAATGGTAATGTAGGTTCATTGATCAATCATCTTTTGGTTTTATTTATAACCAGGTGAGGAAGGGTGTAAAGTAGCTAAGGTGTCAGACTTGCGAAGATGCGTACTACGTGGGTAGGCCTACCTGAGGCAGTACTGACGCACGTGACTTTTGAGAAATACTGTAACTTTTGAGATTTTGAGGTCAGTGCTGGTTGCGGGAGTTTAATGTTTTTCATCATGTTGTTGATTCGAATCGTTATAATAAAAATTGTATACCATGTTGATACTTAAAAATGACTGAAGGAACTGATGTGTCTCTGGGAAAAAGTTGACTTGTATAACACACGGTCATCCAAAAGTTTGCTACGTAGACTAGAAGTCTCGAGTTCGTAAAGGTAGGTTAAATTGTTATATTAAATTATGTATTTTTAGTTAGGCTATCGTAGCGTATTGTACGATTACCGTTGAAAAAGTGCACGCTGCGCCAAAAAAAAGAAAGAAACATTATGGGGAGGGGCCCCGAAAATATTTTGCGGGGGGGCCCGCTGAAAAACGTTACGCCTCTGATAATTGCTTATTATAGAAAATTATAAACCAAAATTTGCTACACATTTTGGAAACAATGTAGACTTGCGATTGGGTTTTAATTTAGTCGTTTTACGGGCTCGCTAACCTGAAACTTTTTTCGATGTTCCGCCTCGCAGGGGCGGCCGCCGCCAGCCACCACCGCCTCCGGGAGGTCCACGCGGACCGCTCGCTTCCGCTTCAACATCGCGAATGGAGTCGGGAGCTACGGCAGGCCGAGGGTCCTAAGACTCGAGACCCAGCTGATCTGTATACAACCCCACCCCAGGCACCTCACTCAGATTTGAACATAATTGCAATCTATAGAATTATTATGAAATGGCTCGTTGTATCAAGAAATGCCTCGAATTCAACCCATCCATACATAGTAGTTCTAGGAGTAGAAATTCACCGCTCATCATTCTGATGTTTTCTCACTCCAAATCTATTTTTTCCCAAACATTCCTGAATACCTCCTTTTAACCTCGATGTTAAAGGACCATCACGACCTATTCAATAATCACTCTATCACCTGTGAAACACAGCACACTCCAAAGCTTAGTAGAAATTCAAATAACGAATGCAAGCCAAATTAATGAAATTGAATAATAAACCCCAGTAAAGAATTTGCAGCGTTTTTTATGCATATCAGAATGCTTCAACCCGTGTATCGGCTATAAACCCGTTTAGGAGTTCACTCCAGTATCCACATTCACTACATCACTAGGTTAACGGAAAAAATTTTAAGGACGGAAAAATTGTTATTGCAAATTTGGATTCTACACCCTTTGAAACGTAAACCATGAAATCTTCAGGTGGGGTTTGAATTTTTTTTTCAAGAGCGATTACAATGGTTTATTATAATAATAATGGTTTATTATAATAATTATAATAATAATGGTTTATTATTCAATAATTATTGATAATAAAAAAACATAAATTGTACGGATTTGACTCTTTAGGCTAATTTGTTACCCATTAAATGTAAACAAAAATTTCTCATTAGAAAGATAGGCGATGGAACGCTCTTTGCAACGGTGTCCTCAGATTTGAGATTCGTTGGAAAATGAGGAAGTTATGGCGGTTTTTGGGACGGAAAGTCGAAAACACGAAAAAAATCTTGAACCTGAATAACTCGGAAACGAAGCCGGTACAAAAATGTTTCAAAGAGACACTTTCTGTCACGTTTTGTAGAATTCATCCCTAGCCGGATGCACACCCCTTACGTGAGCACATTGTGTATTTGATGTCCCTATTAAAAAGAAATATTTTTAGTACAGAGTACGCAGGTCAAGAGACAACACAAGAATGTAATTTCTGAACAATTGAACATATTGCTGTCAACATGTAAACAAACCATATTGTCAACAATAATAACAGGACGGGATTGTTTTTGAGTAACAACTAAATCGCATTTTCACACTTCCCCTCGAATTAGTTCTTCAACTCCACAATTCCGAGTTCCCAGGTAAATTGTTGCAATTTGGATCTTGGTAGCGGCTTGGTAAACATGTCGGCCGGCATTTTAGATGTTTGTAAATATTTCAATTCCACTGACTTTTCCGAAACACATTTTCAAATGAAGTGATGTCTGATGTCGATGTGTTTAGTCCTGGAATGATGTGTCGAATTTTCAGCTTCAGTCCAGCTTCAATAGGTGTTGCTACAGGTTTTGAGTTTTCCATTCCCAAAACGCTTCAGGATGTCTTGGGTGTATTTCTTCTGACTCATGAATAACTTCCCCTCGTTTTGGATTTGGGTAAACTCAATTCCTAATTTATGTTCAGATTTTATGGCTTCTTTCCAACTACTTTCTTCTGGACTTGACGACTTCACTGTTATTTTGGCCAAACCAGCACTTTCAGGATCTATTGCCTCCTGAAATGTCACATCTTCAGCTGACTCCAGTGGGATTTCAATTTCGTGATAGATCTTTCTTGGTCTACCGGGATTTCCTGTTCTTTGAAAGTATGGTCTCCCTCTTCCACGAACTGTCCTCACTGATGCCTGACTTGTCACTAGTTGTTCTGTTTCTGCAATGTCTTCAGAATTGTTATTTATTGCTGGTTCATTTCCAGTTTCATGATTGCTTTCAAATTCATTTTCATTTCTTTCATTGTCTACTTTTGTTTCATGTTTTTGTTCTATCGGGTGTATCATTATGGTCATTTTTCGTTGTTTATCTGCATTCTCCTGATTCACTTTATCAAACATATCTTCAGGAAAACAATTTTCATAATTCTCTTGTTGAACAAATTCTTCCATAAATTTTACGTCCCTTGAAACAATTACTTTGTTCTCTTCTTTTGCCCAAATTCGGTATCCTTTTGTTTGATCTGAATATCCCAAAAAGATCCCTTCTTTAGATCTTGGGGCGAATTTTCCTTTTTGTTTTTCTTTATTCAGAAAATATACCTTACTTCCAAATATGCGGAAATAATTCACATTTGGAGTTCTTCCATGCCATAACTTGTACGGTGTTTCACCTCCTATTCCTTTTGACGGACTTCTATTTCTAATGTGATTTGCAGTGTGAATAGCATCTGCCCAAAAGGATGGTGGTAATTCTGCTTGAAGCATTAGACACCTTGCAACTCCTACCTACTAAACTCCTGTTTTTCCTTTCTGCAACTCCATTTTGTTGTGGAGTATGAGGAACAGTGAGTCTTCTAGTTATCCCATTTGTTTCTAAAAATTGGTCAAATGTTTATTGCAGTTCTCTGTGCCATTGTCTGATTGGATGTACTTAATTCTTTTTCCTGTTGGATTTTCAACTTGTTTCTTGAATTTTTTGAATTCTTCCAAAACATCTGATTTGGAGTAACAACTAAATCGCATTTTCACAGTCCCCTTAAAGTCACAACAGTGATATTACATTACGGATTAAACCTTTTTCCGCCGAATTTTCGTTCAATGTGCAACTTTCACGAAAAATCTGGCCACACTACATATAGAGAAGTAAGAAATTCAATCAAGATGATCACACACGTCTCTATTTACAAAGATATACATCTGAGAAGTAGGTTTGGTTCACTTAGCCATGGAGATCATATCAATCTCACAACGGGACGTTTAATATCCGTTCATCCCTTGTTAGCACGTGAAACGAACTCAGCATCTGAATAATATTTCAAAAGACCAACCGCTGTTCGCGTGCTTCGTAGATTCTTGAAAACCTCAGCATGAGAACGTTCTCAAAGACGACGTGATTGATGACGAACGCTTTGCTTCCCTTCAAACAGAACTCGTTGGACGATGCGACGTTCAATCTTATCGCCGTGTAAACTTACAATAAACTGCGGTCTAAACTGAACGGGGTTCGACTCTTTCTTCTTCCATGACAGGAAACTTGAATAGCATTTTCCATTGTCAACACTCCGCTTCTTCTTAAAGGAAGGAACGTCACTGAGTTTATATTGGAGTATTTGAAAATGCAAATACTACCGGCTGTCTTTCCCCTTCGCTAAATGTGTTATTTATGGACAAGAACGCTGCAAATTCTTTCACTGGGGTTTATTATTCAGTTGGCTTGCATTCATGATTTCAATTTCGACTAAGCTTTGGAGTGTGCGTGTTTCACAGGTGGTAGAGCGATTATTGAATTTCAGGAGGCACACAAATATGATCAACTGATCAATCCAAATAGGTATTTTGGTTGAGAACCGATTTACGTGCTCTATGCATATCTCCCGAAATTCAATAATCGCTCTATCACCTGTGAAACAGGGACACTCCAAAGCTTAGTAGAAATTCAAATCCTGAACGCAAGCCAATTGAAAGAATTTGCAGCGTTTTTTTAAGGTTATCAGAATACTTCAAGCCCGTGAATCGGCTATAAACCCTTTTAGGAGTTCCCTCCAGTATCCACATTCACTATTCAATTGAAAATTTTCCTGCTGTACGCCGTACGCGCGATTTATCCCGAACGGCCTCCCAAATTTTGCTGAAGCAAAAATCTGAAATTTTCAGGAAAAGTCCATGTTGGTCCGACAACGCCCCAATTCTTTAGCCAGCTCTCTCACTTAATTTAAAGAGCCCTTTAAGGGTTGTTAAAGTTTTGTAAAATCCCTAAAAAAGTCAAGGCGGCCTAGATGTGGACTTTTTTTGAAGAACTTTCCATGAGGAATCGAATGAGCCCTTCACAGGTCTGTAGCTCAATCCATTCCCGATGTATGGCATGATCTTATGCTCCCAACATTTGAAACCACATCCGCTACATCACTAAGTTACTGCGATCAAAACAAAAACAACAGCTTTTTTTTTTTTTTTAATTGCAGTAATTTAGTGATGTGAATGTGGATACTGGAGAGAACTCCTAAAAGGGTTTATAGCCGATACACAGGTTGAAGCATTCTGATATACATGCTCCGTGTTACGAAATTTAAAATTTTCAAATAGAATATTTTTCCATTGTAATAGCTGTTGAAAAAAACGCTGCAAATTCTTTCACTGGGGTTCATTATTCAATGATTCATGATTTGAATTTCTACTAAGCTTTGGAGTGTGCGTGTTTCACAGGTGATAGGGCAATCATTGAATTTCAGGAGGCACACAAATATGATAAACTGATCAATCCAAATAGGTATTTTGGTTGAGAACCGATTTAAGTGCTCTATGCATATCTCCTGAAATTCAATAATCGTTGTTTTGAATTGAATTGAAATCGCTGGTTCTCATCTCGCGGTGTTACGAGAAGGAATATCGTAGTGCCTCCGAACGGGCGAAGAATTTACCGCTCGTGGAATACTTGAACCTGATGCGAAATATTGAGAATATTTTTCAAATCGTGGTGTCTGCCGGTCTGAAAGCCGTTAATATCTCTCTATTGACGAGGTTTACATTGGTGTGGTGGCCTGGGCACCAAGCGGTTGAGGGGAACGAAAAAGCTGACACCCTAGCTAGGAGGGGTGATGCTTGTCTCCCAGTGGGTCCAGAACCCTTCCTGAGCACTACGGAGAGGTTTCTTCGGGGGGAGCTTTCCAAATGGGAGAGTAAAAAGAGTACTGCCTGCCGGCTCCGTGTTAGGGGGAAGAGGCAGGCAAAGCAATTTATTGATTTCTAGATAAGATAAGAGAGCTAACGAGCTGCTCAGCCTAGGAAGAAAGGAGATAAGTATATTAACAGGGCTCTTAACGGGGCACTACCCACTTAAATACCATCTCCACAAAATGGGCAAATCACCTTCACAATGACACCACCCTCTGCTGGTTCTGTGGGGCAGAGGATGAGACTGTGTGTCATGTGACCTGCCACTGCCCTGTGCTGGCAAAACAGCGTTTTCTAACCTGGGGACAGGCTTCCATAGATCCTCAGGTTATTAGAACGGGAGAGGTAAAGGATCTCCTCTCATTCGCCAAAACGTGTTGGGGAAGGATGGACCTTCCAGCTTTGGCTGTGGTCGACGACATTATTTCGTCACAACAGACTGGGATGTCAATGCCTACCCAGTAATTACCAAGCTGTTAGTGCTTGGGTCCCAGGCAGTTCCTGACGATGAGTGCAAGTGCTCACACCCTCCCCCCCCCCCTGCCCGTATTCCCCTGCGTATTCTTTGCCCACTGGGAGACAAGCAGCACCTTTCCTAGCTAAGGTGTCAGCTTTTCCGTTCCCCTCAACCCCTTGGTGCCCAGGGCACCACACCAGTGTAAACCTCGTCAAAAGAGAGATCTTAACGGCTTTCAGACCGGCAGACACCACGATTTTAATAATATTCTCAATATTTCGCATCAGGTTCAAGTATTTCACGTGGGGTAATCTTCGCTCGTTCGGAGGCACTTCGATTTTCCCTCTCGTAACACCGCGAGATGAGAACCTATCGACGGAACGGCCTTGAATTAAGAAAGGAAAAAATCCTTTTCACGAAAAACTCGATCCGTGAAAGGGTGACATGACCTAGACCGCTGTGATGTATGAGGGCGGCTGATGTTTCGTACGCATCGGCGAAGATGACACCCTCATAATGCCCTCCCAGGTAATAAATGATTCGGGAAAAAGTGACCTGTTGCTGGGAGTAGAAAATGGCTTCAGTATCATCGATCCTGAAGCGTCCTACTTCATTATTATACCTTTTAATTAATAAAGCTTTTAATTAAAAGAGAATGGAAAAGCACATTCCATTTACTACTGGAGTATTATTACTCATAAAATAATACTCGTGAATAAACCAGAATGAGCAATTACTCATCTCCATAATTGGGAGAAAAAATGGCCTGAAGCGTCCTACTTCATTATTATACTTTTTAATTAATAAAACTTTTAATTACAATAGAAAAACGCTGCAAATTCTTTCACTGGGGTTTATTATTCAATTGGCTTGCGTTCATGATTTGAATTTCTACTAAGCTATGGAGTGTGCGTGTTTCACAGGGTAGAGCGGTTATTGAATTTCAGGAGGCACACAAATATGATCAACTGATCAATCCAAATAGGTATTTTGGTCGAGAACAGATTTACGTGCTCCATGCATATCTCCTGAAATTCAATAATCGCCCTATCCTGTGAAACACGCACACTCCAAAGCTTAGTAGAAATTCAAATCATGAACGCAAGCCAATTGAATAATAAACCCAACACTTTTACACATTGCCCAAGTGCTATAAATTAGCCTGAAAAATGTTGATTTTCGAAAAAAAAATTAAAACTTTGACTTTGGCTTATTTTTTTACATCAGAAAATGGCTTTAAAAATAGCGTTTTACACTAAACGGATAGGAAATTTAACGCTCTTTCCAACGGTTTCCTCAAATTTGAGATTACTCCAAAAACAAGGGAGTTATGGCTGTTTTAGTGAAGTAAAGTCGATAATACGAAAAAAAACTTAAATCGTTGATAACTCGGAAACGAAGCCTTAAAAAAAAAGTCTAAGGGGCACTTTTTGTCGCAAATCAGTTGTAGAATCGATCCTTAAAGTTTGGTCCACCTGAAAGGTAGACACCCTGTATACATATTTTGGTTTATTATTGTTTTTGTGTTGATATCAGCAACGTAGTGACGTAGTGATGTAGTAATGTGGATACTGGAGTAAACTAAAAGGTTTTATAGCCGATACACGGGTTGAAGCATTCTGATACGCATGAAACGCTGCAAATTCTTCCACTGGGATTTATGGGCTGGCACATAGTTGATCTTTTGTTAGTGAAATCAACATGCACTGACTTTATCTCATTCATTCTGACTCTCCACTTCACTGTCCAGTCATGTACAGTTCTATCTCGTATGCGGGAGATACAACGATCATCATTCTTGAAACGATTCATTGATCATTCTGCATTATTTCGCTCTTTCACCGCATTCTACTGACTACCCCTACAACAACATGAATGCACAACCCGCTTTGGTAATGTGTTTTGCGGGCTTGCATAGCCCGGTTGGGCAGGCGTTAGAAGCATGTAAGCAACATGTTTAAGGAGTATACATTTTGTCACTCTTCCATTATGTTGACCACAAGATGAGAAACGTTTTACCTGGGTACTGCAAACAAGATGTTTCACTATCCTATAAATGACTTAAAGTAGAGATATAAGAAACCTAGGCTCCCTATAGTGTGAATTAAGGAAGTACTGACTTTCTACATTCAAGTTCATTCACTTGTTCTTGAATGGAATACTTCTTAAATTTATTTTGTTTCCTTCTTAGGTATTCGTGAAAACAAATCCGAATTTATATTCCCTAGAAATACAAGCCGAAAGCCTATTTTCTTTTCATTTATCAAAAATAGTCCTCTAATTTTAGAATGAATGCTGTCAAAGAGAAATTTGAGTAAGAAACGGCGTTCAGAACCTCGAGACAACTGTTCAGACAATCTTGTTGTTTAAAACAGAGAAAAAGTATTTTGTTTATTAACAGTTCAGTGTTGAAATGGAACAGCTCACGAAAAGTCCCTGGAATTCATCAATTGTTCGCAAACTGTTCGATCTATGGTGAAGAGAAATCAACAAGCGTCATCTGATTTAAACCGTCATATCATTGCAAGTTCCATTTCATTGAAACTGTTCACTGAACCGTTGAAGGGAGACTTTACATTCAGCGGAATGAAGATTCTGATTATAACTGGGAGTCTTGAATAATTGCCGGAGAATCTTGGTTTACTACAGACCTTAATTGATATTCCTAGGGAGAAAACCGTTGTTTTTTGTACATTTGTAGGCATCAAATTCGTCTCACCAAAATGTTAAATTGTAGACTTGAAACTTGTAAACCTGGCATTTTTCTTTCGTGACTGTCACAAACTAAACAGTTTAAGAAAAGAAGGGAACTTCGATCTGCCACGGAAATAAGGGAGGGAAAGCGATAGGGAATTGTCTAAATAAGTTGACGGAGAGAAATGAAAAACAGGGGCCCGTATCGGAAGCTATTCCCCATATTTTCGGTGGGATTCGTGCGGTTCGCCGTCTTGGAACTGGGGAGTTGTTCTGTTCGGATGTTAACCCAGATATTGTAATGGACTTTTGCGAGACATGCATCCCTCACCCTACTTCCTCCGACCTCCGGCCCAATCAATCCTATTGAATCGCTTTCTTTTCCGCTTCCAAGATTGACGTTATCGTTAGAATGCCTCCTATTTGTTGAGCTGTAAGAATGGAGGTTAGAAAGAAGAACGAGTGATAGAAGAGCAGACTTACAAATGTCTTTTAACGCTAAGTTGAAATCTTAGATGCTGCAAATGATTATAATCACAAACGGTTTGTTATTGCTGTAATAGATTAGCCTTAGGTAGATCACTGATCTATATTGGTTTGTTATTTTCAATACCGTGTCATTATTTACGATTAGAAACAGGTAGACTGAAACTAAAGGTGAGTATATTTAAAAGAATGTTGAAATTTTTGGTAAAGGTTATGGCTATGGATGACGATCGTCTTCCTAAGATGTGTTTGGGCCAGTTGACGAAACTTGATGCTCTTGAATGTAATTTGCCAGATTTGAACTGGATCTCCCAGCTTCGCTATTTATCAAGAATTATATGGAGTGACTATTTATATTCCGAGTCTGATCTCTCAACTATTAAAAGCAGCTTGTCGAATATTATTGAGCGCTGGGGAAATCACTGGTTCAGTGTTGATATCGAGCTTTGTCTAAACTCATATAACGACCATTTTCCTAAGGTATGCCACTTCGGGTCCAGTGTTGCCCCTTACATCGGAAGGAAGGAAGGTCGATATTTTGAAAAATTACTTGCTCAATTAAGACTAGCGTACAAAGATTCATTAAACATTTTCCATAAGAGAACCGTTTATTTGATTGATAGTTCAGCATATTGTTTAAACTGTAATAGAAGAGAACTTGAAACTATAGGCCACTTTTTTCTTCTTTGCCCTATCTTTAAGCCTTACAGAAACCACTATCTAGCAGAACACATTCCAAACTACAGAAAGAGCGACACGATTCCTATAGAGCTGGTGCAATATGGACAAGTTTGCAGCAATTTTCAATTATTGTATTCACTCGCTTAGACTGAGAGCCTTTTCTTCAAATGAATAAATAGTATTTTAGCATAAAATATTGTCTTGCAGTTATTGATTGAGTCTTCATTCGTTTTGGACAATAATTGTCCAAATTATTACTAATTGATGTAATGGCTTATACAATTTAACACACGAATTCTCCCAGTTGCTGTAACAGAGGTAACAGTTTGGTTATAGTTTTACAGTAGGTGAAGGTACCATGTAATTATGTATTTTTTGTTTTGTTTATTTTTTATGTTATCTATGGAGAACGTTCTTATTTATTTTATTTTTTCGCAACTCGTTGCAATAACTTTATATGCGAATAAACTTTTGAATTGAATTGAATATTTTCAATAATTAACTTTTGTGATCGACCAAGAAAAAACACGTATATTTCGACGTTTAAAAACACGTATATTTCAAAAATCGAATAAAAAAATTGTTTAAAAATCTTGCCTTCCGCATTTGAAGCTTTTCTCAGAAACACTGGACCAAATTTTACGAAATTAATCGCATGAATCTAACATCGAAACGGGATGTGACAGTAACCTAGTCATCTTGATCAATCAACCCTAAAGGGTAATACTTAAAAATTGAAATCTACTAGACTGTTAATAAAATGAAATAGAGAGACTGCATAATCGCATGTATTTCCCCTTTCCAAAGTTTCTGTTTCTTTACATTGTATCCAAGGTTTTTTTTTTTAGGTTCCCCAACATAGAAAGGGTTTTTAGCATTCAGTGCTCACACTGGACAGTAAAATCGTTCTTTTTTCAACTGGAAACGGCAATGTTGTATCTAGATCTGCTATATAAAGACGAAACTGTCAGAGTATATCCGTGGAATCCCCCCCGAACCCGGCAGTGAAGGGGAGAGGGGCCCCAGCGGGGCGGAGCGTGTCCCAGGGCAACCGACCTGCTCCTCTCCTCGGGGACTCGGAATATACGATTTTTTGACTTTGCGTATTGTTTACCAAGCCTTAACGCCGCTGACTACTTATGTGCGTTTGGTTAGCGAACTATTATTTTGGAACAAGATTTTTTGCTATAGTATTTCTATAAATAACTATTCCACTCATAAAGTTCTTCACAATTCACAATGTAAAATGGATGTAGTACGACAATTTTGGAAAACTTGCTCCTTCAGTCACCCTGCATGACTGGAACTTCTGATTTACATTTACTGTTAAATTAGTTACTCACATACATAGTAGTGTGATGAGATGCATTTGGATAGATAATCAAGGGTCGGTAAATTTCTAAAGGATTCTTAAAAGAATTTGGACAATGGTAGGTAAGTATGTCTTGTTGCTTACCGTGGGTGAATACTTCGCATTGTCGTCTCGCATTGTCCCCAAGCATCGTTTCCTGAGCGGTGTTGGCTGACAGGCCTCTCGGGGTTACTGGAAATAAATGTCCATGCTATTACTGTTATCGGTGGTAGACACACTATTCGCAAATTAGATTCACCAAAACGTTCACTTGGGATACAAATTGCAAAACAATTCCATTTTCATCATAAAAAAAAAGTACATACATTTTCAATTTGGAAAGGAATTCAATATTTTAATTGAAACAGCTACAACAATCAAGAATTATTTCAACATAAGTATAATTAAGAGTTCTATATACCCCAATAACGATGTACGAGGGTCAAGTAAAAAACGCTGCAAATTCCTTCACTGGGGTTTATTATTCAATTGGCTTGCGTTCGTGATTTGAATTTCTACTAAGCTTTGGAGTGTGCATGTTTCACAGGTGATAGAGCGATTATTGAATTTCAGGAGGCACACAAATATGATCAAGTGATCAATCCGAATAGGTATTTAGGTCGAGAACAGATTTACGTGCTCTATGCATATCTCCTGAAATTCAATAATCGCTCTATCACCTGTGAAACACGCAACTCCAAAGCTTAGCAGAAATTCAAATCATGAATCATTGAATAATAAACCCCAGTGGAAGAATTTGCAGCATTTTTATGGTTATCAGAATGCTTCATTCTCGGCTACAAAGCCTTTCAGGAGTTCACTCCAGTATCCATATTACTACATCACTACGTCACTAGGTTACTGATAGCAACACAAAAACAATAATAAACCAAAATAACGCGAATGTTGGCACCATAAATCGGGAATCGGGAATGGCTTGACCTACGGACCTGGGTAGGGGCTCATTCGATTCCTCGTAGAGTGTTCTTCAAAAAGAGTACAAATGCACTGCACTGCATCGTATTTGACAGAAATATAACTCAAGTTTCAACAAAGCGAGAAAATCACAGAATATTGAGGTGAACTACAAGATACTTCGAGTTTTGGGTGTCTCAGAAAGATATCCTACAAAATTCATGCCAAATTGATTTTCATCATTCATCCTAATAAAGGAATTGTGAATCAAAAGAAAAAAAGGCTTGGAAGAAAATGTGGGAAAAATTGGAATTCACAAAGATTTTTGGATCTTGGGATATTAAGGATTAAACATCATAATATTTGAGGAAAAGCAAGGTTTTTCCACTGTTGCAGTTGCCTTGTATCCTAACAGTAAGTGAACTAGAACCGATATGGATTGCTAAGTGTACTCGTAACTAAGATGAATAACTCGTAAGGTGTCTGGTATTGTTAATGATGATGTTGTGATTAGTTTCCAATTTGAACAGATGCTTTCTTTAATTGAGGCGTTGACGACGTTATCGAGATGAGAAAGAAAGTGTGTAAAATTATGGTCCCAGATGAAGTCGCAGACATGATACGTGAAGCAAAGTGTGCTCAACCATTCCAAACCGTCGAAATGCTCTCTGCTGATTTCAAAGACATAGCTAAATCCAGGGTCAAATCTCTAAACACGACAGGGTTGACAATCAGCACATTATGCTGAATACAGATATGAAGAGCTGAATTTTCAAACATCAAGACTCGCCTCACTCTGAACGAATTGGAACGATGGAAGGAACTAAAAATATTCAAAGAAGGCCTATTAATTAATACCATTATTGGAACGGAACATTTTTCGAGAGCTTAAGAATCTGCCAACCATTGCCAAACCAAAAACAGGACTTGCTGGTCATGCTTGATTACATCTATGTGAAATACCATCTTTCCTATCAGGAAATTTAGAATGAAGCAGCCCTTTGAACATTTTATATTAAACATTTCAAGATTTTCTTCAAAAATTCCAGTTTCCAGTTATACAGAACTTTTTTTTGGCAATTTTGTTCTATAAATTTGGAGTTCAAGAGTGATGGTTTTTTGCTTCTCGTGTAAAATTTGTTTCTTGACTTAACACCTTTCCCACGTCAACGCCTCAATTATTTACCCATTACTAATTCTACTTATTACGTACAAGTGATCTAGAATTCTTACTTTTTGTGTCAGCTTCTACGGCGCAGACATACCGCGTGCACATTCCGCCTGGCATTTGACTGGGAACATCAACCTCCCTTAGCCCTTTGGCTGAAAAGAAAGAAATATTTTCGAATCAACCGTTATGTCATATGTCACGATTGTTCTTCAAAGGAATCGTTTAAGTGCCATCAATAACCAGAAAACGCTAACCAGAAAATCTACCAGAAGATGCAGGTGGTTTTTGAGGGGGTTGTTTCTATTTCTTCATTCATTGTGTTAACTTCTCATCACTGTTTACCTGGACACAAGATACTTGGGGGTAACTTTAGATGAGGACCTTAAGTGGGATTGCCATGTTTTAGAGCCAATTAAAAAACTAAAAAAGTTTCTACATCTATTTCATAAAATTAGAGGATGCCTTAAAAAGGAAAGTTAAATTATAATCTATAAGGCTGTAGTACAAAGCATCATTGGGTTCGGAAATGTGCTGCAAAAGTAGATTCTAAAAATAATTTTGAGAAAACCCCGCAGATTCCCTACTCATGAGTTGTTTTGTTGCGTTACAGTTTTTTCTGTCCAACAATTGTACCTCAAATCTGCCCTCTCCTTCTTCCACAAACATCCTCAATTTTTCAACTTTTCTAAGAGCTCTTCTTAATTTTTAGGACCAACCTCCCAAGCTGTTGTCCCCATACCGAAACCCCGTCTATGGAGTACGTCTAAACATATATTCTATTGTATGCGAAATATCGGTTTTCACCCTTTGGGCGTTCTTAACAAGATTAAGACCAATTTGTAAATATTAGTTTCAAGTAGCGCTTGAATAAGAACATTGCTATTGTTACTAACGAATAACAAATCTGTTGTGCAATTCGTAACGACATTTAAGATTAGCAACTCCCCCCCAGCCGCACAGGGTATTACCACAGGAGGTATATTCCATGTAATTTATAGAAGTTTATATATCGTGGGGTTCCGAGTAAAAGTGACCAAGTAACATTTGCAAAATTTTACAGGGGAGCGATCTGAAGTTTCACCTATTTTCTCCTTACGAACACTGGTTGTGTGATGTCTCATCCGACTATGTTTCGATTTTTCTTTATCCTGTAGGTAGTTGGCTAGTGCCCGCCTATGATATCGTGCTTTAAAATTCACTTCAGATTAAATAAGAGCTGTTTATTCGGAAAACTCTATTTGATCATTTTTACCTGCCTGGAGTTTCAAGCTTTACTCATTTGGTCAATTCAATTCTTCGAAAATCTGTCGCATAGTTACATGAAATTGAGGGATTGGATAGTTTTTTCGTTAATTTATCATGTTGCCAAGCATCTAATGACAATGATATACCTATTTCTGTTAGAAAAGGTTATCCATTATCTATCACTGTAATTGGTCATTTTCACCTGCCCACTATGCAATCTTACAAATCTTACACAGTAAAAGTGATCAAATGGCAATTGATAACATTTACATGCACCAGCGAGAGTACATTTATAATCCATCTCGTGTTTTGTGGTTGAGTTCAAATGCCATTTGGTCACATAAAACTCTTTGGGTCAGGCAGGTAAAATTTTATTTTCAAGTATTTCTTGCACATCAGTTTGAAGATAACGTTCTTAGCAACAACACACGGTAGACAACGTTCCTTAGTACCGGAATGACATAAAAAGCTCATTTTGAAAAAAATGTTACTTGGTCACTTTTACCCGGAACCCGACGATATTTGTGTTATTTCGGAATAAATTCTCATTCATTCATTCATTCACCTACCGATCCCGAGAAGTACGACTCCGACTCTTGGTTTTTTGAAGAATAATACTACTTTATCACTTAGTTTAAGTTTGTATTTTATTGCGTAACATTGTGTGAGGTTTTAGTGAAGATTTTAGTGAGTTACATTTAGTAGGTACCGATGATGATAAGTGGAGTCATTTTCCATCTTTCGGCTTTTAATTTTCATTTTTCAACGCTCTACGGCGATAGATGCTCATTTCTTCAAAGAGTTCATGTTGTTAGTGTGATGATATACCTATGTGATTTGACCATAATGCAATAGTCATAATGTGATGTGATGGCCTAAACGTCCCACGTCCTTGTGTGGACCATCAGTTAGTGTTACGGTTACATTGAGTGAGAATTTATATTTTTTTCAGACTTAAAAAGAGTATGTTGTTAGTGTGATATTATACCAAGTGTGTGATTTGACCTCAATTTTATGATCATAATGTTGTGTGATGGCAAGAACGTCCGCGTCCTTGTGTGAATCATTAATCAGCTTAACGGTTACCTTAAGTGAACCTTTTCCACTATGATATTTTTTTCAGAAGTGAACTTTTTTTCATAAAAAAATGAAAATAATGGAGAATATTCTTGTAAATTGAAGAAACCTTGTGTACTTAGTCATTTTGCGACTCACCTCTTAAGTCTGGAGCAAAACTGACTACTTCCTAGATCGTGTGCTGCAAAACTCGTTTTTTGCTCGATTTTGTTGCAAAACTCGCTTGTTCCCAACTTCAATCCAGAGTTGGGACTAGTTAACTAAAAATTAGTTGAACTAAAGCGGAAACTAAGAACTAATTTAGTTGAACTAAATAGAACTAATTTTGGAACTAATTTAGTTTTAGTTCGTATCCATAAACTAATTTTGAAACTAAATTAGTTCCAAAATTAGTTTCAGTCCTCAACTAAAACTATTAGTTTAGTTGTTAGTTCAACTAAAAACTAAAAACTAATTTGTAATTTCTAGACGTACGGCGTTCGCTTACACTATTTTTTGGGAGCTGAGTCGATTGCGACCACTCCCAGCGCGTTTACCTGGTGCTTAGTGGGCCAAATTTACATAAATGTGGTTGAAAATCCAAAAGTGGTATCTACCTGACATGTAGGAATGTGGGGCATCGTTTGTTTCGATTGCAAATGGCTTCAGCACGGCGGGACTGCGGCTGGAGTTTTTGAGATTCGGTTTTTTTGGTAGCATTTTCCATGAAAGTTCGAACTGAGAACAATTTAGTTGAACTAAATAATTTTAGTTCTAGTCCGTATCCATAAACTAATTTTGAAACTAATTTAGTTTTAGTTTACCCAATCAAACTAAGAACTAATTTAGTTCTGGCCGTTAGTTTCGACGATAAACTGAAACTATTAGTTTAGTTTTCGAAAAAAATGAAACTAAACTAAAGTAGTTTTAGTTTTAGTTTTTAGTTGAAAATTAGTTTTTACCCAACTCTGCTTCAATCCCTAATTTCTCGGTCATGTTTGAATGGATTTTACTCTTTTCTCTCTTACTTATTCAAGGCTGCAGGACTTTTGAAAGACAAAAAGAATCACTTTCACCTGATCAGTTTCAAAGATTTGCGACGCTTTTCATGATTTCTGAAAATTGCTCTGAAAGGAACGAGCGAGTTTTGCTGCTCACCTCCTCATTTGTAAGAGTGTGTTGTATTGGGTCTATGTGTTTTTCGAATCTTTACAAGGTTCAACAGCTAAATTTAAATTTAATCAATTATTTAACTTTACTCACTCTTGGATTCTTTAGGGACTTTGCTCCGACGAGGTGCCCAGAGGGTTTTGGGCCCTTTCCCTTTTCTGAGAATCAATTTCTTCAGTTCTTTAAACAAATTGGCAAATATGGTATTAGGTGACGAAATGGTATGGTATTTATTGATATATATCACATGAATGAAACAAGTCCAGTTATACAATAACGCATATGTAGTATTACTTCAGAACGAATAGGTATAAGAAAATACGACGAATTAACACAAATCGTTGAGGAAAGAAGTGCTTTTTGCGTGGAGATACTTTACGGTAGGAACTGGGACATTGACATCGGTATTATCGAAATATCGATGTTTTGCTTCGATATTACGATGTTTTTCCATCGATGCCACACATTCGATAATATCGGTATCTTCACTCACAGAAAAAATTCCAATTTTGCTTGCTAAACGTGAAAAATGAAATATTAAAGATTCTTTCAACTGCTGTATATTAGCGAATTTTCGAAGAAAAATAAACTATCGTTCTCGGTACAAAATATTTAAAATGAAAATTGAATCAAAATCCACTTCAAAGCATTCTAAATCCACTTCAAAAGACACCAAAAACACATTCCAAATCGAGAGATTGGAAGCTCAAATTTGCATTAAAAATCTATCCAGGCTTTCAAAAGGCCGAAGTTGAAGATGGGCACAACGCCTCACTCTAAGGGGAGATTTGGGGTATTTCAAATGGGGGAAAACTACCGGGGAAATCCCCAAGCAGGTGAACCTCTTTTGTAAGGTTTTTTCTGAACACGATGGTGAAATCGGATTGGAGATATGTCTCCATTCAACAATTTCTTCAGTTTGAAGATGATAAAACGAGATAGATAGGCAAAATTGGCAAACAAAATTATAAGATTCTTCAGCTTTCAAAAATTGCCAAATTAAAATGAGGTATCACACAATCCTCAGAATACGAGCAAGAACGAACTTTAGTAAATGTAACAAGGATATTAACTTCAAGAAAATATCGAAAATATTGATGTTTAAGAAAATGGAGGACAACGATTAACACAAACATCGACACCGATATCAAGTGATTTTAGATGTCCCGTCCCTACTTTACGGCCAATGAGATAGCTGATCGGCTTGTTAAAGGCGGATCAGAGTCTAATTTATATGGATCTGAACATCAACTAGGGGTTACCCTACAGTTTTACAAATCAACAAGTCCAAAAATGGAAGGAAAAGACACGAACAGTACACTGGCAAAAGGAAATTCCTGAAAACCTCTCTCAATTAATGAATAAGGAGGTAATTCGAAAGCTTCTGAACTGAAATGGGAATAGTGTCCATCTGAACCTATCTCAGTGTACACGGGTTCATGGATATTATGAATTAAACAGAAAGAATGTCTAGTGTTCAAATGGTCAAATCGCATCGTGCACTGACACACAGATTTTTACGATCGTATCTAAACATTTCGTCTCGAACATAAAACAAAGAAACTCGATAATAAAGAAAGCACTTACCGGCAAATTCAGGATTCGGTTCTTCCAAAGAGCCATCTGAATCAACTGAAACATTTACGACTTTATGAACTAATTTTCAGCATTTACGTTTTGGTTGCCAATAAATAATATACGTACAATTTACTCACTAGCACCAAAATAGTTTAAGAGGCATCAAATCAGCAGAACTAGATTGTCAGCATGTGAAAATCACAAACACAGCCCCATACACCTATATGCTACAACAAAGACATTGTTTTTTTTTCTCAGAGAGACTTTTCAGTTAGTAACGTTTTCAATAACGTAAAATAGTTTTTCAAATCATATTCAGAATTCGTAGGTTTACGTCAGAACACGCACATTCCAAAAATCGAGATAAACGTTTAGTCCAGAAGTCATGTAAACTACACATGCACCTACCAAGCACGCACCATGTGCGATTCTAGATGGAAAAAAAATTATTGCATGAGCTAATCTTAAGGGGAATTTTGCGGTGATTCCGAACCACCCCCTTGTATCTAAAATGACTTCTTCATTTAAAAAAAAAAAAAAAACACATTTTTCAACTTTACGGTCAAAATAATTCGTGAAAAATATTTTTTCTCGTTCTCGTTTTTTTTTTTTTTTTTCAATGCCACTTAGTGATTTTTAACGCATTTTTTGTAATGATAGCTCAAAATTGTTAAAAATTTACTTGAAGGTTTTGAATTGTTTCAGATTTACCTCTCCAATGATCAATACGGCCAAACTGCGTATGTACGTTTCCTGAAAAAAATAAGACGAAATAGTAAAACAAAATTATTTTACAAATCTCAAACCCTACGTCCTTTTTAATACTGTAATAAAAGAGGGTAACTCACGCTCGTAGAATAAAATCTCAACTATTACAGTCTATATATACAGGGTGTCTACACTTGTAATAGGCGGAAATCCAGGGGTCGATTCTACAACTAATTTGTAACATTTTTTGTCCCCTAACTTTTTTTTTTACTTCGCTAAAAATCCAATTTTTTTTTATTTTTAAGATTTTTTTCGTGTTTTTGACCTTTCCTCGCTAAAACGGCTATAACTCCCTTGTTCTAAGAGCAATCTCAAATCTGATGATACCGTTGGAAAGAGCATAAAATTTACTAATTGTTTAATGGAAAACGCAATTTTTGTATGTATTTTTAATTGGTAAAAAAATAGGCCAAAGTCTAAATTGTAAAATTATTTCGAAAATTGCCATTTTTCAAGTTAATTGTTTGCCTGTAATTAATAGAGGTATCGTCGGGCACTCTTCAGGAAAAACTTCCTCAAACTGTCAGCTTTCTAACGGTATAATTTTTAAAAAAAATTGTATAGGGAAGTTTTGGGAGAAAAACTGCGTTTAATGCAAAAAAACGTGGTTTTGTCGGTCCAAATAAGTACACGTTTTTCCTCAGATATCAGCTTCATTTTTGTTTTCATAATGGATTCACTCTCAGTTCCAATAACATTGGGTCTCATTGTTCTCTCGTCTCGGAGGAAGAGACCTATGGAGTTTGATAATCTAAACTCGAGGTAACTGGTGTATTCTATTTCCTAAAAGTAAGGATGAAAGTTATGATTATTTCTAAGATAAAAGCGATTCATCTCATTGTGCACTTGACTATGATTGAGATGGCGTAATATTCTTTTCAGGAGCTAGCAGATATGGTTTTTATTTATGGCGTGGCGAATTTTTTTTTTTTCTTTTTTTCAAGAAGTGAATTTTTTTTATAATACAAAAGATTTGACATAAACAACTGCATTTTCATTGCCACCCCATCTTATAACATCAAGTACTTGAATTTTTCAAATTTTCCAACGTAAGAAGCTGATATCTGAGACAAAACGTGTACTTATTTGGACCGACAAAACCACGTTTTTTTGCATTAAACGCAGTTTTTCTCCCAAAATTTCCCTATACAAATTTTTTTAAATTATACCGTTAGAAAGCTGACAGTTTGAGAAAGTTTTTCCTGAAGAGTGCCCGACGATACCTCTATTAATTACAGGCAAACAATTAGCCTGAAAAATGGTAATTTCCGAAATAATTTTAAAATTTAGACTTTGTCCTATTTTTTACCGATTAAAAATACATACAAAACTTACGCTTTCCATTAAACGATTAGTAAATTTTACGCTCTTCCCAGCGGTATCATTAAATTTGAGATTGCTCTTGGAACAAGGGAGTTATAGCCGTTTTAGTGAGGAAAAATCGAAAACACGAAAAAAATCTTGAAAATAAAAAAAGTATGATTTTTAGCGGAGTAAAAAAAAATTTAGGGGACAAAAAATGTTGCAAATTAGTTGTAGAATCGACCCCTGGATTTCCGCCTATTACAAGTGTAGACACCCTGTATACATTATATTCCACACAAAATACTATACAACTACGATGGTTGGATTGTAGTTAAGGGATGAGAACTCAGAAGTGCACACACCTATATTTTGGTGAGGTGAATAACCAGCATCATAATCACCACCGTACAGATCCTATCAACCATGACAGCATTGAATTTTAGGATCAGATCTGCGTTCACCAGATCAAGGCAGATTCTGTGTAGTGCACTGTGTTATTCTAGAAGGACCTTACCAGTGAGAATTTTGGGTGCATTTTAGTGGACTGATTTAACCATTCGTCAGACTGAACTTTCAGGACTGAGTTGTGTGTCGCCCCTATGAACATTGCCAGACTTGGAGTCTGGCTTATTTGCACTGCCTCGAGTTGTCCTATCTCCGAGACTTTGGGGTGCGTTTCAGTGGACTGAGTTGACCATTCATCACAATCGAGTGATCTTTCTCTTGTCAGGACAAGAGATGGGATTTTACCCGGTAAATACCCGAGTTCGGGAAAATACCAAGGAAAATAACCGATTGGGTAAATATTCGGGTATTTTTAAATCAGCTTCCCTAACTATTTTTGCAGTTATAGACTCTAGATAAGAGATAGAACTTTAGTGTTGACACGATTTAATGTTTGAATCATCAACGTGTACTGAGACTGTACAGCGCATGCCGAGCCTTTGAAGCTGTCAATAGCTCCTTATGCGGGCTCCAGCACTTCTCTTGTCGGCTTTCAGCGTCGCCTTGCCAGTTGTTGGCAACAACAAAGCTTGCAAACGATTTTAAAAATCAAAGTATAATTTATATTGCATTTGTTCATATGGATGTAAAAAAATATGTCTGCACGAAGTGGGTGTGGGATTGATCACATATTTGCTTGCCTCGAAATTCAAAAATCCATCCTGTGCATGACTGTATTCAGATCATTGAAAATTGAATAATAAATGAAATCGGCCAAGAACTCCCGGAGTCTATAATTTATCAAGCCTTTAGCACTCGTATTGGATTTTTTAAACGTTTGCGCATGCGAGAGACACAAATACTCATCTGATCAATCCAAATAGGTGTCATGAAACTCATTTAGTGGTCCATCTACACAAATTCAACCGATCTATCACCTGAAAATTTCATCGAAATTAGGTTCAAATCATGAACGCAAGCCAACTGAGTTAAACCCGTGAATAAGGATTTCACGTTTGGCATGCCCAGAATAATATTGAATAATAAACCGGGGTAATAATATCGAATAATATTTACCTATATATTATCAGCGTTTCATGCATATCAGAATGCTTCAATCCGTGTATCGGCTACTAACTACACTACAAGTGTTCACATCGGCTATCACTGCAGTATCCACATTCACTTCAACTCGACGCTATCGGCCGGACATCACTAGGTTACAAACAAACAAAATAAACCAAAAAACGCAAATGTTGGCACCATAAATCGGGCCATACATCGGGAATGGTTTTGACCTACGGACCTGGGGAATTCGATTCCTAACGGTATGTTCTTAAAATAAGTTTACATTCATGCCGCAGACTTGTTTTGACAGACAAAACGGACACCAAAGGGCATTGATTGAGAGAGCTCTCAAGAATTGGGGCGTCGTCGGACGCAAAAAATGCGAGATTTTTTGCTCCAGCCGTTTCGGAGAAATCGTGCGTACGGCGGACGTACGGAAAAATTTTGATTGCAGATTCGGATTCTACACCCTTTGAATCGTAAACCATGAAATTTTCATTGGGGGTTAGAATTTTCTTTTCCTGAGCGATTACAATGGTTTATTATTGAATAATAAACCAAAATCGAAAATACCCATAACTAGGGTTTTTTCCCACATAAATACCGGGTTTTTACCCATTTAGGAAAATTCCCGGGTTTTTACCTTTTGGGTATTTACCCTTCGCCCATCTCCAGTCAGGAACGAGTTGGGTATCGACCCCAGCACACTGCCAACTTGGACTAAAAGTGCATAGTCTGTGTTCTCCTGGCACACTCGCACCGTCATATCTCTGAGACGTTTAGATGCACTTTAGTGGACTGGAATAACCGATCGTCAGACTGAACTTTGAGGGCTGAGTTGGGCATTGCCCCTATGTAGACTGCCAACTTGGAGTGAAAGTGCATAGTCTGGGTTATTTACACTGCATCGAGTTCTATCTCTGAGGTTTGGGGTGCGTTTCAGAGGACTGATTTGACCATTCATCACAATCGAGTGATCTTTCTCTTCACACTGCCAACTTGAACTGTAAGTGCATAGTCCGTGTTCTTCTGGCAGACCCGCATTGTCCTATCTCTGAGACTTTTGGATGCACTTTAGTGGATTGAGATAACTGGTCGTCAGACTGAACATTCAGGACCGAGCTGGGTATTGCCCCCATATGTATAGCTAACATGGAGTGAAAGTGCATGGTCCCGTCAATCCTAGCACGACTGAGCGGCTCTATCACAGTGGCTTTCCCCTGCAAGGTAGAATAAACGCGTATAGGGAATTTAACCCTCCAAAAGATTTCAGATATGTGCTGGTTTCGACGTTTTGCTCTATTCTAGGTTTGATTTCACCCAACTTGTCTTCCAACACCTAATGCTGAACACCCTTCACCTACTGCTCTGAATAGCAACTTACTGGGATGTTGTTTTGGGGCACAAGGGCATTCACTTTCCGCAACCGGACCGTGGTCATCTGAAAATTCATTTGTTGTTATTGATCAACAGCTCATATTGTTTTTTTTAAAAAGCTAAACCTAACAAGACAGTTTTACTAAATCTATAATTAAAGAATAATACTTGCAATATCTACAAGATTGAAATACAAACAGAACATTGACATTTTCTTGAGGTAGAAATTGGATTTTCCTGTTACCATCAAAATTTCTTAAGTTGGTCATAGTTTGGGTAGGACGAGAAAAGTTCCAATAATGTACCATGACGATATGAGCAAATCTTTCGAAATTACTGTATCCTATATTGATGTGAGTTTCAAATTTGATCACTTCGCACTCAAAGAAACAACAAATTTTATTGAAAAAAGAGTTCGAAATAGTATTTTTTTTCTGTCCAAAGATTCTGAACTTTTAGAATTTCGTCAATTTTTAGCATTTTTTAGTTAAATTTAAGTCCAATTTTTAGCCTTAAAATGAGCTCTAATTTTTAAATGACTCGATTCAAGGTTAATTAATTTTTTTTTCATTTATTATTCTACCGAAAACGAAAATTTTCCAGCGAAATTTCCTTAAGAAAACTAAGTTATTTGAATGGACCCAACATTTTTTTAAAATATTTAACTTCTTGGAAATATGTTTTGATGTATTCTGATTTCGGGATTTTAACTACACATGTACAGCTGAAAATTGGCAAATACGGCTACGAATCGACAATTCCATATTTTGTTAGCAGAAATATCTTTTTAGCAAAGAACTCTAACTAATCTTTTGTTGATTATTGCAAGTTGTTTCGTTACATCTAATTTTAGTGATATTGACCCTTGAGAATTAGATTTTTAATTGTTTGTTTACAGATTAGGTACTTACAATTTTTTTAAACATTAAGGTAATATTATCGCTAGTGTTTTTGAATCTGAGAAATTGCATTTTTCTAGTTGAAGGGGGCTTTTAATGGAGGATCGTACGAATATTGATTGCATTTTGTAATATTAGTAAATTACGGAGTCTGAAGAAGGAGAAGGGGGGGGGGGGCATAGCATCTCCCGAAATCGCTCGAGTTAAAAACAGGAAAAGGATTTTTATATAAATATTTTCTTCTAAATACCAGGTAGGCTACTAGACTACAGAAGGTAAATAAACCACCTTGTTGGACGTGAGGTGTTTCCAGAGGTTTCGGTTGGAAGAAGAACGGATATTCTTTGAGCACCTTGTTCTCTTCGATATCTGTGCCGGAGATCCCTAAAATGTGCAAAAGCGTGAGACTTTAATAGAAATATGTGAATGATTGCAACTCACCCTTCTAAGCTAAGCAAAATGAAACCATATTGTGCAACTTTTAGACAATTTGTATGCAATATTTCGCGACGGTAGAAGAACACTTGGAAGAAATGATAATCAGGGTTAATGAGGATTGGTTAAAAACAAAAACATTAAAAACTACTTTTACGCCAAAGTTTTGCTATATTTACATAGCTTCTTCAGGACAACATTACAAGCAAAGGACAAAACAAAACTCAGTGAAACCATGGTACAACTTGTAGGCTATTAAGTCAGCAACCTTGTAACCATTATTATACCATTGTAACATTGAACACATTATGAACATGAATTTCCCTATTTCTATAGAACCTGCAGACCTTCGTGGAACAAGGAATTTCCCACTAAGATTTCACTGCAGCATCCGAGATCTGGTTTGGTGTTCAAGATCAAATGCCGCTACATTGAACTTGGCTTCAGAGTAGTGACAGCATCCGAATGAGGATTATAGGAAGTAGATACCTACCACCATGAAATGGAGGAGTTGGGAAGGAAGGCTTGGCCACGCGCTAAAGGAGCCATGGTCAGCCTAACGTTGATGCACTTCATGAATGGAATGAGAAATCCCGAACTTTTCCCTTAAAATGTTGAGCTGATCCTCCCCCATAATACTGCAGGTTGACAGCAGGCTTCGTAGCATTCCTCTTTTTGGCTGAATGCTGGTTTTGGTTTATTATTAAATAATAAACCATTGTAATCGCTCTTGAAAAAAAAATTCTAACCCCCCTGAAAATTTCATGGTTTACGTTTCAAAGGATGTAGAATCCGAATCTGCAATAACAATTTTTCCGTCCGTCCGCCGTACGCATGATTTCTCCCAAACGGCTGAAGCAAAAAAGCTGAAATTTTCAGAAAAAATCCATGTTTTTCCGACGACGCCCCAATTTTTTAGCCAGCTCTCTCACTTAATTTAAAGTGCCCTTAAGGGTTGTCAAAGTTTTGTAAAACCCCTAAAAACCTCAAAAAAGTCAAGGCGCCCTAAATTTGGACTTTTTTTTAAAGAAATTTCCATGAGGAATCGAATGAGCCCCACCCCAGGTCCGTAGCTCAAATCATTCCCGATGTATGGCCCGATTTATGCTGCCAACATTTGCGTTATTTTGGTTCATTATTTTTTTGTTTTGATCGCAGTAACCTAGTGATGTAGTGAAGTGGATACTGGAGTGAACTCCTAAAAGGGTTTATAGCCGATACACGGGTTGAAGAATTCTGATATGCATGAAACGTTGCAAATTCTTTCACTGGGGTTTATTATTCAATTGGATTGAGTTCATGATTTGAATTTCTACTAAGCTTTGGAGTGTGCGTGTTTCACAAGTGATAGAGCGATTATGAATTTCAGGAGGCACATAAATATGATCAACTGATCAATCCAAATAAGTATTTTGGTTGAGAACAGATTTACGTGCTCTATGCATATCTCCTAAAATTCAATAATCGCTCTATCACCTGTGAAACACGCACACTCCGAAGCTTAGTAGAAATTCAAATCATGAACGCAAGCCAATTGAATAATAAACCCCAGTGAAAGAATTTGCAGAACCACAAATTGAAAATCCCATTTTTTACGTTTTATTAAGCGACGTATAGCGAAATCTGTACCCTCAATTGACACAATGTAGAGAATAACATCATTTCACCAGTAATATACTGAAAAAAAAGAAATATTTATGTTGAGCGAACAACAGAAACTATCAAAAGATTTACCTGTCGGTGTTGGAGGTTTTCCTGTAGGCTTATGGTGCTTCCCTGTTTAGGCAAAACATAAGCCAAATTGTAATTACTGAAATATAAAATAATAACTACATAAGAACCACCTCGTTGAAGGTATGTTTGAATGCTTACATAGAATGTGTTAATACACTACGTACTATACCAGATCTTTGGTACATACTGCAGTCACAGAGAGGCGAGGGAACTACGTTCAATGGTCATGAGCATCTAATGTGGGACCAAGAAAAGAAAGAAGAAGGGAAACGGGAAAAGGAAAAAGGAAAAAAAATGGAAGAAAAAAGAAGAAAGAAATGTGTCGAAGAACTGCTATCTATCTTGCTGCAGTCACATGTAACGTTTATGGCGCCAAACAGATAAACGGAACACTATGGTAAGTAATGCACGCATTAAAGGGACGTTACGGTCCAGTTTTTACGTGTTAGTGTTAGTGTTATAGACATAATTGTGAACACTTATAAATATTTTTATAAACTAAAGTGATTAAAGAAACACTAAAATCTGACGAAAATTTTAGTAGGCATGAGCAGCACTTGAATGAATTGGCTATTACCCCCTCCATTGCTCTATAATTTTATTGATTGACTGAACAAATTATCCATCTGTCAAAGAATACCAAGTTAGCTGAAGAACTTACAGAGTTTCAAAGATAAGTCTTGCACGTTCCTCCTGGGGACCGGCTTGTTCGTTCCTTGATTACCTAGAAAAGAAGATGAGAACATTAGGTACGAGTAGTTAGACTTCGGGCACTTCGAATAGATTTCGAATCATCTTTCCAATTCAATTTAGCAATACAAATTGAATACTAGAAAGATAAATTTCGTGATTTGGTAACTTTATAATTCACTCAGTGATTTTGAGAATTAGACAATTAAAAACAGAAGGAAATTAGTGAAGGAATGCACAGTGCAGCGTTGAATTTTATCCAGATACCTCAATGTATATTCGGAAAAGTATCTATGGCTCACCTTCATCACATAGGCGTCTCAGACTTTCAATGTATGAATCATCGGAGAGGTCATCGTTTCCTGAGAAATATTACAAAAGTCAAAATCAACTATGGTTGTAGTAGCTTATTAGGAGAAGCCCCAACAATTGCAATATAACATGCGTTTAATGATAAACCGACGGATGACAACATAAGAGACGAGGTTTATGGGATTTCCCTGGTCAGGGCGGAAGTGATGGAAAATCCCGCACGGGGGTCAGAACACCCGTATAAATACAGATGGACCAGCCCAAGGGGATTCATTCAGATCCTCTCTCTTAATTCCGCCTCTCTGTTCTAAACCTACCTTTAAAATTCCCCTTCAGGGAAATACTTAAATCACCAGCACGTTCAAATACCTATTTATTATCCAAATTTAACTCGTCCAAATAAGTTCACCAGTTCAAAACTCACATGTCCAAAATTTCGCAACTCAACACCAATTGTTAATCCCTTCAAATTTGATGTTCCCTTAAATTCACAACGTAGCATAAAACGTTAGAATGTATGATTGATCAATTGAGGAGCTTACTTTCAAACAGGCACATATCCATTCCGACAAAATGTTCAGGAAGTGAAAAAAAACGATTTGCAGATTAGTGGAGATGTTTTTCCGCAGTTTCTCATCGGAGTAATGTGTGAGAAGGCACAGATAAAGATGCCTCAAAATATGAATCAATTTTCTCCAAAACACGAGGCTGTATATCCATTTTCACTTTGGAAATGTGCCCTTTTGATCAAAACTCATGGATTTGTGCCTTTTTTAAAACAAAAGAATTCATTCTCCATTCTGTAGGTTTTATTGAAAACTTCACCTGACTTCATATTTCCATTTGTCATGCCTGCCATCTATCGAGTCTCGAGTAAATATTCAACGTCAAGACGAAAGTGCAATGCTTCTTTTTGGATATGTGCCTCTTTGAAAACCCACGACTTATCGCCTGACGAAATTCGGAGGATATGCGCCATTTCGATTGCAAGGCACTGAAAAAAATGTATGACGGATTTGTTACCTAAAACATAAAGCCACGGAATTGACGTGGATGTGTTCTGTTTTGTTCGTAAATGATAATGGGATCTGATTCAACATTCATGAGAGATAGGAAATTGAGAAAAAGCGTTTTCTCCCAGATTTGGATATGTGCCTTTTTGAAAGTAAGCTCCTCAATTTACATATTTATTGACGCTAACATTTCCTTTACAGCCTCCGAGACTTTAGTTTAAAGGAAAATATTCAGTTGGACCCGCTGATCAGTGTCCATCAGCGAAAGAAGAAGTACAACACCATAGAGGTTCCTTGTGTTGTTGCTGAGATTATGGGTGTTGAAACCCCATCAGTTCAATTGGCTGTGGCCACATGGCATGGAAACCAAGAACCTCCCCAAGGAATTGAAGGAAGTTTTTCGTGTTGAGCAAAGAATCGTGTGACAAACGGCAGTGCGTTTGTTGGCGGCAACTTCAACCTTCTCTTGAAGGGAGTTTCGTCTCTACCAAGACATCAGAAACACTAAACATGGTGAAACATGGTGGTGAATTTATATTGTAAATGTTTTTAATTTTGAGATATTGAAAAAACAGAAAGTAGAATGCAATTCTGGTAATGATATAATGTTTAAGGAATTTGAGGATTTGGCTGATGATTCTTCCGTTCAGTTTCATTTTTCACAAGTCAGGACATCAGTCTGCGCATGCGTCAACATAGAATACCAAGCAGAATTTTTCCAGCTTCTCGAAGTGCGATCTCTCTCAAATTTCAGGGGTGGTCGGAGAGAAACGATGTAATAATCGCATATCAATTTCATTACGATATTATCTTCAGTGGCAACCACGTTTGCGCGAATTTAAAATCCTTTTAACAACCCTAATTTGTACAGTTTTAATTCAATTTTTAAGAAATCTCCAGGGAATGTGCGGGTTAGAGTGTAGTGTGATGCTACATCAAAATGTAATCGTAAAGAATAGAGATAGTTACGGGTGTTGCTTGGAATCGTGTTCACACAAACATATGTTTGGATAGCTTTTCCAACATGAAATACGAGAAGAAATTCCGATTTTGGAAGACAAATAAGTTCCCGATTCGTAACTGATCACAAGTCTTCAGCAGGGTTAGTTATTTCAAATGTACCTAGCTTTTAAAAACGAAGTCACTTACCAATCCGTCGATAAGCATTCACACCTGCGAAAGTAACGAACGCGTCATACGATAATAAGAGGAGTAATACGTCAATGCAGAGCTTTACATATAAATAGGCTTGGCATAATTTTAGATGGTCAAACCGGGACACCGGGGGGGGGGGGGGGGGGTCCTCCCTATGGATTTTATAAAATAATCCATTCAAATCTGCGTTTTTTACCATTTCTATACTTGAAAACGTTCATTAAAATATCTTATTTTTTAAGTATCAAATTAAAAAAGTTAGAATAAACTAGGCCTAGTTAAATTCTAACGCAGATACCACTAACAAGAAGAAATAATGAAATAAGACTGTAAAAAGTTGTGATTCATTCAGTTAAGTTCATTAGTGATTATATTAGAGGCTTACTATTCTAACAAATCATAAATCGTAGCATATCCAAGGTAATAATGAAATGAAACTGTAAACAAACAACGAATTTAGTTCAGTTATTTATTTCTATCAACCTTATTAACATAAGAAACAAAACGTAGAGACCCGGCACTCTATAAAATAAACGACCTTAGTAACGTAGGAGGTACTAACACAGTAAAACATAATGACATAACATATCGGGCCTTTTCAAAACGTGTTTTCATTCCTATTTTTCGCTAGAGTGAACTTTTTTCACTATGTCTTTTTTCACTTTAATCTTCTCATAAAACTCTGCACAAGAGAGACCAAAGTTTACTTTACACTGAATCAAAGCTCTTGCGGTGCATTCGCGCATTAATGACCTATCGTCTCCCCAAGCATTGTTCATCAGTGAAAATACTCTTTCTACGGGAGCAGATGTACCGGGCAAACAGAAAATATACTCTTAACACTCGTCCAAGATTTGGAACGGGAATTCCTTCAAAGTGGTTGAAAAGCTGTACTTTGCTGTGTGTACTTGCTACCACTGCCGATTTAAGTATTAAACCATGAGCTAACAAAGTTATAAACTTTAACCGGGACATGTGCAAAACCGGAAGGGACGCCGAGACAACGGCAGAATACCGGGACGTACGGCAAGCCTATAAACGAACATTTCTATGAATTAAAACTTCCCTCCGCTCAAGGAGATCCGCCGCTCTCTTCGTACCATTTTCTAACAGCAGTTTTCACAGGTGTACAAATCTACGGCTTTACAACTAAATGAATACTTGGGGAAACTCACATCCAGTCTTATCACATGTAGGAAATTGTTCTTCATCTTTTCCCCAATCCACGTCTCCTGAAAACAGAGTAAAATTACAAAATAACACTCGATTTTTAGAATGAAATACACAATGATACCAAAACTATGTGAATGTGTGGTAGCAGTGCCTCAAAGGTATCTACAGCACTCACCAATCCAAGTTAATTGGACTATACACATTTTTTGGCTACCGAAAGTGAACCCAAGGCTTTCGCTGCTTCGCAGACTCGGAAGCAAAATAATGTCTCTTGAAAGATGATGGTTTTTTGTGATTTGAAAAAATGAAATTAACTTCCCCCACCCTGTATTTAACTACGTATCGTGGGGTTCCGAGTAAAAGTGACCAAGTAACATTTGCAAAATTTTACAGGGGAGCGATCTGAAGTTTCACCTATTTTCTTCTTACGAACACTGGTTGTGTGATGTCTCATCCGACTATGTTTCGATTTTTCTTTATCCTGTAGGTAGTTAGCTAGTGCCCGCCTATGATATCGTGCTTCAAAATTCACTTCAGATTAAATAAGAGCTGTTTTCTGGAAAACTCTATTTGATCATTTTTACCTGCCTGGAGTTTCAAGCTTCACTCATTTGGTCAATTCAATTCTTCGAAAATCTGTCGCATAGTTACATGAAATTGAGGGATTGAATAGTTTTTTCGTTAATGTATCGTGTTGCCAAGCATCTAATAACAATGATATACCTATTTCTGTTAGAAAAGGTTATCCATTACCTATCACTGTAATTGGTCATTTTCACCTGCCCACTATGCAATCTTACAAATCTTACACAGTAAAAGTGATCTAATGGCAATTGATAACATTTACATGCACCAGCGAGAGTACATTTATAATCCATCTCGTTTTTTGTGGTTGAGTTCAAATGCCATTTGGTCACATAAAACTCTTTGGGTCAGGCAGGTAAATTTATTTTCAAGTATTTCTTGCACATCAGTTTGAAGATAACGTTCTTAGCAACAACACACAGTAGACAACGTTCCTTAGTACCGGAATGACAAAAAAAGCTCATTTTGAAAAAAATGTTACTTGGTCACTTTTACTCGGAACCCGACGCTGAAATAAATGAAATGAAATGAAAAATAATGTAACATATCAAAGAGTTCCATTAATGCTGCATGATTTCGTGAGCGAATTTTCCAGAATTATCGCATTACATTTATTATTAAGGTTCAATTTTAAGAAATCGAGACTTCATTAGACTTCTAGATTTTAGTACCTATAAGGAAGTATTATAGCTTATATTAAATATAACCAATGGAGTATAAATAGGTATAAGTAAGTGAGTATGAGTAACTTTTTTGTTCAGAGTTAAATATCCTACAAATCCCCAACCCGCATCGTCTTTTTCGGGCACCCTGCATATGGGAACACCTACCTTCAACCTCCTGAAGATTTTCGTAAGGATTCACCTGACATGGCTGACCCGGACAGATGCAATCTTTATGAAGACGATCTGAAAAGGACATGATAATCAAAACTTTACAAATACAGCAAACTAGTTCAACTTAGAAAATAGAGAAAACACCAACTATACAGTATTTGTTATTTTGCTTCTTAGTCAACCTATCATCCGAAAAATGTTACAAAAATCATTTCCACTCATATTTCAAAATTTAGTTGGATTTTGTAGAAATTTTCTTGTGTTCTATAAGTCTAAGGACCCTTTGAACCTAATTCTTCTCAGATGATCAGTAAAGCCCCTAGCTCAACTATATTCCCACTCAAACATAAAAATCTTAGAAAATAAAATGGAAATAATTATCATTTCCATTTTATTTTTCAAGGTTTTTATGTTATGATATGTAATAAATACCAGCTATAAATCCACTCACACACAAAAATCTTGAAAAATTATAATCATTCATTTTATGTTTAAAATTAATTGGGAAATAATAATTATTATTTCCATTTATGTAAATTATGATTTCCATTTTTGTTTCCAAGGGTCTCGAATGTCATATTAGTGCAACCCGCTGCTACTACTGTGACACTAACTTTATTATTTCAAATGGGAACCAAATTTTTTATTGCAGATTCGGATTCCACCCAAAATTTTATGAAAATTTGATCCCTCAACCAATTTTGGTTTATTATTCAATAATAAACCATTGTAATCGCTTTTAGAAAAAAAATTCTAACCCCCCCTGAAAATTTCATGGTTTGCGTTTCAAAGGAGGTAGAACCCGGATCTGCATTAACAAATTTTTCGTCCGTCCGCCGTACGCCGTACGCACGATTTCCCCCAAACGGCTGAAGCAAAAAAGCTGAAATTTTCAGAAAAATCCATGTTGGTCCGACGACGCCCCAATTCTTGAGCCAGCTCTCTCACTTAATTTAAAGTGCCCTTTAAGGGTTGTCAAAGTTTTGTAAAATCCCTAAAAACCTCAAAAAAGTCAAGGCGGCCTAAATTTGTACTCTTTTTGAAGAACACTCCACGAGGAATCGAATGAGCCCCTCCCCAGGTCCGTAGGTCAAACCATTCCCGATCTATGGCCCGATTTATGGTGCCAACATTCGCGTTATTTTGGTTTATTATTGTTTTTGGTTTGATATCAGTAACCTAGTGACGTAGTGATGTAGTAATGTGGATACTGGAGTGAACTCCTAAAAGGCTTTGTAGCCGATTCACGGGTTGAAGCATTCTGATAACCATAAAAAACGCCGCAAATTCTTTCACTGGGGTTTATTATTCAATGGCTTGCATGATTTGAATTTATACTAAGCTTTGGAGTGTGCGTGTTTCACAGGTGATCGAGCGATTATTGAATTTCAGGAGGCACACAAATATGATCAACTGATCAATCCAAATAGGTATTTTGGTTGAGAACAGATTTACGTGCTCTATGCATATCTCCTGAAATTCAATAATCGCTCTATCACCTGTGAAACATCAGCTTAGTAGAAATTCAAATCACACGCACACTTGAATAATAAACCAGCGTTTTTCCTGTCGTTTTATCCCATCGCAAAAACCTTTTCAAGGTTAAAATTGCTTCTAGGAAAACGTTGAATTTGATCTGGGAATGCTATAGATCGGGGGTCTACAAACTATTTGCCAGAAGGGCCGTATCATAATGTGGAGGTGGTGGGCATCGTATGCGCCCCCGGAAAATTTTGAGTATTAGACACTCTGAAACAGTGTTTTTAAGCACTCCTAGACGAGTTTGACAAATTCAAAATTACTTAGGCCTAATACAGGTAGGTACAAACAATTAGTTTTTAGTGATTGTATTTTTTAAAATTCCATAATTACTTCTTCGTTGTTCAATAAAAAATAGTAACACGTGACTTTTCAGGAATAGAAAATTATGCATTTTTTCTTTCTGTTCTGTCGGTAGTTGTTCCCATCATACCCATACTCACCCCTAAACAGACGTTGTTGAGATATCTGGATATGCTACCTTTGTGTTTGTCTCCCCGCTACCTACATTCCGGTGAAGTGAAATTATTCACTTATTTCTAATTGGAAGGATTCTACCTATCTTACAGACGGCTTATCGTCGTTACCTCGCTCCAACTAGACGAAGAGAAAGGGAGGGTGAGGTTTTGGAAAACTGATAACAAAAGACTTAGCTCTGGGGATAAAGTGGACGTTCACCCTTAAATAGGTGCTAACCCGTTAGATGCGGAGGGTGACTACGCAGGAGAGGGGGACCCCGAGGTAGATGAGAGGTGAACTACCTGAGTGCAGTACAATCTTCGCATTTCACTACTTCACTCATATGCGGTTCACTTGAACGTCGAATTCCACTCTTTTGTCGTTATTCACTTCATATCGATTAGACGCCTAACACACCGAACCAATTACATCTCAATTGTAATAGAGGTGGGAAAGACCTCGTTAGTGCGGGTTCTCGTTATATGAGTGAATTTTCAGTGTCTTTCAACATGTTCCCGACGTCGTACGTTTCAACGATCACCGTTCATCATTTGACGATCGAAGCGCACATGATTCGAAACAATTGCCTACACCGGCAGATGCCCTTCCCCGAATGTGAGTTGTCTTTGGATTATTAATGTACTTTTTAGGACGTCTTTCTGAAGCAAGGCTTCGTTAGAAGAGGGGCGCCTATTAGAATTGATCCAGGGAAGTGTGGGACAATAAAAACATGATCAAAACGCTGCAAATTCTTTCACTGGGGTTTATTATTCAATTGGCTTGCGTTCATGATTTGAATTTCTACTAAGCTTTAGAGTGTGCGTGTTTCACAGGGTATAGCTATTATTGAATTTCAGGAGATATATGCATGGAGCACGTAAATCTGTGTCTCGACCAAAATACCTATTTGGATTGATCAGTTGATCATATTTGTGTGCCTCCTGAAATTCAATAATCGCCCTATCCTGTGAAACACGCACACTCCAAAGCTTAGTAGAAATTCAAATAATGAACGCAAGCCAATTGAATAATAAACCCCAGTGAAAGAATTTGCAGCGTTTTTTTAACAATAACCCCCCCCCCCCCCTCACAATAAAAACATCTATAATTTATCAAGTCCTTTAGCACTCGTATTGCCTTAAAACTTCCCAAATCCAAATTTAAACGATGTAGCCAAAAGTAGACTGATGTAGAGGAGGCACACAAATATCATCAACTGATCAATCCAAATAGGTGTTTTGGATGAGAACCGATTTACGTGGTCTATGCATATCTCCTGAAATTCAATAATCGCTCTATCACCTGTGAAACACGCACACTCAAAAGCTTAGTACAGATTCAAATCATGAACGCAAGCCAATTGAATAATAAACCCCAGTGAAAGAATACTTATTTACCCCAGTAATAATATTGAATAATAATCCCCATATAATATATAATATTAGCGTTTCATACATATCAGAATGCTTCAGCCCGTGTATCGGCTATAAACTACAAGTATCCACATCGGCTATCACTCCAGTAACCACATTCACTACAACTCGACGCTATCGGCATCACTAGGTTACAAACAAACAATAATAAACGAAAAAACGCAAATGTTGGCAGCTACGGACGAGGGGAAGGGCTCATTCGATTCCTCATGGTATGTTCTTCAAATAGGTAAATATTTAGGCCGATTCGACTTGTTTTGAGGTTTTTAGGGATTTTACAAAACTTTTACAGCCCTTAAAGGGCACTTTAAATTGAGTGAGAGAGCTGGCTCAAGAATTGGGGCGTCGTCGGACCAAGATGGATTTTTCCTGAACATTTCAGATTTTTTGCTCCAGCCGTTTGGAGAAATCGTGCGTACGGCGTACGGCGGACGGACGGAAATTTTTTTATTGCAGATTCGGATTCTACACCCTTTGAAACGTAAACCATGAAATTTTCAGGGGTTGTTAGAATTTTTTTTCCAGAGCGATTACAATGGTTTATTATTGAATAATAAACCAAAAATGCATACAAGTCCGTTTCAGACCAATCTAAGACCGTATCCGCGAAAAACGATAGGCGTCTACATATGTGTGTCAGACAAATTCTATCAACGATGCCCACCCCGCAATTCATAACCGATTTTCCTTTTCTTTTTGTATTTTTATTTTGCTTTTAGTTTATTTAATTTTATTTTGCTCTCATGAGGAGGAATGGAGGGCATTGTAGCCAATCCTTTCAATCGCTGCTGAAGCGAGAAATAACCCAATAACTTATTTTCAATAATTAGCAACCAGCCTGTGCAAAGATTGATGAAGGTTTAAAGGATCAGTTGCCATGTACGTAGTCACAAGATCGATGTTGGAAAACAATTTGGTAACCCTTCGGACTTATTTTGCAGTTATATGTTGAATAGAAGAATATCAACAATGAAAGATATAAAAGGGGATCTTGCAAAATTCTCATTCTCAAGAACAGTGACATGGTCTCTTCCTGAATAAAGACGCTCATGTGTTTCTTGGGTGGAGACACTTGGGACCCAAATTGATGATATCATACAAAAAGAGGTCTTGGTATGAGGGAAAATTATTCACACCTATAACAATTCTTATCCATAACCCGTCCGGTGTTATGAAAATCATAATCATATCGGTAAGTAATACGTGCATTACAGAGAACGTCCCTATACCCAGATTTTATATGATCGACATAATTGAAACTCTTGAACATTTTTTGGTTTATTATTCAATAATAAACCATTGTAATCGCTCTGGAAAAAAATTCTAACTCCCCCCTGAAAATTTCATGGTTTACGTTTCAAAGGGTGTGGAATTCGAATCTGCAATAAAAATATTTTCCGTCCGTACGCACGATTTCTCCCAAACGGCTGGAGCAAAAAATCTGAAATTTTCAGGAAAAATCCATCTTGGTCCGACGACGCCCCAATTCTTGATCCAGCTCTCTCACTCAATTTAAAGTGCCCTTTAAGGGCTGTCAAAGTTTTGTAAAATCCCTAAAAACCTCAAAACAAGTCGAAGAGGCCTAAATTTGGACTCTTTTTGAAGAACACTCCACGAGGAATCGAATGAGCCCCTCCCCAGGTCCGTACGTCATTTCCCGATCTATGGCCCGATTTATGGTGCCAACATTCGCGTTATTTTGGTATAATATTGTTTTTGTGTTGATATCAGTAACCTAGTGACGTAGTGATATAATAATGTGGATACTGGAGTGAACTCTTAAAAGGCTTTGTAGCCGATACACGGGTTGAAGCATAGAGCACGTAAATCTGTTCTCGACCAAAATACCTATTTGGATTGATCAGTTGATCATATTTGTGTGCCTCCTGAAATTCAATAATCGCTCTATCACCTGTGAAACACGCACACTCCAAAGCTTAGTATAAATTCAAATGAACGCAAGCCAATTGAATAATAAACCCCAGTGAAAGAATTTGCAGCGTTTTTTTTTTTTTTTCAACTAGGCCGAATTGTTAATCGAACAAAAAAAGAACGAATTTCGGCAAAGAGTTCTAGCCAGCCATGTGAAGCCTTTTAGTTGATCAACAATGACCCCTTCCCAACATCGGATTCAACATTTTCAGAATCAAACTTAATCAACACCGAACTCAAAATCAATTTTTCAGAATCAACACCAATTCAAAATTTGGGATCGAAATATATAATCACATACTTCCACACACACACACATTATGCACATACATATTTCACGTACATTTTTCATGAAATTTTAAAAAATCTGAAGACTGAAGATAAAAGGATTTACCACTGTTACCCCCTCCATTCATTCCTTTTCATAATGAAAATTTAATGCTCTGAAATTTGTGAAAATAGGCAATTCTAAAATTCTTCCACTTTTAAATAAAGTGAGTTAAAAATCTTACCGATATACCAATTTTTCAATCTGTTTAGTTCTTTCTGCGCTTCTTTAGGTTTTACTTGATAGTTCTTCTTATCCATCTGAGGAAATTGGGGAAACACTAGGAAAATCGGTTTTCTATTGAAACGAACTTGGGAATTTTCAAGCGTTTTCGTCAAGTCTCATTGCTATCACGTTTAGATTCGAATGTTTACGTAGCTATTGTTGGAACGTTGACGTTACTATGGATGAAATGATTATTGGGTGTGATATTTGGATTCGATTTGAAACAAAAAATGCATCTTTTCTTTATTGAACGATACAAATTATTACGGAGAGGTTTAAAATTTCTATATTAGAAGTAATCCTTCTACTTTTTTTTTTTTTTTTAAAAAATTCAACCTATAGTGACTACAGGTGTTTGACAACACAAGAAAATCTACAAATCTATATAACAATATCGTCAGACGCAGTTTTAACAATAAAACAAGTAAATATTAAAATCTCACATGCCTCGGGAAATGTCGGATCGACTACAGTCAACGAATAAATACTGGATTCATCTCCTTTCTAGAAATAACGATGACGATCCTTTCCCTTCAGACAATCTTAATCATAATAATCCTTTCTAATCCAGTGGCGGTCCTAGGCTTACATTGGGTGGGGGTCATTGTTAAAAAATGTGGATACATTTTTTTTTGTGTCAAACCAAAGCCAAGTCCTTACCTAAAGACTCAGTTTAATTCGTATGTAATCACTTCACTTGACCGTTTTTACGGTTTGTTTACAAGATGGACGTAATTTCACCTGAAAGAACCCTTTGGTTGCAAGGCCGGTCTTCGGCAAAAGAATTTGTTCTCAAACCAAAATTCCTATTTGGAACTGTTCCGGTTGAAGTTGGTCGGTCCTACATCATAACATGTGAAACACGAAGAAAGTTATGTCCCATTTGAACGCAAGCCTTTTGGATAATAAATTCCTGAAAGACTACGTTTTTTTTTTTTCAACTAGGCTTATGTTTTACAGGTTTAATCGAACAAAAAGAAAGAACGAATATACAGAGCTCTATCCAGCCATGATTGCCTTTGAGTTGATCAACAATGGAGAACATCGGATTCAACATTTTCAGAATCAAACTTAATCAACACCAAACTCAAAATCAATTTTTCAGAATCAACACCAATTCAAAATTTGGGATCGAAATATATAATCACACACTTCCACACACACACATTATGCACATACATATTTCACGTACATTTTTCATGAAATTTAAAAAATCGAAGACTGAAGATAAAAGGATTTACCACTGTTACCCCCTCCATTCATTCCTTTTCATAATGAAAATTTAATGCTCTGAAATATGTAAAAATAGGCAATTCTAAAATTCTTCAACTTTTAAATAAAGTGAGTTGAAAATCTTACCGATATACCAATTTTTCAATCTGTTTAATTCTTTCTGCGCTTCTTTAGGTTTTACTTGATAGTTCTTCTTATCCATCTGAGGAAATTGGGGAAACACTAAGAAAATCGGTTTTCTATTGAACTGAACTTGGGAATTTTCAAGCGTTTTCGTCAAGTCTCATTGCTATCACGTTTAGATTCGAATGTTTACGTAGCTATTGTTGGAACGTTGACGTTACTATGGATGAAATGATTATTGGGTGTGATATTTAATTCGATTTGAAACAAAAAAAATGCATTTTTCTTTATTGAACGATACAAATTATTTACGAAGAGGTTTAATATTTCTATATTAGGAGTAATCCTTACTTTTTTTATTTTTTTTTAAATTTAAAACATTCACACCTGCTCCCATAGTGACTACAGGTGTTTGACAACACAAGAAAATTGAACTGCAAATCACAAATTATAGAACAATATCGATATCGATGGAATAAAACCACATAAGTAAACAATATAAACTAAAATTTTAACAATAATTGGTCAACAAGTTCAAATATTTAAAATTAAACACATAGACCACCTCATTTAGAAATCGTCGAAGTCAATGGAATTTATAAATGTCAATAGTTCGTCACGATGCTCGCAAAACAGATCCTTGAGACTGGCCATCGACCTCCACACACCGCGATTCTTCGTTGCATTCGTGCGCGGTCAACATCATATCTGGGGCATTCGTAGATAATATGATCCCAAGTCTGGGCCACTTGCATGGGGCACTGACAGGCATCATCATCCAATATAGCAAAGCGCTTCAAGTATGCTCTGTTTTCGCCATGTCCAGTGAGAAGTTGAGTGAGTCTCCACGTGAAGTGAAATCCTTCTACTGAAATCACTGATCTAAGCAATATGTCAGACGCAGTTTGTGGTAAAGTATTTAAACTCGATGCCTCGGGCCATGGGATCGATTACAGTCAACGAATAAATACTGGATTCATCTCCCTTTCTAGAAATAACGATGACGATCCTCTCCCTTCAGACAATCTTAATCATAATAATCCTTTCCTTAATCCAGTGGCGGTCCTAGGCTTACATTGGGTGGGTGGGGGGGGGGGGGTCATTGTTAGAAAATGTAATACATTTTTTTATCAAACCAAAGCCAAGTCCTTACCTAAAGACTCAGTTTAATTCATATTTAATCACTTCACTTGACCGTTTTTACGGTTTGTTTACAAGATGGACGTAATTTCAAGGCCCAAAAGAACCCTTGCGGTTGCTTTTGCCGGTCTTGCGGCGTCTGGCCAAGAAAAGTAGGCCAGAAGAGTCTGGAGCAAAACTTATCGTAAATTTGGTCACCTGCCCCTCATACAGGAGCTAAGAGAGAAGTATCCCAGTGATTCCAAGAGCTATTTGAGGATGCGAATCCTCTACGCTTTCCCTTCCATCCAGAGCATCTTCACACGCATACTCTATCGTGAGGGTCTTGACCACGTGATTTTCCTATCCTTTCCCCTTCCTCTCCGACGCCTTTACACGCAAAATCTTTCGTGAGCGATACGGCTTTCTCGCGTGAATGAACGTACGTGTAAAGGGGGCTAATATAGTGAATAATTGAAAATAATAAATCACAACACACATGGTAACACTTCACCTTTCAGGGGTCTCTACATGGAAGCAGTTTCCAGCTCCATGCTTCAAAGCAACCACTAAACAACACTGGTCTCGAGGTTCTATAACCTGACAGCGACCTAACCTGACGAAAATACATTTTGCATTTTACGTTGGAAACTTTCTTATTTAAATTATTCCCGATAATCTTCTGTTTTGTGCTTGTTCATTATATTTTGGGAATCCGGTTCGTTCCATATAATTTCTCAGGAATACTGTTCGATGAACGAATCCTTCAAATGCATAACAGTGGAAACCAGCACAAAAGTAAAGGTGAGCGTTGCTTTCTAGTTCGACTCATTAAGATTTCTATCGATATGTTGCGTCGTATTCCGAGACATTTTGGCATTTCTGTTCACTATTTCGTTAATAGAGAGTCGTAGTGAGTGTTCTAAATGTTGCATTTCCGTTTTTTGATGAGCCCTGAACGCGTTGCCACTTTTTGATTGTGGGGATATGAGTTGTGGGGCCACTCGAGGCACTCGTTCATATCACAATCTTGAGAGTTCATTGAGTTACGTTGCAGATCCCTTGTTTTCAATATGGTTGTGTAAGAACATTGATAAACACCTCAAATCGCGTCTATTCTGCTCTAATAAAAACTAAAGATCACGAAATAGTTTTACTTAAAGTAGCAAAATAACGTGGTACCCTCACGATTTAGTAGTAACGAGTTAACATCATTTACATTTATTTAGCTCTCGGTTAATTTTGAACCAATTATCATTTCCAGCTATAGCTTATTCCACAATATGAAATTAGAAATAAGAAGACAATAATTAAGTCGGTACATATTTTAGAAGAGAACAATCTGAGGTGGATCATAGGCAAATATATCGTCGGGTTCCGGGTAAAAGTGACCAAGTAACATTTTTTTTAAATGAGCTTTTTTTGTCATTCTGGTACTAAGGAACGTTGTCTACTGTGTGTTGTTGCTAAGAACGTTATCTTCAAACTGATGTGCAAGAAATACTTGAAAATAAATTTTACCTGCCTGACCCAAAGAGTTTTATGTGACCAAATGGCATTTGAACTCAACCACAAAACACGAGATGGATCACAAATGTACTCTCGCTGGTGCATGTAAATGTTATCAATTGCCATTTGATCACTTTTACTGTGTAAGATTTGTAAGATTGCATAGTGGGCAGGTGAAAATGACCAATTACAGTGATAGGTAATGGATAACCTTTTCTAACAGAAATAGGTATATCATTGTTATTAGATGCTTGGCAACACGATAAATTAACGAAAAAACTATTCAATCCCTCAATTTCATGTAACTATGCGACAGATTTTCGAAGAATTGAATTGACCTAATGAGTAAAGCTTGAAACTCCAGGCAGGTAAAAATGATCAAATAGAGTTTTCCGGAAAACAGCTCTTATTTAATCTGAAGTGAATTTTGACGCACGATATCATAGGCGGGCACTAGCTAACTACCTACAGTATAAAGAAAAATCGAAACATAGTCGGATGAGACATCACACAAGCAGTGTTCTTAAGAAGAAAATAGGTGAAACTTCAGATCGCTCCCCTGTAAAATTTTGCAAAGGTTACTTGGTCACTTTTACCCGGAACCCCACGATATTATCTATTTGTTGTTCTTTTAGTTTATTAATTTCAATAATGTACCATTTTTGTAGAAATATACCGCCCCCACCTCCCATCTCAATATGTATTGTTGTACTTTTCAAAATGTGCAAAATCCAGAAATCGTATTGAACAAAACCCGTCCGTCCGTCGTTCACTGTTTTTCTCCAAAACGATTGAAGCAAAACTGATCAAACTTATGTAAAAAATCACATTTTGGGCAGAATTCTCGACATCGCTCAGTCAATCCTAAAGGGTGAAATTGAAGTGCTGAAATATTATGAAATCAGAATATCGACAGCATTCGAAATAACACTGATGTTTCCATGTTCGTTATTGATAGAGGTCCCTTCAATTAATCAAATGAGGTCACCCGAACCACTTTACGTTCATTCTCCCTATTTTTGACAGAAAAAAAGAAGAAGAGATTTTTGTCTACAAAAATACCAAATTTTTTCTGCATTGTTAAAAATTTTCGCAACGTTGAGCAACAATTTTGGAATCTTAGTTAATTTCGCAGTAATTTAGGCCAATTTTTCCTGGAAAAACGTCAATCCCTTTATGTGTAAGTTTTAATTTTCTTTGGAAATGAGGTATTGCAATGGCTTCAAAATGTTCAAAAGACAAATTTAAAAAATCATCATCGTGGAAATCCGTTTTGAAGTATCCTGAGAGGATTCCTGGATGTTAACTCTTTCATTTTATAAGTAGGTATGCGTGTTTTAATCCAGACGATGACCTCCGATAGGATTTAGGTAAAACCTTAATTCTTGCTCCAAAAAATCAAGCACTCTAAGATATAGGGTGAGTTAGTTGGACAACACTTTTTCAGCCCAGTGAATTCGTCAAGTTTCAAAAATTTGTATTAAAAAAATCAGAAAAATGACTAAAAACTGCTAAAAATTGTTCAAATTGAAATTTTTTAGCAAAACACACCTCAAAACGTCAGCATCATCCCATTCTCCCATCGTATCCTTAGTGGTCTGTTAAATAGTAGAAATTCAAATCATGAATGCAAGCCAAATGAATGATAAGCCCCAGTGGAAGAATTTGCTGCGTTTCATGCACATCAGAATGCTTCAACCCGTGTATCGGCATAAACCCTTTCAGGAGTTCACTCCAGTATCCACATTCACTTCATCACTAGGTTACTGCGATCAAAAGAAAAAAAACGCTGTTGTTGGTTTATTATTCAATAATAAACCATTGTAATCGCTCTTGAAAAAAAAAATTGTAACCTTCCTGAAAATTTCATGGTTTACGTTTCAAAGGGTGTAGAATCCAAATCTGCAATAAAAAATTTTCCGTCCGTCCGCCGTACGCACGATTTTTTCCAAACGGCTGAAGCAAAATAAGCTGAAATTTTCAGGAAAAATCCATGTTGTCCGACGACGCCCCAATTCTTGAGCCAGCTCTCTCACTTAATTTAAAGTGCCCTTTAAGGGTTGTCAAAGTTTTGTAAAATCCCTAAAAACCTCAAAAAAGTCAAGGCGAAATTTGTACCCACTCCAAGAGAAATCGAATGAGCCCTTCCCCACGTCCGTAGGTCAAACCATTCCCGATTTATGGCCCGATTTATGGTAAAACATTCGCGTTATTTTGGTTCATTATTGTTTTTGTGTTGATTTCAATAACCTAGTGACGTAGTGATGTAGTGAATGTGGATACTGAGTGAACTCCTAAAGGCCTTTAGCCGATACACGGGTTGAAGTATTCCGATAACCATTAAAAAAAAAACGTTGCAAATTCTTTCACTGGGGTTTTTTATTCAATTGGCTTGCGTTCATGATTTGGATTTCTACTAAGCTTTGGAGTTTGCGTGTTTCACAAGGTGATAGAGCGATTATTGAATTTCAGGAGGCACACAAATATGATCAACTAATCAATCCAAATAGGTGTTTTGGTTGAGAACAGATTTACGTGCTCCACCCTGTGAAACACGGACGCTCCAAAGCTTAGTAGAAATTCAAATCATGAACGCAAGCCAATTGAATAATAAACCCCAGTGAAAGAATTTGCAGCGTTTTTCCTGAAAATGTCAGCTTTTTTGCTTCAGCCATTTGGGAGAAATCGTGCGTGCGGCGGACGGACGGGAAAATGTTTATTGCAGATTCGGATTCTTCACCCTTTGAAACGTAAACCATGAAATTTTCAGGGGGGATTAGAATTTTTCAAGAGCGATTGCAATGGTTTATCGTTGAATAATAAACCAAAATTGCTAAGAGGCACTTTTGCCTCTCATCATCTCGTCTTATGATACACCCTGTATGTAGTTTATGTTTAGACTCATTCTCTGACAGGTTATGGTCCCTTTTCTGTCTAGCCGTTCAAAACCTATTGGACAAATTCAGAGATGCAGGAGCCGGTGGTGCTAAGCCCACGTTCAAGTTCCCTCCTCCTCCGCCGATTCACGAGCCCCGACTGTCGCCAGCCTGCAACTCCGACACGTCAGACAGTCAGACGGGGTCTGTGCGCGGTGGAAAGAAAGGGCCGAAGGTCTCTATGGCGACGGGAAGCAGTTTCAGAGAGCGTGGCGAGAGTGAGTCCGAAAGGCTCCCTCCTATTGGCGTCTTCTGGGACATCGAAAACTGCCAGGTTCGTATTCTACCAGTTTTAGCTACAGTTACCTTAGATCTCGGTTTTAAATTCCATGTCTTGGGACATTTCGAATATCGTCTAAACGCCATTTTCACCAACAATCCCTAACGATGGTTACTTGAGGAGCTTACTTTCGAAAAGGCACATATCCAAATCTGGGAGAAAACGGTTTTTTCTCAATTTTCTATCTCTGAATATGAATAGAATCAGATCCTCCTATCATTTCCGAACAAAACAGAACACATCCACGTCAAATCCGGGGCTAAAGTTATGTTTGTATCAAAAGGTAACAAATCCGTCCCCACACATTTTTTTCAGTAAAATCGAAATGGCACATATCCTCCGAATTTCGTCAGACGATAAGTCGTGGGTTTTCAAAAAGGTACATATCCAAAAAGAAGCATTGCGCCTTCGTCATGACGTTGAATATTTACACAAGACTCGATAGATGGCAGGCATGACAAATGGAAATATGGAGTCAGGTAAAGTTTTCAATAACACCTACAGAATGGAGAATGAATTCTTTTTGTTTTCAAAAAGGCACAAATCCATGAGTTTTGATCAAAAGGGCACATTTCCAAAGTGAAAATGGATATACAGCCTCGTGTTTTGGAGAACATTGATTCATATTCTGAGGCATCTTTATCTGTGCCTTCTCACACATTACTCCAATGAGAAACTGCAGAAAAACATCTCCACTAATCTGAAAATCGTTTTTTTCACTTCCTGAACATTTTGTCGGAATGGATATGTGCCTGTTTGAAAGTAAGCTCCTCACTTTATAACTAATTCCTTGATTCCCTCTCAACTATAGCTTTTCCAAGTCAGATTCGGAAATTTCCAAACCAATTTCAGAAATTTCCAAACCAATTTCAGCATTTTCCATTTCAATTTCAGAATGTGATCAATATCCGGGTGGGAGCTTAAAAAAGTGGGATAAAGAAGAAGGAAATAAGTAGGTAGCATACAAAATGTATTAATAAAATTTAAAAATTATTACGAGAGGTTAGTAGGAATTGGTTCATCGAAATTGATAACGTGAAATTGAGCTAACGTGAAATTCTTGAAAACAGTTATACAAGTTATACAAGTTTCAAAAATTTCACGTTAGCGCATGCGCAGAGCGTACCGCTGATTATATTGAGATGAAATTCGTATGGGACCTCAAGAGGCCTTATCTGCATAATCCCTCAAAATATGAGCTAAATTCATTAAAAATTGTGAAAGTTATGGCTGTAACAAGGAAATGAGGACTGTCACAAAGGGAACCAAAAACAAATTTTTTTTCCTTCAATTGTCATTAGCAAGCAGCCATAGCCATGAAGCTTTTATTGCAAATATAACTGACTTTATAAATTGTTACCTATTAATTTTTTGTTGTTTTAAATGTTTGTATTGAGTGTTTTAATGAAAGTGCGCAGTTCTTTGGACACGGATAACAGTTTGCGATGGATAATTTGTTCAAAATATAGTGGATTTTCCAAATGACGACCAACTGAAGTCAGCATGTGTTGTCTTGCCAGCCAGTTCCTTGGACAATCCATGAAGATGTGATTCAAAGTTTCCTCTTCCCTTCCACAAACGTCACAACTCGAAGAATCCCTGACCCCAATGGGATGCAGGTACGCCCCACACAATCCGTGATTGGACCGTAACGTGTTGATCGTCCGGATCTCCGGCCTGCTAAACTCGAACTGCGAGAACCATGGTATTAGAGACACTCGGGGGTTCACGTGCGAGGCAGTGGCGATTAGAGAGGCTCTTAGATATGCGGGAGTACGAGATGAGGAGTTGGTGGTTGTGGTGACGTACTGTCAAAACGCACTAATTACCTAATTAACTTTCAAATGAGTGCAAAGGTAAATCACGTTCTCATCGAGATGTTGGAGGCAGTATACCAAATGAAAGTTCGGGGCCAACAAGTGCATTTCGTGTGGACGAGGGCGCATGTTGGAGTGACAGGGAACGAGGTTGCAGACTCTTCGTCTAACTCAGCCCGGCGGAACGGTTTCAACTTGGACGTGGGGTTGCCGTTCAGTGATATGTATGTTTATGCTTACAGACAGTTGAAAATAAATTGGCAACAGACATATGATGATGCAAGAGTGGGAGTCCAATATCGTCTTATGAACCAAATTTGTTTAGTAGGCTATGAAACGCAAAATGCGAGTGGTAATTCTGAATTTGGACAACAAAAATTGTTTGGTTTCGCAGATTTTGCTTGATATTTTGCTTCCGAGTCTACTAAAGTAGCGGAAGCATTGTCTTCACTTTCGGAATGTGAACATTTTTTTGTCTCCAAAATCAAAAATTCCACTCGCATTTTGCGTTTTAGACCTTTCTGAACAATTTTGGTTCCGTGTCTGTCTGTGTGTCTGTCTGTCTGTCAGCAAATCCTTGTTACGGGCAAAACTACACGAAGTTATTGTCCGATTTTGATGAAATTTTCAGGGATTGTGCGGGTTGGGGTGTAGATGGTCCCGTATAGATTTCATGACCCCCTGATCAATAGTAGTCTCTGCGCAAGCGCAAACGTGAAATCCTTGTTACGCTCATAACTCCCGGGAGTTCTTGATCAATTTCGATGAAATTTTCAGGGATTGTTCGGTTTGATGTGTAGATGGTCCCCTATAAGTTTCATGACCCCCGGATCAATAGTAGCTTCTGCGCACGCGCAAACGTGAAATCCTTGCCACAAGCATAACTCCGGGAGTTCTTGGCCGATTTCGATTAAATTTTCAGGGATTGTTCAGACTAATTAGGTATATTTTATAGTTTGTTCAATAGTTGAACTTGCCTAACTTTATTTTCTCAAGTTATGCTCCTGCATAACAATAAATTTAATATTTATTATTACCCTAATTCAATATTTACTTCGCCTAATTGAACGAAGTTCTTTAGTCAATAATAATTTTCAATGATCTATACAGTCATGTTATGGATACGAGGAAGCTATGTGCCACACCCACTTGGCAGAGGTTTTTTAATTTTATTAATACATTTTGTATGCTACCTACTTATTTCCTTCTTTTTATCCCACTTTTTCACGTTCCCACCCGGATATTGGTCACATTCTTAAATAGGAATCGAAAATTCTGAAATGGAAATGGAAAATTCTGAAATTGGTTTGGAAATTTTCGAATCTGTCTTGGAAAAGCTATAACATCACCATGCTGTTCTAATTCCAAGTTTTAACTGTCAACTTTTATTGTTACCTTGCAGATACCTCACGGGAAATCCGCCTTGACGATAGTTCAAGCCATTAGAAACACATTTTTCGACGAATATCGCGAAGCCGAATTCACCGTTGTTTGTGACGTTCACAAAGAAAGCCCTATTATTATTCAGGAGCTGAACGATGCTCAAGTAAGTATTCATAACGGAATTTTCTCATTTAGTTGAATGGATCCAGTTATCAAAGCTGTGAAATTCGTTAGAATAAGAGTTTCAATAAAAACGCCACGGATAGGAATGAACACATGCTCTGCGTCACTTTGCGTCTTTAAGCGCATTTCCTTAAAAAAACAAATTTATTGCAACGGCTCCTAAATTTTAAAATACAAATTTTCAAAAATTTCCTAATTTAAATCTGTTGTGGATAATTCTGAAATGATATCTGGATTTTAACGCTTCATATATGCATTGTATTTCATTTCAAACGATCGATTCCATTCGATTGTATTGAGATAAAAACTTCGTTCTCTTGCCAAAAAATTAAACATTAGAAAAGAAAGGATGAGTTTGTTTGACAACCCTTTTTTAAGCACATTAAATTGGTGTAAATTCAAAAAACTAACACAAAAAAAAATCAAAAAAATGAGTAAAAATTGTTGAATTTTTCTTTTGTGCAAATTATAGCTCAAAAAACGTTTATCAGCCATGAACTACATCATTCAAACTTATGCCAAAAATTGTACTTGTAATGAGTTAAAATTGTTAAATGTTTCTTTTTTGCAAAACTTGTAATGAGTTAAAATTGTTAAATGTTTCTTTTTTGCAAATCTCTCTCTAAAAACGTTCAAGTACCAGCCATGATCTAGATCATTCAAACTTATGCCAAAAATTGTGCTTGAAATTATGAAAAATTGTTAAATTTGTCTACTTTCCAAAATATTTCTCAAAAACTGATTATTAGCCATGAATACCTACATCGTTCAAACTTATGCCAAAATTTGTACACGAAATGAGTAAAAATTGTTGAATTTTTTTGTGTGCATAATAAAGCTCAAAAACGTTTATCTTATGCCAAAAATAATACTTGTAATTAGTTAAAGTTTAAATGTTTCTTTTTTGCAAAATCTCTCTCTACAAACGTTCAAGTACCAGCCATGATCTAGATCATTCAAACTTATGCCAAAAATTGTGCTTGAAATGATTAAAATTGTTAAATTTGTCTTCTTTCCAAAATATTTCTCAAAAACTGATTATTAGCCATGAATACACATCATTCAAACTTATGCCAAAATTTGTACACGAAATGAGTAAAAATTGTTGAATTTTTTTGTGTGCATAATATAGCTCAAAAACGTTTATCTTATGCCAAAAATTATACTTGTAATTAGTTAAAAAATTAAATGTTTCTTTTTTGCAAAATCTCTCTCTGCAAACGTTCAAGTACCAGCCATGATCTAGATCATTCAAACTTATGCCAAAAATTATAGTTGAACTGATTAAAATTGTTAAATTTGTCTTCTTTCCGAAATATTTCTCAAAAACTGATTATCAGCCATGAACTACATCATTCAAACTTACGCCCAAAATTGTAATTGTTCGGTTTTCCTTTTTTGCAAAACTCTCTCAAAAAACGTTTATCAGACATGATCTAGACTAGATCATTCAAACTTATGTCAAAGACTGTAGTTGTTTAATTTGTCTTTTTTGAAATATCTCTAAAAAAAAAAGTTTATATGCCATGAACTTGATCATTTACACTTAAGCCGAAGATTGTAATTTTTAAATTTGTCTTTTTTGCGAAGATCTGTCAAAAAAACATTTTCAGACATGAACTAGAGTAGATTCAAACTCATGTCAAAGATTGGAGTTGTTAAATTTGTCTTTTATACAAAGATCTCTCGAAAAACGTTTATCAGCCTTGAACTAGGTCATTCGAACTTATGACGAAAAATGTACTTGAATTTCACTAAAAAGTTTGTAATTGTTAAAAAAATGTTTGTTTAATTGGAAAAACACTATTTAGAACTAACACATTGATAATAAACTTTTATTGGAAACAAAGTAATTGAATTTAATCTCAATTCAACGTAAATATAATAGATACTTATGCTAATTTTGGAAATTTCGCTCATACAAGCATGCTGCATGATTGAAACTTTGTAGATACTTTTTTGATATGCACCATGTACATTAAAATGTTTTGTAAGCAGCTCTCGAATCATGAGAATACACTAAAACCAGTCACTGTTCAATTAAATTATTTTCGACTTATCTTTATTTCTACATTGATTCCATTCAAACATATTATTTTCTCGTTTCAGGTTGATCTCCTTCACGTGATATCTAGTAGTAAAAACGCAGCTGACGAGAAATTGAGGCAGGCGATTCGAAGGTTTGCCGATCTCCACGGCTCACCGTCTGCCGTAGTTTTAATTTCGAGTGACATCAATTTCGCTCCAGATTTGTCCGATTTAAGACACCGGTGAGTGATATTCCTACTCATGTGATGAAATGTTGAGTTGTTTGATTACTGCTAGTTGATTGGTGTTCAAATATGTCACAAATCCTTGTAAAGTTCATAAAATCACGATTCTCAAATCTTGAGGGTTGACAAGAAGGATATTCCATGTATCATTAGCTTGTGTTAGGGTCAAATCTATAATAGATGTGAATATTTCCTCCTTCCCGTTTCTTCAAAATGGTACTGAGTTGCTGAGTGCTGCGAAGTATCCTTTGAGTGTTGCTGGCATAATCGATTCCCCCTCTGGAAGGGGTAACTAGTCCATACTGTCATCTTATTGTGGTCGAAACTGTGCAAAATGCTTCTTACTTTCTGTAATTAGAAACAGTTCTAGGCAGTTTGAAGTATTGCTAAGTATTCCAGCATATCCATATGCTGATAAACCTTGTTTAGGTTCGTTCATGTATAGCACTCAACTGAACGTGGGAATCGTAGCGTTTTAAAACACAAACCAGCCTTCTTCTTCTGAGTTTGACTGATCATATCAAATCGAGGCAGCGGCAATATAGTATTTGAAAGCTGATTGTGTACACCAAGAATGTGCTGATTTTGTGAAGTATTCCTTCATCTGGCTGCTTTAGATTATAGACGTTAGTCTGACTGGCAAATCAATCTTAGTGGTAGATTCAATAGTAGAGCAACTGTCTATCCATCATATGTGATTATGTTGTGGTAGAACAGCAGAGATACCTGTGCATTGCAATTCTTTTGCATTGAACTCGAGAAGTGAGAATATTAAACCTTCATTCCACTGACTGTATGATCAGAAATAGGTTGTAACAGGATAGACTGATATCCATTGTTTGGTTTATTGAATACCTTCTGCAGTGTCACCAAAATCATTAGGTTCTTGAGTTGGACGTAATATGCGCCCTGCAGAGACTGCTGGAATCAAGCAGTTACTGGGAAATAGTACAACACCCCATTCAACTGGACACAGGAATCGTTGCGTTTTAAAACACGAGTCAGCCTTCTCCTTCTGAAATTGATTGGCAAGATAGTATTTGAAAGCTGATTCTGCACACCAAGAATGTGCTGATTTTGTGAAGAAGCGTTTCATTCTTGTACTTTAGATTAAAGACGTTAGTCTGACTAGCAAATCAATCTTAGTGGTAGATTCAATAGTAGAGCAACTTTCTATCCATCGTATGTGATTATGTTGTGTTAGAACAGCAGAGATACCTGTGCATTGCAATTCTTTTGCATTGAACTCGAGAAGTGAGAATATTAAACCTTCATTCCACTGACTATATGATCAGAAATAACAACAATAAAGTAACAGGATAGACTGATATCCATTGTTTGGTTTATTGAATACCTTCTGCAGTGTCACCAAAATCATTAGGTTCTTGAGTTGGACGTAATATGCGCCCTGCAGAGACTGCTAGAATCAAGCAGTTACTGGGAAATAGTACAACACCCCATTCAACTGGACACAGGAATCGTTGCGTTTTAAAACACGAGTCAGCCTTCTCCTTCTGAAATTGATTGGCAAGATAGTATTTGAAAGCTGATTCTGTACACCAAGAATGTGCTGATTTTGTGAAGTAGCGTTTCATTCTTGTACTTTAGATTAAAGACGTTAGTCTGACTAGCAAATCAATCTTAGTGGTAGATTCAATAGTAGAGCAGCTGTCTATCCATCATATGTGATTATGTTGTGGTAGAACAGCAGAGATACCTGTGCATTGCAATTCTTTTGCATTGAACTCGAGAAGTGAGAATATTAAACCTTCATTCCACTGACTATATGATCAGAAATAGGTTGTAGCAGGATAGACTGATATCCATTGTTTGGTTTATTGAATACCTTTTGCAGTGTCACCAAAATCATTAGGTTCTTGAGTTGGACGTAATATGCGCCCTGCAGAGACTGCTGGAATCAAGCAGTTACTGGGAAATAGTACAACACCCCATTCAACTGGACACAGGAATCGTTGCGTTTTAAAACACGAGTCAGCCTTCTCCTTCTGAAATTGATTGGCAAGATTGAAGATGGAAGCTGATTATGTACACGAAGAATGTGCTGATTTTGTGAAGTAGCGTTCCATTCTTGTACTTTGGAAATTAAAGACGTTAGTCTGACTAGCAAATCAATCTTAGTGGTACATTCAACAGTAGAGCAGCTGTCTATCCATTATATGTGATTATGTTGTGGTATAACAGCAGAGATATCTGTGCATTGAACTCGAGAAGTGAGAATATTAAACCTTCATTCCACTGACTACATGATCAGAAATAGGTTGTAACAGGATAGACTGATATCCATTGTTTGGTTTATTGAATACCTTTTGCAGTGTCACCAAAATCATTAGGTTCTTGAGTTGGATGTTGGTTGTCCTAACGATACTGCTGGAATCTAAGAGTGTTACTAGAAAATGGCACAACACCCCATAATTTCAGACCACAACTATTGCTCTTTCCATCATACTTTCCATCTGTCCATGAAACTAGACCTTGTGTTCCTATTTCTAATCCACTAACCATATTGTTTCAGAAAAAAAATTCACGTTATCCTCCTTCATTCCACTAACTGTTCCGAATCGCTTATCATGTGCGCAAACGAGCATTACAATTTCGGCGACCTGGTGTTGCCGCTACCCAACAGAAACCAACAGGTACTTATGATATAATTCTTTCTTTTCCTAAGATATTTCTCGTACAGGTTAAGGTAGTTGTTTTCCAGATATACAGGAATACTACGAAGGTGATTTTTGATGAGGGAGTTACACGACTGACAGATTAATGCTCACAAGGCCTAGCCTGCACCTCACCATCAATTCCGCATCGTTAACACGTACACGTTAACCGTTCTGCACGTTTTCTGTAATAAATGTAGATTTAAATCGTTTTAAATAATTTTTTGTTCCTAATATTCATGTTGATTTTAGTCAATAAGCATGTTTGTATGTATTTTCAATGCTTGCTTGTTCAAATAATTATGCCATTTTGTTCCTCCCAAAGTCATATAAGCTACTCGTACATCAATTTTAAACAATTAAATTTGAAGAGTTTTCCATGCAGTGGTCAAACAGAAACATGGTACAAATTGATTTGACTCCATTCGTTGAACTTACATGTAAAATTTTTTGTTGAGTCGTGTTTTAGTAATGTTGAATAATTAAATATTCAATACGAAGTAAAATTCTCTCCTTAATACTTTGCTATCGCAGAGCAAGGGTGTGAGTAATGGAAACACCACGTGAATTAGCTTATTCCTTAATATTTGACCGAAAAGTGGGGGAGACAGATAAGAGATCTGTATTGGCAAATCTAAAAACATCGTGTTTTGGGCGTATCCGATTTCAATATGGATGGAGGAAAGGATGATGGAAGGACATTATTTTGGATAGATAGTAGTGCTCATGGATGGAGGAAAGGATGATGGAAGGACATTTTTTTGGATAGATAGTAGTACTCAGTGGAGACTTGGTGATTCAATTCTACTAGAACAGACAGAACCCCTAGCCAAGAGCAGAAAATCAAGCTTTTGGATTATAATCATAATTAATTACAGATAATTATCTATAATTAATCTTAATAATATTTGGTCCATAAAATAATCGAATTTTAACACAATTTACCAGATTTGTACTCGTATTACGATAGTTTAGGGTAATTCCTTCCTCCTCCTGCATGACATACAACTATTTTGAATGTGTGTTTGGTATGTGGTTCTCTCTGTAAGATGCAAGTTTCTGGGAAATGTGTCATAGATCGAAAGCCAGTCGGCGGACATTTTCGTGTGGAACCTGCCGATGTCGCAGGGCGATCAGAAGATCCGGTGGAGGCTCAAAACTCTGTCGCAGAACTGCGGCGGTCGAATTATCGTTATCAGCCGACCGATGGCCGTTCTGAGGTTCCCTACGCTGGAAATGGCGCTCAGGTTAGTAACTCATCCACCCTTATAATTGTATGACGCTTGGAAAGTAAATTTCATGCAGGTTACTATCTTTTTTTATTTGTAGGACTTTATCGCACAAAAAGATGCATTACAGTTTAGAAAACAGATTATAAAGAAACATTAACGTGGAAAGGGTAAGGGAGTGGAAGTTACCCAGGGACTGCTTTTTGGCATTACTTCGGAACAGTCCCCTTTTTAACCTCGTGAGGATTCCTCCTGGTCTTCACTACTTCTACCCTGGCTCATTCCCAGCTTCTGTTCACAGTGATACACGTGCGGACCGTACTCCAGTTCTCCGCAGATTGCCCTTTTCCTTACCTTTTCTATCACTGTTTCTGGGCTGAAATCACCTATTACTCCAACCCCTTCCTGCCTTAGCTGCTGCCATTTAGGGCATATGAAGAATGTGTGCTCCACATCATCGTCCCCCATTCGGCAGTACACACACCTTGCCTCGGAAGTCTTCCCTATTTTCTTTATGAACGACCGATAATAACCATGCTCCGTCAGGAACTGGGTTAAATAGTAATTAGTAATAGTAAACCGGTGGAATTTACAATAAATCGCGTTTTATACTTCTTGTACTGGGGGCATTCCAACATCTTCATGCAGACTTGAGCTTCTAATGTACCAAGGTGCATCTGTAATTACCCTCAACACCCGGCTTTGGAAAGTTTGTATCCTCTTGATCTGCGAGTCGGACGCCCCCCCCCCCCCCCATATCTGACAGCGGTAATCCCAAATTGGTCGGACAAATATGATCTACATCAGTCGTTTCGTAGCGAGTGGCAGAGGGGATTGTTTGCTTATGAATGGTTTGACGGTTCTTGGACGATGTCTATTTTTTAAATTTAATTTCCATTATTGGTTGCATCACATTACACAGCATTTGTAACCCGTTATTGAAATTCAAAATTGTTTTCGAATCCCTACTCTTTACATTTTGCAAAAATTCTTGTAAGCTAAATCTCCTGTTCAAACTAGGAAGTTACTGCTACAATATTCATTAGTTTGTGATAAAATTATCACGAAATGTGCATTTTAAACGGTAGAGGTTCCCATATGAATTTAATGGCTTGAAATCAATACTTCATGTAGCTCATGCGTAAAAGTCAAATCCTATGATTTCATCACTCTGTAATGTTCCGATCTAATCCTGAAGTTACTACACTTAGGCAATCTGTCATCTCTCATCTTATGATCTGGCTTGGTAAATAAAACATCAACATGATCATGAGGTGTGAATTGAGAATCCGAGAGTCATATCAATGCCATGATTTTTTTCGTGTAAGCGGTGAAAAATTGTTTCAGTCCAAACCTTACCCCAAAAAAGAAGATTTTCTCCATCTTTTGAGATTATTCAAAACATTTCAATGGTCGGTACATTCTTGTTTCCTGTACGATAAAGCTACGTTTTTATGTTATTTATCGATTTACGATAAGATCTGTTAGCTTTGAAAGCTGACCCGTGACATCATTATTATAATTGTTTACTTACATAATATGAAATATCATCGTATGATCGTTATTGGCATATAAAACATCAACATGATCGTGAAGTATGAATTGAGAATTCAAGAGACATATCTATAACATGATTTTTTCCGTGTAAGCAGTAAAAATTGTTTCTCTTACACCCTTCTCAAAAGAAGATGATTTTCCACATCTTATGGGATTATTTGAAATATTTCAATGACCTGTTGTGTTGTTTCCCATACGATAAAGCTACGTGCAGTAGTTCTTACGTTAATTTATTTCGTTATCGGTTTACGTTAATTAGGAATCCCGCCTTTTGTTGTTACTCCTGTTTCATTTTCCTTGCCCATCTTTTCCAACGGGTTGGTAGAGATAATCAAGTTATCCGTCCAGAAGTTAATCACCTCTAATGTTGATTTAAGTCATGGAGAAATCAAACTGGACGTTTCTTGTCAATGATCGTTGACCGATCATTCTGATCTTTGTTCGATAGTTGAACGTTTTCTCGACGTTACTTGAAGCTGAATTGTTCCTTCTAGAGGTGTGACGATAACGATCTTTGATGTAACCGTTCCTACCTGCTCCAGTTCCACACGTGGAACAGTTCCAAATTACCGATCCTGTTCCGCTTACCGATCCGGCTGACAAGCTCAACTGCCCGTGTTTCCCCTTCTCGTCTCCCTACTATCGTCAGTTGCTGAAGAAAGGCTGTGCATAACAGCCACTTCAGTACCTTGTGAACAATTATTCTCTAAGGCAGGGTTATTCTTAAGTGATAGGAGAAGCCAACTTTCACCACAGAAAGTTCGGATGCTTCTATTTTTAAATTCGAATGAGAGGCTTTTTTGATTTCTTGATGGTTTCACTTTTTTCACTGAAAGTTCACCAACTTTGTCCTTTAGCTTCTTTTAAAATGATAAGAATTATGAATAAATATTTCAAATGGTGTGGATGTTTTTCTAAATAATGATATTTACACATATGTGGTATTTAACTGCCAAAATTGTACCTACCTACAAACCCAAAACGGAATGAAAAGCAAAACCTACCTACCTGAAAGACAGAAAGTAAAAAAGTTATCATCACCATAAAAAAAATAAGGCGATTTTTCGAGTCCTACCATAACTAGTTGTTGGGGGGGGGGGGGGGCGGTTGATCGGGTACGGCCCTGGTAAAGCACGAACGAATCGGGAATCGGCAACCGTAGTGAGAAGGTGTAGGCAGTCACATCGGAACAGGATCGTTAAGGAAGGATCGAGAAGATGAAGGACTCGGATCGGTAACGCACGTACTCGTAAATGCTATTTGGACATCTCTCTCCGGCTACAACCCAGTCAGACCAGTATCGCTAACTTGAGCGGCCTGGAACAGTTCCGGAACAGTTCCACGAAGAGACTAGGTTCCACGTTCCCGATCCGTCAGTATCGGCACACCTCTAGTTCCTTCTGTAACTGTTAGTTTGAAACCGAACCCGTGGAAGTGTCTACGTCCTTTCCCATTCAGATTGTCATTCTTACACGTCTCTCCGCCGAATATAACGTTCACATATACAGTTCATCTTGTAACAACAACCTAAAAACAGTTACTAGAAGTCGTTCACGTTCTTGTTAAGAAGTTAACTCCGATTCAACCCTCAGTTGCCCCAGGCTCTCCGAGTGGAATGGTCACGTAGGTCCAAGGACGCACTCACCCACATGTTTTAGGTATTTTATTCCATTTATGAATTTTCTTTCGTGATGATCGGCATTACATAGAACTCTTTGCTTTGCAGGAGAATTCTAACGGATTTATTCCTACAGGATTTCGTGTTTCATTATAGCTTACCTAAATCACACACCTTACACCATTCTATTTCGAATAATAACCATAATATTCCAGAACAATTCTTCATTTCCCCTCTTGAAACTGTGTTGTGCATTGCTTCCCTTATTGAACGTAACGTACGTTAAATGGAAGATATAATATCGATCCAAATATCCACCAACTTCTTTCAATTTTAATATCAAGATGATTTCACATAATAAAACCATCTTAACAACGTGTCAGTTTGAACCGTGGATACTTCCAAGAGACCGCATCATGTCTTATCGTGATTCTATACATCGTCCATTTTCTGTTCATTTGACTTTGATCATGAATATTTCTTTTTATTGGTCGAGTGTTTCAATATTATCTCTATTATGACGAATCCCGCGGTTTACTTCCAGAATCCCGTAATATCACTAAAAACCACGGTTGTTTATATGTACCGTGCTGTAAATCTATTTAATCTAAAACTAGGACTTTGGAAAATACCACCCCTTAAAGCTTGTAAATGTCAAATGTTCACTTGTCTTTATATTTTGGGGTTGCGGCGGGGACAGACTAGAACAGTACCGTCGTGTTTTTTTCGGTCAATTAAGATTCAGCCTGGTTTTGATAGAACTTACTATGTTCTTTAAAGGATGTTTAAAAGTGTGTCTCTGTAATGCATGTCTTACTTACCAATATGTTCTACATGGTTTGTGTTTTATTAAAATCAAAGCTTCTAATGTGTGAGGATCCAGTATTTATTATTCTAACATTTGTATTTGGTCAATATCCAATGGAATTTATAAGTAAATTAATTTAAAGGCCCTGCTACGCAGGTTAAAAAGAAATAGGTGAATAAAACAATGAGGGAGTATAAAAACAATACGCAAAGTCAAAAAATCGTATATTCCAAGTCCCCGAGGAGGGGAGCACGTTGGTTGCCCTGGGAGACGCTCCGCCTCGCTGGGGCCCTCTCCCCTTCACCGGCGGGGTCAAGGGGGTGAATTCCACCCGCCCAGTGTCCAACCACCCCCTGAATGAAAAACGGATATACCTACTCTGATACTTTCATCTTTATATATACGATCCTTACTTTGTTCTGTTACAGAGCTCAAAAAAGAATGGACGGAGAATTGGTTTTTGGTCAGGCCATCAGGGTGGGGATATCACATTTTATGGACCCACCAGTCTCGTTCGACAATAGTTACGGTGAGAAATGACAGCGTTATTTTATTTCGATTTTGCATAATTTTGACGCATTCGAGGGAACAAATCATATACAGAAATCAAATCAGAAATTTTATTTTTTTGAAATTTGGAGATTAATTTTGAAAAAATGAAGTTCTGAAAATTTTGTTCATTGAAATCCATTTTAGAACTTCCCATAATTTGACCCCACGATTTTTACATCTATATTGTTAATGACTACATCATTCCATCCATCTCTTGGGAACGTTAAATGATTTTGTCCTGAAATCAAATCAATCACAATTATAATTGTGGCTCACCTTCAACAATTGCAAAGGTTTTTTCAATTTCCCTCGTGCAAAATGGTGGCATTAACCGATGACGTCACACTCATAGTGTCTTTTCCCCCACTACTTCCACTTTCTTCAGAATGTCATCAATTTTTAGAAATCTCCTCGATGTGCCTCCTTGTATATAGTTCCCTAATTGTCTGTTTTGTTATTTTTATTTTTATAGTGACCAGATCTCGTGGGAGCTATTTCTCTTCGTATAGTGGAAACAATGGACTTCGTGAGCTCAACAATTCAAGTTTTTTACCGATCAACCCCAATCCCTGGATATGCGAAAACGGGGCCAGGTAAAACGCAAAATGACATCAGCTTGAATTAGATAAAATTTCAAAACTGAGAAAGCAAAGTCGGAGTCTTTTATTATGCAATAATTGATCACTTTTCCCGTATATATACGTCAATCGCTATGTACAGTCGTTTTTATAGAATGTGCGGAAGTACGCTATAATTTCATAACAGCACATGTGAACCCAAATCTCTTTATCAAGCATGTCTTCTACTAATCTGTTCAAATTGATTGAACAGAACACCATGTGTGCGATAGCTGTGGGCATACTTATTTTATTTGATTTGTGTACAAGATTTAGTTTCAAATTGAAAAATGATTATTTGACCTAAATACCTAATTATAATTTGTTAATGGACGCAGAAATTGTTTGATTTTATTTAGTTTAACTTGGTTGTTCTTTTCAGTGCAATCCCAGAATCTCATAATATACCAACCAAACTACACGAAGAAAACACGATTAATCGAGCGCCTCCTTCGTCAAGTGGAAACAGTCATTATTGGCCTTCGGTTTGGAACTCTAAGGTAAACTCTTTAAATGCGCCTTCCTCTTATATTTGGTCGTTTGGGTTTATTACACCCTCAGCAGCATGACCTTGAATGCAAACTGACTTATTCACGATCTCTTGATTACGTATTTAATTTTTTGCCCCCCTGAGAGATTATTTTTTTCGTGATTTTATTTATTGCAACTGATTCTAGTATACATCGTCTAGCAATATTTTATCTCATGAATGTACAGGGTTTGATTTCAACAAACCAACCCTTCAGAGTAACACACTGTTTACTGGAACACACTTCACTATAACTTGCACCGCACAATCAGGTCCAGTGGCTTGTTACGGTTGAGGCGCCGCAGTTCTCCTTCGTTATCCAGAATGTTTTTTTTTTTTTTTTTTTTTTTTTTTTTTTTTTTTTTTTTTTAGCGTATATTTATATATTTATTATATATTATATATTGAACATAACAACTAGTTACATCATACATACATACAGTAAGTAACTATCAAGTTATTTAGCTATAACATAATTACGCAATTTTATGGTGACAGTTCACTAACTAGCACCACACTACACTATCACATCGGTATCAGCATCCCAAGTCCAAGGGTTTGGTCCTCTTCAGGCGCCGAATAGTACTGGAGTTGTCAAGAAGCTGAATGGCTTCCGAATTAGTATGAGCGTGAAGCCGCTGTTCATATCTTCGAGCTAATTTTTTCGCAGTATCTCTTACGGTTTCCACTCTGAGATCTTTATGGAGGTCGTCATTTCTGATGTACCAGGGAGCGTTTACTGCACACCTCAGTACTTTATTTTGGAAAGTTTGAATCATTTGCATGTTGGATTTTGCTGTGCAGCCCCATAGTTGGATGCCATTAGCAATGTCTTATACAGAAGAATTTTGTTATAAACGTTGAGTTGTGAGTATCGCCCCATAATCCAATAAAGTTTGCGAAATTTTATCTGCAGCTCTTGCTTTTTTTTCTTTACGTGTTCCTTCCATTTCAACTTTGCGTCCAGGGTCATACCCAAATATTTGGCAGAGTTGGCATGTGGGATAATGCACTGGTTTAAGAACAATGGTACATGGGCTATCCTTTTGTAGGTAAAATTCACGTGAGTGGACTTTGCTTCATTCAATTTAAGACGCCATTTTTGAGTCCATTCATTTACTGCATTTGTGGCTTCCTGCAACTTCTGAGTTGATTCTTCCACCGTGTCTGCTAAGGCTAGAATAGCTGTATCCAGAATGTTGAGCATCTCCGGGTTCTTGTGCTGATGGAGGCGTTTTTCGTGCTTCTGGGCGTATTTCATGATGATTTCGTTGACTGTTTCCAGTCTTAGGTCACGATGAATGTCATCATTTCGCATATACCAGGGGGCACCAACTATGCTTCTCAGGATTTTGTTCTGACAAGTTTGTATTTTCTTTACGTTAGTCTTTTTGGCACAGCCCCACAGTTGTATCCCGTATGTCCAAATAGGGCCTAAAATCTGTTTGTAAATAAGCAGTTTATTGTGAAGTGAAAGATGGGAATCCGCTCTCAGCAGCCAATACATTTTCCTGTATTTAATCTTCAGTTCCTCTTTTTTCTTCTCGATATGACGATTCCACACCAATTTTGAATCGAGAGTCATACCCAGATATTTCACAGTGTCAGAATATGGGACTTTGTTTGAGTTTAACACAAGTTCTGGGGCTGTTATTTTTCGGTTGGTGAAGTTAATGTGAACTGACTTGGACTCGTTCAGCTTCATTCTCCATTTCTTGGTCCAATTTGTAATCTTGTTGGGTAATCAGTCGTGTTCGAGTGCTCGAAGAGAAAACATCGGAGCTCCACTCGCGAAAAAGTTGATCCCCTGAGAGATGAACAGTTTTTGCGACTCTGAATTTTAAGTGTAATTAACTTTTTCCTAATGTTATTCTTCAATCAATGCACACTATTCACGCTGCATTTTTTAATGACTCCCGGCCAAATTTTTGGGCTGCTGTCATTTCTGGCACAGGCACTTATAAACAATTTTTTCCTAAATGAAGTTGCAAGACAGAGTTTATGAAGTTGCTTCTGTTCTGTTGGCACCCCTTATTCATGATCGTCCCAACGCTGGTGGTTGGATTTTGCCTAGACCTTCCCAGCCAGTTCTACCGGGAAAACCGTCCCTGGAGGCAGCAATGTGGGTTTTTTGAACTCCCACCCTGTGTAGTTTTATACGATTTATACCACTTGTGAGGGAGATGGAATGGTTTAGTTGCCCCTTCCGAGCAGGTGGATGCATAAGTAATGCTCCGCCACGCTCAGAGGATGATTCAGACGCTTGCAGGCGTCTGACTCTTCTCCCAAGGCGACAGATTCTAAAATCGGGAAGGGGCCAACTAACCATATCCATCACACACTTCTGCTTAAGAGGCTACCTTGAAAGATTTAACGTCGTTCACATGAGATCGCCTGTGTTCTTTCGCTGACATCGAACTTACCTATTGCGTTTTACTTTTTAGAACATTCTGAACATTTTTGGTTTTGTTTTGCGTGTTTGACAAACGTTGTTTGTGCTTCTAACCCATTACTCTAATCTCAGCACTGCAGCTTCCATCAGATTTTGACTGATTTTTCAAGGAATTCGCTGTTTAGATGGTTTGCTTTTGGTTTTGGTTTCATTGGGTACAAATCAATAGGTACTTCACACCTTGCATTCAAAAATCCATCAAGCGTCATTTAGACGTGATATATTCGTCCAATCATGTATAAATTTAGGAGATAGTTAGGATTAGAAAATTAGAATTTGAATGCTCCCATATGAATAAGAAGGAAACAATTTATTACTGAAAATGCAATAATGTACATGAAACATACAGATAAAACATGAAATAGACTGAGGGCCTATCGCAAAGTGGACAGAAGGCCTGCTTTTCTCATCCAAATACAAAATTTCAGTAGTGTATGGCTCGTTATTCTACTTAATTTAAAACTGCTTGAAAACTGAAACGCAATAAACGCAAAATAATGAAGACACCAACTCGTACGTACTTTGAAAACTGCGAATCGTGCAGTAGGTACCAGCTGGTATTAAGTCTCTTATCAGTATGCCCTTTACACTAGAAGCACAATGAACACGAATCCCTTTGATGATTTGTTAGTTCAATGCACAAGTCGCGAAACGCTCGTGGAGTCTTACAACGTTTTTGAGTTGGGTTTACAAACTCTGTCACAAGTGACAGTTCACATTGCAAAACCATCTTGCTCATGGTTGTTTGAGAACAGTATTCGCGAATGATGCGCGTTTGGGGTAATCAGGCCTCAACACTCATAAATAACTTCAAAAGCACAAGCAGAAAATAACCTAAAACTAACTGGGGTGTGTCAAGACAGAGCGATGAAAAACATTCTGATAACGAAATGATAAGATCAAAGGTGCCCCAAGCTGTGCTCAACGGAATGCTCCTCGTTTGGTGTTTTCTAGCTGTCAGTCGTGTATGCCTACCTAAATTGAAACACACCTTGGTTCAAATAGGGTACAGACATTCTTGTTTCACTAGCTTCAATGAAGAAAGTTTTTTTAATTTTTTTCGGTTTGGGCATGCGCCTATCAGCGTCTGTCTTCTGGAATGTAACCTCATCACTTTACTGTTGATTAAAATATTTGACTCATATTAAATAAAGTCTTAATAATGCCATTTGTATGTGTTGGAATGCAAACCAACGTATTTCCCCGTATAGGGAAATTCCAGGTTGTGCTGGTCAACCTGCGGGAAAACACCGCTTAACCTCGTCCAGTTCAGTCCTAAAATATAAATCCCGCTTCTTCAAATTTACTACCTATTTGTTTTCTCTCAACTTCTTCCTCATTCCAAGTGTATGGCTTTCCTTGCAGTTATTCCTAGTTAAATGTCATGAAATTTGAGCTACCATAGCTCATTATTCTTCCAGGCTTCAAGGAAATTGAACGATTTCCTTTTTTTCAAAGGCAGTTGAATACAATAATAATATAAACGTATTTATTGGAAATGCCTACACATTCATTTCCATACCTCCCTAAATTTTACCACAAGCTGTTTTAGTTACATTCACTTTCAGTTTATACGGATTTGTAAATATCTTTCTTTGTTTTTGCAGGATGATGATAAAAACGGATTTTCGAACGGATCACAATCGGCTTTGAATGGTTTTGAAAAACTTAGCGTCAATCATCAAGTCAACGCAAACATGGGCGCCTCGAACTTTGGAAGTACCTCGAAAAGGAATAGTTGCCCTGCCAATGGTGAGGAGACAATTTACTGTTCTAGAGTTCCATCTTACCTTCTAGGTTGTTGACTCATATTTTATCACGAACAATATTTCATATATAGCATTTCCAAATCTAATTCAACATTTTCCAAATCTAATTCAACATTTTCCGAACCAAATTCAACATTTTCCAATTCAACATTTGACAAACCAAATTCAACATTTTACAAAACAAATTCAACGTTTTACAAAACAACTTCAACATTCATTACATTTCTAACGAAAGTACTATTACTAGTACACTAGTACAGGGTGGTCCAGAATAAACGGACACATTTCAAAATCCTGTCACATTCACAAATTTGGTAGTAGGGATTGAAAAATAAGCAGAACGTGTAAAGGATATCTGTAAGTTTTATTCACAATCGAAAAATTAAAAAGGTTACATCAAGTGTGAAAAATTATGTCATTTAAATGACGACCCCTTTCGGTAATGCACTCTTGAAGACGCTCCCCGAAGTTCCGCATCACGTGTTCCACCATATCGTCCGGTATTCCCGCAGTTTCTTGTGTTATTGACTGCTTCAACTCTTGAATGGTTCGCGGTTTGTCCACGTACACTCTCGACTTCAAATAGCCCCATAGGAAAAAGTCGCAGGGAGTGAGGTTGGGGGAACGCGGAGGCCAGGGAACATCACCATGCCGGGAGATCACGCGTCCGGGAAAAATCGTTTGCAAAAAGTTCAATGAAATCCTGGCCGTGTGAGGTGTTGCTCCATCCTGTTGAAACCACATGTTGTCAGTGTCAACTTCATTTTCCTCAAGCTGAGGAATGACGAATTCTTGAAGCATCGCGAGATAGCGTTCAGAAGTTACAGTCACTGCATTCTCTCTGCCATCTTCAAAAAAAAATAGGGCCCGATTATTCCGAGTTTGGAAATTCCACACCACACTGTTACCTTGGCAGAGTGCAGAGGCCTTTGGTGTAATTCTCGAGGGTTGCCATTTGCCCAATAACGGCAATTCTGTTTGTTGACGTAACCGTCCAAGTGGAAGTGGGCTTCATCCGACAACATCACCACTGCATGTTCGTCTTCCAAAATTTGCAACATGCGCACACAGAATTGTTCACGTTGAGCGTAATCATTTGGTTGGAGCTTTTGAACGACCATTAATTTGTAAGGGTGGAATTTAAGCTCTTTTTTCAAAATGTCAATCAATCTTCCCCGCAAAATTCCAAGAGCTTGTGAGTGGCGTCTGGTTGACCGGCTTGGACTCTGCAAAACGGACTGTCTCACGCGTTCAACATTTTCTGGTGTGACCACGGTTCGAGGACGACCGGTTTTATTCTGTGGCTTCACATTTCCATGCTCGCGAAAATCTTTAACCCATCGCAAAATGGTGTTACGTGACGGAAGAATAGCACACATGTTGAGGTCTAACTGACGACGAAAGGCGTCGCCACGATTGACTCTCCATTCCGAATAAATTCGGTAACTGCGAACGCGCGATGTTCAACCGACCAGTTTTCCATCTTAACTAAACTTACCATCCCGAGGTACGAGTTGAGAGGGTCAACAACCTGAAAGGACCCCGCCCTTTTGTGTACTAGCCATTACAAAAACGTCCGTTTATTCTGGACCACCCTGTACTAGTGTAAAGGTTGGCCGGCTGCCACTGTTGTTAGAAGAAGCAAAGGGTTGATAACATAATTCGAGCAGTTATTGCCGCTACTCCCCGTTCAGTTGCACGTGGTAAGACATGGTATCGTTCCTCGTTGAGAATATTCCTCACCACGGTCTTAATTTTAGAAAATGCACTCTCAGCTGGATTCAACATGGGAGAATAAGGTGGAAGAAACATTTGACTTATTCCATTGAATGCACTTGAATAAACCAGTTGTCGAATCCCGGTAGAGCGGTGAATTTGCGCATTATCCATCACCAGTACGAATAATTCGTTTTATTATTCGTAATAATTTTAACGAATTATTCGTTAAAAATGTAATGAATGTTGAATTTGTTTTGTAAAATGTTGAATTTGGTTTGTAAAATGTTGAATTTGGTTTGGAAAATGTTGAATTTGGTTTGGAAAATGTTAAATTAGATTTGGAAATGCTATATAACCTGGAAAAATGTGAGTTTTTGCATTTTTGGAGGAAAATTGGTTTTACATTGACTCGGAAAATTGGTTGTTGTCCTAATGATAGGGGCATAACATTCTAAAAATCACCAGTTGTGGCACCTCCTTACGACTGAAAGCAATCCCATTTCGTTAGCCACTTAAGTCCTCCGTGTTTCTTGTTAATGATAAAATAGTATTGCAGACACCACTAGCCACCCAGAGAATCATTGCCTGCTATTTGCGGACGACTTGAAGATTTTCCGTTACATTTGGAGTGAGGATGATTGTGGAGCCTGCCATCACGCTCTTGTTGGGCTTGAGTTCTTTGGTTCCCTAAACGACCTCTTCCTAAACCCTTCCAATTGCTCTATCATATCGTTTCATCGCTCGTGGCAGCTGATGATAAATGATTATCATCTCTGTGGTTCGAGGTTTGAAACAATGTCGAGGTGTCTGATTTGGGAGTGACTCTGGATTGCAAGCTTTCTTGTGGTGAACATATTGGGAACATCGCTAGTTTTCATTAGTACAGTGAAAACCCTGCATTGCGGACAGTGATGGAACCAATTCAGGTGTCCATCTTAGAGGGATACGTAATCTGGAGGGAGAAATATACAAGTTTTAACAAATACGAGTACAATAATAGTATAAACCAACGACTGGTGACATTCATCGGCCCTCTGGGGACATGCTCCCCTTCTATTTGAATTCCGACCTTGGTATCCAGACTAAGAGATTGCTTGCTCAGGTTCGGCTGTCTGCGCTCCTAAATTGAGCATACCTGGCTTTAAAGTGACATTGGAAGATCTAGTGGACTGCCCTTTATGCAAACTTTCTAAACCAGGCACTATTCTTCATTTTCTCTGTGTTCATTCATTCATCGGCTTCTGATTCATTCGGTTTGTGTTGGCTTCTGTTGCATTCGTCTTCTGTCGTACTATGAAGACTAAGTTAGTTTTGAATAGGCGTTTATCAATGTTCACTTCATGGGGTTCAGAATGATAATTTTGGTGTCTTCGTCCACTAAACAGGGGTTCAAACACAAAAAATTAAAACAGAATTTAAAGAAAAAATTGAAAAAATTGTCTATTTCCACCAAATACTGAGTTACAAAGTTAAATCGATTTCGACTGTTAGGTCATCATCAGTAACAAAATATAACTAAATGTGCAGTTGAGAGAGCTCATATTATATAGTCTCAGAAGTGAAGGGAGCTTGAATCCTATTGGACAAGAAAAGTAAAAGGGGGTGGGAGATACAACCAATGAACAAAGTGAAAGGGACTCAAACAGATGTAAGGGTAACATTTTGAAGTGGGGGACCAAGTTATTGGAGAAATGAACCCACCAATGGTGAAACGCTCTGAGGGATGACGTCATTTAAACATTTACCTGCTTTATCGCTTCTAAGTATCTCAAATTTTTCAAGAACATCCAACATGCTTCCTTTAGGACAAAAATGAAGAAATTCTACAAACTGTCTATCTGCCAAGTCAAAATTGAAAATATGGCTAGATTCCCTAAGGTGACTGGCAAACGCAGGTTCAAACACGTTGAATTTCCTATATCCATGACAGGACCTTGCTGAAACTGTCCTTTCAATGGGATCCTCACTATAGAGGGGTTTAATACTTCAATTTCTCGACTTCTATGGCTCGAAAGTTTGCTCCTTCATTTGACTCATTTTACGTTTGCAGGTTCATCGAACTCAATGAAAGGTTGGAACGCGACTCCAACTTTTACTACGGCTTATGTGGACCCCCGCGACTGGGTTGATAATACGAAGAAACGTAGAGCATCGCCTGTCAACAATTCGTCACAGTCGACTATTCGAAAGTCCTTGGAATCTGGTTGGAACCCATCTAAAAATGTAAGTACACTTGGTTATGACCTTATAAAAAATATGATCTGACCCATTTTAAATTCCGTTCATTGATTCACCAATGAAAAGGTAAGGACCCTCCCCCCTCCCATCAGCTGTTACGTAGGTGGATGTCCTATGAAATGTTGAGTTAAAATACTTTCCTGTCTTAGGGCCTACTCTTGTTTCAAGTTGATAACGTTATGTATACTGATGATATTGTTGTGAACTTTTACAGTCGGGAAGTACGAGGAAATGCCGCACGCCTTCCCCTTACATGTTCAAATCCAACATGGCGCATCCTCTACCTGTGAAACCTGGACAGAACCTCACCAACGGCAGCCCTCCTGCCGATAAAGACGTGAGTCTGGAATTTCAACTGTCTTCGAACCTCTTCCCAATTTAAGCCAAGTTTCCCAAAAATTCAAACTACTGCAAAGGCTCCAAAAAAATTAAAATAACAAATTTCAACAATTTCGATCTGTATTGAAGCATTCTGACATTGTTCCTGGATTTTAACGCTTTCTTCTGTCATTCCAGTCGATAGCTGTTTATAGGATTAAGATAAAAACGTCTTTCTTTCTCCAAAAATCAAGCAATCCAGAAGAACGGGGAAGAAATTCGTTGGATTACGCTAAATTTGTCAAATTTCAAAAATGTGCTGAACAAATCACTAAAAATGTCGTAAAAACCGTTAAAAATCGTCACATTTATATGCAGCATAATTAATTTTGCTTTCTTAAAAAAAAATCATTAAAAATGTCATAAAACCCATTAAAAATTGTTACATTTCTTCTATTTGTCAACTAAAGAATGCCACTCAAAAAAAAAATATCGTGAATCAGTCAGTAAGTTGGTCTTTTAAAAATTGAAGCTCAAACTTACGCTGGAAAGTTCACTTAAATTTAATTAAAATCTGTTAAAAACAAGATAAAAATGCTAAAAATTCAAATAATTCAAAATCCTTGTTCGAATGAATGAATAATATTTAGAACAATTTTTTTTGAAAATTAAATAAATGAACATTTGAAATTCTTTGAAAACGAAAAAAAAATTCGCTCTTACAATCATGCTACATGAGTGGAACTTTTTTTGAAAATTCTCTCAAACGATCATGCTTGATGACTGGAGCTTTTTCATTTGCAGAATTACTTCAGTCCGATACCTGAAGGCAACGGCGTTGAACTTCACGTCACCAACCTCGACCAGTCAATTGATCCAACTGAAATGAAGAAATGCCTGTTCAAGGCCGTCAGCGAACATGTCACGGTGAGCTTTTTAAAGTTTAGAAAATTCAGTAGTTTTTTCTTCAAAAAAAAAAAAAAAAAAAAAAAAAAAAAATTAACCATCTGACTGAAGTAAGAAAAATGTTACTGAACCATTAGTTGACGGCATGAGCGGCCCTGCGGGCAAGTTGGGGTACATGAGTGGTAGCACTTGTACCAGCGGCCCCGGTCGTTCTAGGCGTATATGTACGAGCGGCCCCACGGAAATATGGGAAATGAAACCAATAGCACCAACTCGAAACTTTTTTCATGCATATAATTTATTGCTCTAAAATGAACACTGTCAAAACATGCAAATAGACAATCACAGTCACATGACTCCCGACCCAAGTAGGTACTTCTCAGTTATTCGATCTGGGGTGGTACTTATAAGAAACGATTTGGACATACTTGGCTAGGGTAACCGTTTACCAACATCATATCTCGATTTCCACGCGAACTTTTCGTTAACAAGGCTACTTCGGGTTCCATCTTCGCTCGGATTTCTTCCAGTCACTGGGTTCAACTGGCCTGCGGGCCTTCGCTCGAGCGGGGCTGCTCGTACCATTTCTAATCTGTGCCCTTAGACCAGGCGGGGCCGCTCGTACATGCCTATGACTCCAAAACATCGTTTTCCCTCCCTACGGGGCCGCTCGTACAAGTACCCGAACCATTTACGATATTGGATTACCTTGAACTTGGTCAATGTCACTACCCGAGATTCCATGCTTCATCAAGCAGATTCCTGGACCTTGATGTTCGGTGCATTGATCTGACGGTGATGGTTTAGAGAGATTCAATGTTCGCCCTTGGATCAGCAGAGTTCGTGGCGATTTGCTCAATCTTAATAACCGGCCTTAGCCGCCTAATGAAGGGCAAAATGTCTTATGCTCTCTTTGTAATATGGGACTACCAGTGGACCAGGAGCATTTTTTTGGTAGTTTGTCCTGTTTTGGCTGAGTTTCGTCAAGTTGTTCGGTATGCATGTTGGATGGAGTGAGCTGGCTGAAATTTCCTCGATTTTGTCAATTCGCATGTGCTTTTGGAGTTCAATTATCATTGAAGTTGAGTTTATGTTTATGTCGTACTGTAACCAAAATAAGTTATTGTAGATATTAATAAAAATCAAATTTACTAAACTATAATGAATCTTATGTGATTGAAATCAAAACATTAATGCACTAGGTCTTTGTTAAATAAATTAAAACTAATAAATATTTAATTATAGATCTAGATTATTAGGTTCGTGGGGTTAATATGTAATTATAAAAACGCTGCAAATTCTTTCACTGGGGTTTATTATTCAATTGGCTTGTGTTCATGATTTGAATTTCTACCAAGCTTTGGAGTGTGCGTGTTTCACAGGTGATAGAGCGATTATTGAATGTCAGGAGAAATGCATAGAGCACGTAAATCTGTTCTCAACCAAAATACCTATTTGGATTGATCAGTTGATCATATTTGTGTGCCTCCTGAAATTCAATAATCGCTCTATCACTTGTGAAACACGCACACTCCAAAGCTTAGTAGAAATTCAAATCATGAATCATTGAATAATAAACCCCAGTGAAAGAATTTGCAGCGTTTTTTTTTCAAGAGCCATTACAATGGAAAAATATTCTATTTGAAATTTTAAATTTCGTAAGACGGAGCATGCATATCAGAATGCTTCAACCCGTGTATCGGCTATAAACCCTTTTAGGAGTTCACTCCTGTATCCACATTCACTACGTCACTATTTTACTGATATCAACACAAAAACAATAATAAAACAAAATAACGCAAATGTTTGCACCATAAATCGGGCCATAGATCGAGGATGGTTTGACCTACGGACCTGGGGAAGGGCTCATTCGATTCCTCGTGGAGTGTTCTTCACAAAGAGTACAAATTTAGGCCGCCTTGACTTTTTTGTTAGGATTTTAGGGATTTTACAAAACTTTGACAAAAGGCACTTTAAATTAAGTGAGAGTTTAGAATTGGGGCGTCGGCGGACGAACATGGATTTTTCCTGTAAATTTCAGATTTTTTGCTCCAGCCGTTTGGGAGAAATCGTGCGTACGGGGACGGACGGAAAAATTTTTATTGCAGATTCGGATTCTACACCCTTTGAAACGTAAACCATGAAATTTTCAGGGGGGGTTAGAATTTTTTTTTTTTTTTTTTTTTTTTTTTTTTTTTTTTTTTTTCAAGAGCGATCACAATGGTTTATTGCTGAATAATAAACCAAAAATCTTTAGCAATGTTCGTCGCAGATTCTAGTGTATTGTAACCATATAATTCCCGTACAACTCGCATCCTGAAACTTTCTTTTAATATTTTACTTTGAACTTCCAGGTCCTACAAGTTGCTGTGTTCGTCCAACCGGATCAAAGTTTTGCCGCGAGTGTAAAAGTACCTACGCTTCAAGACGCACAACTTGTCATTTCCCGTTTGCACAGACGGAAAGTAGGAACCAAAAAAGTGATCATTTCTCACGCTCATCCGAATCAACAGCACAATAGTGAATATATGAGGTGAGTATTAGCCATTAAAATGCCTACAAATTAATAAGGGATTTCATCTGATTCAATAAGGAATTCAACCGTAAAGGGAAAGTGTACTAGCACTCAGGTTGAGCAATGACAGTTTGCTTGGAAAACACTCAACTGATTTTCACTATAAGTTGGCTGCCCTGAGAGTATGTTTTAAGGAAAATTTCCCCGTTTTGCGGGAAAAGATACAGGGAAAATCCCCCATTTCCGTTCCATATTGGTCGTTAACGGTTTTGAAGCAAAAAAAAAAAAAAAAAAAAAAAAAAAAGCAACAAGAATTAGTGAGAAAATAATAAATTGAACTGTTGAAATTGCAAGTGCAACGTTTAATGTTGAATTTTTTTCTCACTTCTTAGCAAATTTCCGGAGATAACTGCTCCAAAAATTTTTAAACCGCAATTTTTACCATTGCTCCCATTTCTGTTTTCCACGTTGTGTTCATCCTAAAATGTTGAAATGTTTACCATGCTTGAAGGAGTAGATAAGCTTTAATTTGGGGCAAAAAAGATTGAAATCGTCGACCCACAGCTCAAAATGGGCCGAGTTAAAATTTCCCTTGGTTTTCCCAATTTTATACCATGTCTCAAGAATAATCCATTTGATTTTGGTACGTTATTACCAATAATAAGCCTTTGTAATCGTATAGCAAACAAGTTGTGTAACCCCCTTAACTTCTAGGTGTGTGGATTCATAATCTGATTGTCTGTACACCATATGGGTCAGAAAAGGCTTCTTCCACGATTCGGTAGAGAATCTAATTCTGAACAAATATTTAGAAAATCAAGTTAATTTGACCAACCGTTCCTGAGATAATTGAATTTCTATGCTCATGAAATGGGTTAACTGTGGAAAATTTGCAGCCTTTGTATTATTTTCAGCGGTGTCACCGATTCCAATTTTTCTTGGGCTAAATTGAACCTCTTTTATTTCTTCAAGCATGGTAACATTGTGTGATCTATACTTTGGTCCACTGTAACTGAAGTTTGTCCCATAATACCGATATCTTTTATTGTGCTCTAGTAGAAAGGCATTGAAAAGAAAAGATCTGACTTAACTGTGATCAGGGAATATTGTAGAATACACTTCATTAGGGGTAAAGAGATACCGCAGTGGGATGATTGCAGTTGTTTTAGATACGTGTATGAATCAGTAATGGTTTATGTGGTAATTCTTGCTTTACACACTAAAGACATCTGGGGTTGGTATGTGAGAGTGGCAGTGTCTGTGGTGACCCAGTCGCCATTCAATCGAACGGTTCACATGACAGTTCGCGAGAACTGTTATATAAGCGAAGTTGATACTGATATAGACTAGAAAGTATGTTATGGCTCATGGCCGAATGTTCTGTTTTACGTTTGTTGAAGGTGGCAGATAATTTCGCTTCTGCAGGATGTACCTCAGCACGTTCTACCTCTCTTCAAGTTCCTGGAGCTATTCGAAGCCCGATACGTCACTCCGATTTCCATTTCGGATCTCTTCAAATTGAAAGACGTCTGCACGATCACCGACGAATGCGGGGGGCGCATGGTCTCTCTAAATCCAAAACTCAGAGACGTTCGATCCCCCAATCTTCCCACAAATCAGGTAAAACTATCTTAGGTTTTGAAATTTGCAGTTTTTCTGTCGCGATGAATGCAATTTGTGGTAACACTCGGGTCCTGCCAACTGTGCCGCGATGCTGCATCCTATGCTGGGAATTTGACAACTCTAAACTTGACATTTGGGAACTTGGGGGTGAAGTAAAACAGTCAAGAACCGGGAAGTAGCAAATTCAATATCTCAAAGAGCGAAAATTCTATCAAGCTTCCTCCTTTCCTCCATGCTATATCACTTGTATGAAGGTCCTTTTGTTTCTGTCTTTAGTCGTCTGTAGTTAGCTTGAGCAAGTGACTACTGAACCAATTTCACTTGAAATCCGTGCTAGGTTGGTATATCTTAAAAAACAATCAATCAATACATATTGCAAGAAGTTGCGAACACAATACATTCTGTATAGGTAAATAAAGTGTATTAAGAGAAATAAACAACGATTCCGCATTTTACAAAAAGAAAAACAAAACCACCAGGCTAGAGAACATGACGGCTTGATTTGAAATTTCAAAACGACTGCAGTAAGCTACTTAAACCCGACCAACAATGTCTTTCCACATATTACGTATCTCTTCATTCGTTTAGCGGGAATGCTCTCAGCCTTAGTGAATAGGTAACATATTTGTTAGTGGCTTGGTAGCAGTTTGGATTGTTTAGATTCGAAATTTATTTCTTGAAAACTAATAACTGGTAATTGGTCTACTGTTTCAGGATATTCAACCGTACTGCGAGAGACATTTCATTTTTCAAGCCAACGGCAAAGGCTGGGCGGAGCAGGAAGCTCGCCCTCTGCCCAACGTCATGGTTCCTCTCGCTGTCTTTTCCGCCAACATAAAGAAACTTTTGGCTTCCCATTGTTATGTTTTGCCTCTTTCTAGGTACGTAAACCACTTCGTTGTTGAATACTTTCAATTTATTTCTTGGACTCATCGTTATTTCTAACACTTGTAATCGACATAGTTCAGCTGGAAATGCGTAAATATAAGTTTATTCATTCTCTGACGATAGGTGCTACTTGCGAAAGAGAACTCGTTGACCAAAACTGTTCTCGAGCTTAATGGACTGTTGAAAAACTGGTTCATTGCCAACAATCTGACTTATGAGCGTTTTAGTGGCTCAAGATTTTAAAAGTGAACAACTCGAAAATGAAGCCTCTAAACAAAAACGTCTGAGGCATTTTTTGTTGGAAATGACCTCTAGAATCCAGACCAATAGCGTAATTTCTATTTAAGATGCGATTATTAACTTCCTTCCTGATTAATAATAAAGGATCTGTAATTTGGAATTTCATTGCGTTTGCTGTTTGCTTGTTTGCAGTTTGTGCAACTGCTACGCTGCAGAATGTGGACCGCTCGAGGTCAAAGAAAACGGCGTCCCCTTGGAGCATTACGTCACCTGCATCAGCCAAGTTGAACTTGCTGTTTCAGACAACGGTATCAAATACCTTCATCCCTGCATCACGAAAAATCTCCCTGAGGGAAAAGCCGATGGTAAGCTGGGACATAATTGTGTTATGACTTTTTATGAAATGTATTAGGTATCTTTCATTCAAGAATCAAACTCTTTATGGAGAATAGTCTTCAAAAATTGTTATGGATATGGGTACTTTCTCCTTCACGATTAATCTTGAAACTGCTGAACATGACCTGCTAAGCCTGAAGTATTCTGGGATATTCTCTGGGTTTTGTAGGCACATATGCTCACCCCAGGAAGGGGCAACTGGTCCATTCCATCTAGACCTCAGTATATGGTAGCAGAAGTACAACCCATCCTCCCTCTAATATTGACTCTCCTTACACCCCTTCCTCTCCCACTGTCCCCATAAGCAAACTGGGCAATACTTAATGTAACATTTTAGTGCCTTAAGGTCGGAAACACGACAAAATATCTTAGAAGTGCACTCGGAAACAAAGCCTATAACAAGAGAATTCTAGGTGTCACTTTCTGTTGGAAATGACCTTTAGAAATCCCTGGATTTTCGTGTTTTTAAAGACCGCTTCCCCCAATGACTCTAAAAATTCGTTTGAAGGTCGATCCGTTTTTATTTCCTTTACTTTAAAAACTTGAATCGTTCCGCTGCAGGTATCCACATTTTACGTATTAACTTGCATATGACTTAGATATGAACAACTTTGTCGTCTGTTGCAGGTTATCCCACCTCTTTGAGCCCTTCTCTAGTCAGCAATCTCCATCTGTTCGAAAGAGAAGTGGTCGACCTCCTCAAAACGCATCCCCACTGCCAGCTCCTGTTCAACAAATTCATTCCCGCGTATCATCACCACTTCGGCAGGCAGTGCCGCGTTGCAGACTATGGATTTACCAAACTGATTGATCTCTTAGAAGCTCTGCCGCAAATTCTGCAGGTTAGATCCTCAATTATTGTTCTACTAATTCCGACATCGTTTGAGAAAATGACAGTTTGCTCCCCTAATTAGATATAAAATTAATTATACCTCTTTCTAGTTTGTACAGTGATTCTGTAACTGTACTTAGCCATTCAAAAGTATTTGTTGATACCTCGGACAGTTCGAAACTGTGACCTTATTTTTAAGGGGATATTTTCCTCCAGTTGCCACGCTCTAACTGGTAGAACAATGAGGCAGATTTATCAAACCTTTTCACGGATTCAAACGCCAGGTGTTTCGGCTGGTTTGGGATCTGACGGAATGATGAAGTAAAACTGGGTTGGCTGCTAGCTCATAGGATTCTCATTGAAAGAGTTGCAGCGGTTCTGAAATCAATCATTACTTTTCCTTGCTGAAAATATTGATTCCATCTGGAATGATTTAAATAATAGCAGTTAGGAGCAAATCTTCTAGATTGACTCTTCAACCCCTGATATGGAAGATATTCCTTTTACCATGACAGATATCTTTCACACTCATTCTACGTTTGCAGGTAATCGGAGAAGGCAACAAGCGCATCGTCACTCTCTCCCATCGCACTCAGATCAGAAGATTCACTTCCGATGTCCTCCGCGCTCTGAGATCCCAACCGATGAAGCGAATGTGCCTCGCGGAACTCCCCGCTATCTTCGAAAGGATTTTGGGTCGAACCTTCGACCCAGTCGATTACGGAGTGTGCTCCCTCGATGATCTCGTCGAACACCTGTCCGAATGTGCAGTTCTCGTCAACCAAGACGGCTATTTATCTATTCCCAAGAAAGAGCAAACCTCAGATGAGGTCAAACGGACAAAACAATTTGCTCAAGAGGTATAAATTAGTCATACCAAATAACACTGCCAGCATATTACGTTATTCTCCATACCATCTGACATACGGTTGATGTAAAACGCAACCATTCATCCGCTGCCTTGTCACATAATTCAGTAGCATACGTATTACTAACAAAATTCAGTAGCATAGAAAATCTTTTATATTACTCCAAATTTTGCAATGCTTGCTCACATCTCATCAGCATTTTATTGACCAACTTTTCTCTCCATTTAGAACCTTTTTCCTGAATGCTTAGTTTCAGTTTTGGATTTGGAAAAATGCCAACCTGGAGTTTATGATTGGAACCTATTTGTCAATCATTTCAGCGATGAATGCAACGTTTGGAAATCATCCACCTAGTTTCACTTCGCTAGAAACCTGATTTGTAAATACATGAAATTGAAATAATGGATTGAATCCAATAGTTCCACCCACGGGTAGTAGAAGAAGGCGGTAGGGGTCATCAGCTCGACGCTCGGGGAAAACCCAACTCACGTGACGTGTCTGGTGAAGACCGTTCCCTTTTCACCTCGCCCAACACCGGGCACAGTCTTATAGTTCTTTTGCTCATTTAAACGACGTTATTTTTGCTTATTACAGCTCGGATATGGTGTGCAATGCAATTGCTGGTTGTGACAATTACAATGTACCTAAAAAAAAAGTACGAATTTCATTTTCGCCATTTTCAAAAGGACAAATTATTGCGATCAAAGTGGGTGAACGTTTGTGAGCGGGCTGACGCATTTTCGGTGGATCATTCGCATGTCTGTTCGGTTCATTTTGATGACACGGACTACATTCGCTGATAAATGAACTGCTCAACACGATCCTAAATTTGAGCTAAACCGGATGCGATTCCACATTTATTCCTGTTGAAAAGTAGTTCCTTGGGCGATTCAAATACACCTTCTTCTCTTGCTCGGAAAGTAAGAACAAACAAACGGAATGCGCGTAAAGAATTGAGGGATCTTCTGAAATCACCATTAAAAGAATCGAATGAAAATGTGATGGATGAGATTACGAATGGTTCAGACGAAAATGTGGCCACGATATCATTGAGACGGATGACAACGAACAGCCGTCAGAAATGTTGTTCCTTTTTAGTGAAAATATGAGGTTGAAGAAAGAAAATGAAATTTTAAAGCTACGTCTAGAAGAGCTGACGGAAGAATTATCTAAGTTTCCAAACTTGACATCGGTTTTTGATGGCCATTTTTCATAGAATCAGCCGCAAGCGCCGTTAAAGGGAAGATGTAAGAGTTGGTCGACGGATGATATCGCGAAGGCTATTACTTTGCGCTCTTTGTCATATGAAGCATTTCACTTAGCAAAAAATGTAATGAATTACCCACTTCCAAGTGAGAGCACTATCAAGAGGCGGATTCGTCAGTTTTCAGTGACTCCTGGCTGAATTCACCTTAGATTGAATATTTTAAAAGCACAAGCGCAAGTGTTTCCCAAGTTCGAGAAATTCGTAGTAATCAGCTTTGATGAGATGAAAATTAATGTTGATTTATGTTTTGATTCAACCGAAGAAATAGTAAGAGGACCTCGTAGGTATGTGCAGGTACTGCTGATAAGGAGTATAGTAGATGAATGGATGCAGCCAGTATACTACATAGAATACAATACAATTAGCAGAACAAGTGCAGAAGGAGGATCTAGGTTGAACCGCAAGGCGCTTTCCCGAAAAACGTTTAGTTCAATGCAAAAGAAACGGAGCGCCTGGTCTGGTCTTCACCAGTGACGTCACGAGGTCGCCACTCGCTTCCTAATGACCCCTACCGCCTTCTTCTACTAACTGTGGTTCCACCCTTGTTGACATATTTCGATCCATTCGCTTTTAATTGGGTGTACAGTAATCAATCCGCAGCACTGATTCACCACGCGTCACCGTTGTTTCTCTCAGGTCGTTGAAATCATCAGTCAGGCGCCCAAATGCTCAATCCCTTTCGAAAGATTCATACCGGCCTACCACCAACATTTCACGCACCAGTGCCGCGTGTCAGATTTCGGATTTACCAAACTGATTGAACTGTTCGAAGCCATACCGGACACTGTCAAGGTTCATCTTCCGTGTATTGTGATGTCGTTTTATGTGGCTTGATTGACGATCATGACAAATGTTGTCCGTTAGGTTCTGATTGTTTGATTTCCCCATTTTTCACCTTTTAAAACGTGTCACTGTACTTCGGGAAATATTCCACTCTTTACCTTAGTCCGTTACTGACATTGTTTATATGTTTCTGTGGAGCCAAGCTGGGTTAACTCACTGTAGGGTAACTGTTAATACATTTGAGCTTAGCATAATGTTGTACTACACATCATGTTCATAATCTATAACAAAGGAGGTGATGGTATTGTTTGTTTGCCCCTTCCAAGGGTTGAGACGGTTAACCAGCAACACCAAGAAGCTATTCCGGGATTTTAAAGGCTTCCAACAGCGCTATAGTTCATAAATGATACAGAGTGGATTCGACTGTGTGTGACGCAGAAAATTGGTTGAAAATTCATGAGAAGTGGAGCGAAATCCAACAACCGCTCCTTTTCATCTCAATCTGTTCTCAAGATATGATTTTTTAAAGATTTTTTTCTAGAAAACCACGTTTTTTTACATAAAAGTCCACCTTCTGCCAATTCAAGGCAACATTTTTCAAATTTTGACCCCATTTTCGAATTTAGCGTTAAATGTATGTACTGTACGTTTATTGCACATTCATAATAGAAAACAAACTCCTAAGAACCGCTGTTGCAGTTTAAAAACGTCTGCCAAGTGGGTAACCACGCTCAGGCTAACATGTGTGGGTGATGGAATGGTCTAGTTGCCCCTTCCGAGCAGGTGGATGCATTATTATGACTAAGAGGATGATCCGACGCTGTTGCAGTTTAAAAACGTCTGCCAAGTGGGTGTGGCACATAGCTTCCTCGTATCCATAACATGACTGTATAGATCATTGAAAATTATTATTGACTAAAGAACTTCGTTCAATTAGGCGAAGTAAATATTGAATTAGGGTAAATTTATTGTTATGCAGGAGCATAACTTGAGAAAATGAAGGTAGGAATGTTCAACTATTGAACAAACTATAGAATATACCTAATAAGTCCGAACAATCCCTGAAAATTTCATCGAAATCGGTCAAGAACTCCCGGAGTTATGCTCGTGGCAAGGATTTCACGTTTGCGCATGCGCAGAGGCTACTATTGATCCGGGTGTCATGAAACTTATAGAGGTTCATCTACACATCAAACCGAACAATCCCTGAAAATTTCATCGAAATTGGTCATGAACTCCCAGAGTTATGCGCGTAACAAGAATTTCACGTTTGCGCATGCGCAGAGGCTACTATTGGTCCGGGGTTCATGAAACCCATAGGGGACCATCTACACATCAAACCGAACAATCCCTGAAAATTTCATCGAAATTGGTCAAGAACTCCCAGAGTTATGCTTGTGGCAAGGATTTCGTTTGCGCATGCGCAGAGACTACTATTGATCTGGGGGTCATGAAACTTATAGGGGACCATCTACACATCAAACCGATCAATCCCTGAAAATTTCATCGAAATTGTTCAAGAACTCCCGGAGTTATGCGCGTAACAAGGATTTCACGTTTGCGCATGCGCAGAGGCTACTATTGATCCGGGGGTCATGAAACCTATAGGGGACCATCTACACCCCAACCCGCACGATCCCTGAAAATTTCATCAAAATCGGACTATAACTTCGTGTAGTTTTGCCCGTAACAAGGATTTGCTGACAGACAGACAGACACACACGGAACCAAAATTGTTCAGAAAGGTCTAAAACGCAAAATGCGAGTGGAATTTTTGATTTCGGAGACAAAAAAATGTTCACATTCCGAAAGTGAAAACAATGCTTCCGCCACTTTAGTAGACTCGGAAGCAATATAATAAGTTTCTCTAAATACATTTACGTTAACTATATTTCCAAAAAACGTGCTGGAAGCTGTCAAATTTCAGAAAAACTTGCAAATTTGATCAGCTTTTGTGAGTTATGGTCAACTTTGCGGTTTCATCACGGTTTCGTGCAGTAATCGAAGTTAGTAAGCGAAAAAACGTAGGCACCTGCGAAAATACGAGAACTTACCTGAAAATTAACTAAGGATTCTCGATTGTCTTGAGTTTGCCGTTGTAGTGATATGATTCAGATTGGAAATTTCAAGGATATCAAGCCAAAATGAATTTATCGTTGTAAGTCTTTGGTCGTTTTATTGAATTTCAGTACAAAAAATAATGGATTTCACCGAACGAATGTACAAAACGTGTGGTCGATAGATTTGTTACATAGCAAATGGTAGTCTTCTTCAGAATTTAGTCTTCTCAGAACTTGAATGAAAGTCCTGTAGTAAACATTAGTATGTAGTAAACATTATTAGGTAAATATAAAACATTTATATCAGACAAATTCGATGAGGAGGGTGGCTGTTGTCTCTAGACCCGTACTTAACACTTTCAGTGCGGACGGCCTCTTAAGAGGCCCTCCGAGTTTTCACAGGGAGCTGGAGGCGAATGTCGAATTATACTCCAAAAAAAATGTTCAGGTTGGTGGGGTTGACACGATTTTTGCTCCCATACTGAATGTGTTAAGACATATTTTCCAAATCGCCTCCATATTTTTTGTACTTAAGATTTACTCTTTCCTTCAGGGTTCTCACTGTAACATGCGGTGTATGTAAAAGAACTTGTTGGAGGATTGTGGTTGTTTACAAGATTCTTCCCCGTTATTAAGGTCTTCGACGTTAGTATCAGGTGTAGAACACAATTCTTGAAAGAATCCCCATCGCAAAAGCCCTACACATAAATTACACCTTCGTAATTCATACAAGTTAACTAACACTGCTAGGACTTGAAGAAAAGTGAACATGTTATTTTGAATAGAATTCTATCGACTTAAACATTCGTGATATTCTATTTATCAACAAGGGAGATATTATAAAATCTTTCACTACTCTCGTCTCACTTGGAAATTCATGGCTAGTTCTAGACACCATTTCTTTATCGGTGCCTGCTGTCATCGCATTTAAACTTGAATTTCTCCTTGAAATCGACAAGGAAGTTGACAATATCATTAGAAAGCTGATTGAATTGGCAAGTTTTCATGAAATTTGTCAGCTTTCAGCTCGTTGTTTAAAAATGCAGTTAACGTACAAGTATTTTCGGAAACTTTCTTTTGCTTCCGAGTCTACTAAAGTAGCGGAAGCATTGTTTTCACTTTCGGAATGTGAAAATTTTTTGTCTCCAAAATCAAAAATTCCACTCGCATTTTGCGTTTTAGACCTTTCTGAACAATTTTGGTTCCATGTCTGTCTGTGTGTAAGTCCGTCTGTCAGCAAATCCTTGTAACGGGCAAAACTACACGAAGTTATAGTCCGATTTTGATGAAATTTTCAGGGATTGTGCGGGTTAGGGTGTAGATGGTCCCCTATAGGTTTCATGACCCCCGGATTAATAGTAGCCTCTGCGCATGTGCAAACGTGAAATCTTTGTTACGCGCATAACTCCGGGAGTTCTCGACCAATTACGATGACATTTTCAGGGATTGTTCGGTTTGATGTGTAGATGGTCCCCTATGAGTTTCATGACCCCCGGATAAATAGCACCCTCTGCATATGCGCAAACGAAATCCTTGTTACGCGCATAACTCCGGGAGTTCTTGACCAATTTCGATGAAATTCTCAGGGATTGTTCGGTTTGATGTGTAAATGGTCCCCTATGAGTTTCATGACCCCCGGATCAATAGTAGCCTCTGCGCATGCGCAAACGTGAAATCCTTGCCACAAGCATAACACCAGGAGTTCTTGACCGATTTCGATGAAATTTTCAGGGATTGTTCGGACTTGTTAGGTATATTTTATAGTTTGTTCAATAGTTGAACATTCCTACCTTTATTTTCTCAACTTACGCTCCTGCATAACTATAAATTTACCCTAATTCAACATTTACTTCGCCTAATTGAACGAAGTTCTTTAGTCAATAATCATTTTCAATGATCTATACAGTCATGTTATGGATACGAGGAAGCTATGTGCCACACCCACTTGGCAGAGGTTTTTGTAACTGCAATAGCAGTCCTTAGGAGTTCGTTTTTTATTAAGAATTTGCACTAGGCGTATAGGAAATTTAACGCTGAATGCGAAAATATGGTCAAAAGATGAAATGATTTGTTTTAAAGTGAATTTTTACGCTAAAAACGTAGTTTTCTCGAGGAAATCATTTAAAAATTATAACTAAAGAACAGATTGAGATAACAAGTTGGCGTTTTGGGCATTCTGTTCCACTTCACATGTGGTTTTACCCAATATTTTGTCACAATCAGTCGAATCCATCCTGTATAGAAACACGTCCAATGTTTTCTGTTTGCAGTTCGTAACGCATTCTTAATAGGTATAGATTCAAGTAAATAGATGATTGATTTTCTACTCCAAGTTCCAACCCGACTAACTAGTCTTTTATTTTACTTCCGTTTTCTTCTTTCAAACCCAAAGTGCATGTGCATGATTATTTAAACTCTAAACTCTGACTCATAGAAATTATTTAACCGAGTGTAATTAATTTTGTAGTGCATGATCTTATTTTAAGAATTCTTTCTTGCTATAGGACTTATAACTTATTTTTCTAGTGGTTTTCATTTGTTTAATTTGTCGTTTTCTACGATTATTCATTAAATTGTACCAAACCAATTGAAAATTACCAGCTGGTGCAGGTCTTCATTCTTTCCTGATATGTCAAGTGTGTTAAGACCAAAAAAATATTGATATCTCAATAAGATTTGAACTCGTTCGTTTTTCTGAGAGAATCCTTGGTAAAGACTGTCGTCATCTGTTTTAACTCGGTTCCGAGACCCATTTTTTCGTTAAATTCTTCCGTTATACGAGGAATCAATCCGATTCTCCCATTTCGAAAAGAAACTGGCTTGTATTCTATGTGAAACTGGCAATTAGCCAACAACCCAAGTGTTTTTTAATTTTATTTTGAAGCTACTGCATCTGACAAAAAACGTAAAACCATCAAAACGTGACGTGTTAGTCAATAGATCGGGTTCTTTAGGAACAGTTGATTCAGCAATACAATTGTTTCTTTCACTACGTTCATCCTACGTCCAATTCTAATTCGATGCCCTCTATAAGAATTCTCGCTCATTTAAATGGGATAAACATACCCTAAAATATGAGGTTTTGGGACATTTTTTTGTATCTATGAAGTCACTCAATGTCGTCAAATCGTGGTAATTGTCGCTTATTCTTTGCAAATGCGTTGCCTCACGAAACATTAGAGAGTTCCTAGGAGATCCGCCAACACCGATACAAATCCGTATCGCGATACGAACGCGCAACTGCGCATGCGCCGCCAATACGATCGGTCGTATTGCAATACGACGGTGGTATCTTTACCGAAGTTACGATGCCACCGATTCGATCCGAACGAACGTATCTTTCGTCCTTATCGCAAAGTAACCCGCCATCGGGGTAACCTAGTTGTAAACTGCTTCGCATCGACATTTTCAACATTTCTACCTAAAAAATTTGATTTCTGAAATTGCTAAATTGAAATTTCATGCCAAGAGAGAGCAGAATTTTCATTTTGATTCAACATCATTTTATTAGGTACTTTACAGTTTAAGAAAACACTAAGATTTCAATATTTAGTAATTACGAACTAACAACTTGTTTTGAGTGAGCCTCTCGCCAACTATGCGAGCTTTAAAAGAGCCTAACAGCTTCATTTAGGAATTTTCTATTATAAAAACTGTCTAACTGCAACCCCAGAATCCCTGCTGACTTTTGTACATTTTTTACTCTTCTCTCAATGTCGCTGTAATTGGGATAGATTGTTGCTTATTCCCGTTGCAAAAAATCAACAGCCACTCGTTGAAATCAGTTCCATAATATTCAAAAAAAATTTTTAAAAAAAAAAACGGAAGAACGAGTTCAAAAAATTTCTCTTGGATCAATCTGTGATTGTAATTACTCGTAACTTATGCGGGAATTTCGTAAAAAAATACGGAGCCTCTGGAGTTCAATGTTAACCATCAAAGGAATAAACATAGTACATCATCCTCGCTCATGTCATGGGCTAAACGAAATCTCCCAGACAGAGAGACTTATCGTCCCCACATCAGGCTTTTTCCACCACATATCCTAGCCTAAAAACACCGAGTTCAAAAATCAACAGTCCTCAAGGAAGACTCCAATCCAGTTAACACTAATATTAAAAATCTTCCACTCCCCTGCATTTTGCAAAAAAAACACGTACCAGAGGCCAGATTGGTCGCCAAATGACCCTGCCACTACCCACAGCCCTGCTGAATCAGAAGATTTTGAAGCATCAAAAAGACTGTTCGTTTTCTTATAGTATCGTTAAAGCAAGACGTACGTGACTCTTAGATACGGATCAGAGATACCACTAGTTCAGCTGAGTTGGTGGTAACGCCACCATTTTTGCTAACCAGAGCTGTGCTCGCACTCCTAGGAACTCTCTATTATTTGAAACATCGGCCAATCCGTGAATTTAATAAATCGGCAAATATTCGGGATTTTGTCGGAGCCATTTCACTTTAACCATCAGTTATGAACACAAAAACGAATCTGGAAGAAAAAAATCAGATAAATTCATGCGACTTTTTCAAAACAACCAAATCGAATTTTAGGTTAAAGGAGTAACCCACTATAATCCAAAAAACCTACTAGATACTTGCTTTTAACCATGTATTTCGAAATTCATTCCCAATTTGAGTGATCAGAATATGCAAATGATTCGTATTGGAAACAGTTTCAGGAAAAAAATTGTTTTCCATAGACTAATTATTTTTTAATTTACCCTTTTTTTGCCTTTTTTTTTTTTTTCAAATAAAAACATTTAATAAACATTTTTTAATCAATTTTATTTGTCAATCATTCCTATTTAATTTATTTTTTTTTCATGCTCTTATGCTTTGATTATTTATTATTTTCTCCTTACGGTTGTAAATGACAGCTCGATGAAGATTCCGAAGGCCGTAGAGTCTCGCTAACTTTGGATAAGAAGCTTATGGTCCTAAGCGAGCAGATGATGGATCTAGTCTATCCCTGTTACCCCCCAAGGTTGCTTTTAAGCGACGTCGAATCGAGATATCTCTGGCATTACGGGTACACCCTCAACCCGGCCACCTACTCCGCCAACTCTCTTGAGGAACTTATGAACCAATTGAGCAGCGTAAAGGTACAACTCCCGTTTATGTACATACTAGTTTAATGGCCCTGCTACGCAGGTTAAAAAGGAATAGGTGAATAACACAATGAGGGGGTATAATAACAATATGCAAAGTCAAAAAATCGTATATCCCAAATCCCCGAGGAGAGGACCACGTCGCTTGCCCTGGGAGACGGTTCCCCCCGCTGGGGACCTCCTTCCTTCAGTGGCGGGGTCGGGGGGAGGGGGTAGCAGGTCAGTTGCCCTGGGAGACAGGGGCGAGAATTCCACCCGCCCAGCGTTACCACCCCCTGAAACGTCGATATACTCTGATAAGCTCGTCTTTATATAGTGTGATAAAGTCATCATATCGGACGCCTGGCGTAGGGGAAAGTGGGGCGCATTAAACCATTTTTGAATGTTCATCTCCCACGGCGCTTATAGCGAATTTTCATAGAAATAAAGCTATTGTCATGGCTCTGAAAATGTTGAAATGAAAATTTTCAAAAACTTTCTTCCGTCCAAATCCGTTTTGAAGCATTCTAAAATGATTCCTGGATTTTAACGTACGTATATATCTTCTGAAAATTTCGTGGAGATCTTGAGAGTCAGTCAGAGGTTGATAGAAAACTACAATTTCATTGCCAACGTTTCGTTCTATTTGTAAATTTTCTTCAGGGCTATACTATTGTCCATATAGGAGCGACCCCGGACCGTAGGGACGAAAACCCCTTCCCCGCCATCAGGTGGCAACACCGCCTACACTTGGCCTACTATCCCTCATTAGCAGCAGTAAAGCCCCTTTCAATCTCCCCCTCTTAACGCAAGACGTTTTAGTTGTTTTTGTTGAAAAATGTAATTTTTTGTGAGATTCAAAAAAAGGAAAACAAGTCTAAATTTCGTATCAATTGGTTCAGGAACACCTTATCAAACAAGTGTGTGGCCATATTGCAAGAGTGTAATAAATTGCAAAAAACGCTGCAAATTTGATTACACGTGGGTTTATTATTCTTGTGTCGAACTTTATTACACTTATAAACTCATGTTTCTTTGATCCAACCCTGTCAGATGGGATGGGGCTCGAAAAAGTACGGAAATAATGTCATTTTGCACCATTTTACCCCATGAAAATGGATTTCCTCGCTCTGGGTCAATCGCACAGGCTTGGGACCCACTCCAATCACTTCAGCGTCCAAAATTACATGGAACACGATACCCCACATGCACACATGAGAAAAAACCCAATATTGTTTGGTTTGACGAAAACAGCCATTGGGTATTTTTACATAACATCTAGTTATGTTTTTCCAGTTCAAAGTTATACTCGTTGTATCCCTTTTTTCATGTACATCACGATTCTGGTGATGGCATGATCGAATTAACTATTAGATCACATTTGGATTGCATAAGACGCGTAAGTACCGCATTCTAATTAGGGTCCAATGCGAGCAATCAGGCCACTACCTGGAGGCTCAGATTTGAGCGGCGTTGCCAGACCCAAAAGTCTTCAGAAAACCGTAGGGTCGCTCCTACGTGGGCAAGAGTATAGAACCATAGAGATAATATCTGATACTGAAAGAATCACCGAAAGAATAGTTTCATTAGATTAGAGGCTAAAAACCTATATATCCTGACGCATGTATGTGATTTGAAAAAGTGCCTTCGAACGAAAAGTAACAGACAAAATTCAACACCAATTGAGAAGAGCAGGTTGTCACAGTCAAGCCCCTGTTTGTCTTCTAAACTTTCTTAACGCTGCCTCTACCATTATCTGTGCTCATTAGGCGCCGAAATTCCAAAATTAATGAGATTTCACTGTTGTTGAAGCTTCCCCACTGTTCATATGCGCCCCACTGTCCTGTACGACACGTAATTACATTGGTATTTTGGGAGATGATCTAACATTATGAAAACAACATAAGTATGAAAGAAGTTTCAATAATTTTAGTGTAATGTTTCGGTTTCTGATATTTCTCAGCGTACTATCGCTAGTATTCACTACTGGAAAATTATTGTCACATATCGCATCACAGTTTCCCACTGTGACGAGCACATATAGAATGTTCAGTTTAAAAACACTGTTCACGTTTTGTAAAGGCGTTGAATAGGGTTTTGAGGTAAATATAAGTTAAGTACCCTAACCCTCCATTTCTGCTGACCTCAGCTAACGAGGGTATATAAGGAACGCGGCAAGCTCGAGTTAGTTCTCAGCTTGCTGCCGTGCGCGTCAGACGTTTGTTCCGCCTAAGTTCTCCGCCCCCATAGTTTTACCAGTAATTTATATTCTATGTAGTAATCTACATCAACGAAGTTCTGAGAAAATCGCAATAAACGTTTTTTAAAAAGCAAGTTGATTATTCCCGTGATAAAATTGGCGCAGTCGGTAGGACGCCAAAAGTGATTCCAAACGCGCAGTGAACGGAGTGTTTTCTTCGTGAGGAAGAACCTTCAGAGAACTTAAGCGGAACAAACGTCTGACGCGCACGGCAGCAAGCTGAGAACTAACTCGACTCAAGCTCGCCGCGTTCCTTATATAAACCCTCGTTAGCTGAGATCAGCAGAAATGGAGGTTTTGGGTACTTAACTTATATGGAACTCGAAAAACTTGCAATATCAAAAAATATGCCTACCCCTATCACGATCGAGACAGAGCTAAAATAGTACAACAAAATCACGCAAGTACAAAAACAATGAAATGTACATCAATGGTGCTGCATTTATGAAACCACACACTTTCAGCAGGTAGTTTGCATGTGCATACATATTTTTAATTTATTTTTGCTTGAGACTTTAGTAAATGGATTCTCTTCTTCTAGTTTTGTAATGATTGAATCTGCATCTTGCGCTTTTTGGCAACTTGAGTTCTATTGGTTATACTGGCCTACAAAAAAACAGGTGTTCAGGTGCCGAGGAAATTAGGGTTGGGTTTATATACCTTTTTTTCTAGCTACGTTTGAGTGCTAACAATATCACTTAAAAATTCTAATTAATTGTTCTTTTTCAGCAACGCTTTCCAAGGCTTATTAGGTGCAGAATATGAAACCCAATTTTGGCTATCTTCTTCGAATCCATAAAAAAACAGCGGTAACGTTGACAATGAACACACATAACACCAAAAACCACTGCTTCATACGTTTGTGAATGCAGTTTTTGAAAAAGAAAAAAAAACTGCGGCTGATTGAAAAAATCTGATTTCTAAATGGGATTTTGCCCTCTTTCACGTGTCAAATTTCATATTGGTTGTATCTGTTCCATATGATTTGTTCAATTTGTTTGTTTGATTGGGGAACACAAACGTTGATTGTTGGTTCAAAATGTTGATTTAATGGCATTAATTTGAAGATATCAAAAATGTAGGCTCAGCATAATATTGATCAACCTAATTGATGCATTTGTTAGAACCAACTAGTAGGGGGTGCCAAATTATTTACATTTTCATATTTAATGACGTGAAATCTTTGAGGAGGAACATTGAATCTCCGTATATTTACAGTATGGTGTACTTAACTCGACAAGTGATGATTTTATTAGATTTGACAAGTAAAAGAGCAATTCTTAAAGGATTTTTCATGCTGAATACGACTTTGGAATCAGATTTTTTCTGTCTTCTGTTATTTTTTCAAAAACTGCATTTACAAATGTATCAAACATGGTTCTTTGTATCTACCTTGTCAACTTGACCGCTAAATCCTGTGGGATTTAGGTAGTTAGCCAAAATTGGATTACAAATTCGTAATCTGCACATTATAAAACATAGAAAAAGCCGTTGAAAGTCGAAAGTTAATTGAGATTTTTGAAGTGATATTTTTAACAGTCAAACGTAGCTACGTAGAAATGGGTACAGTTATATCTGAAAAACGAGACCTGATAGCAAAATCACTGGGGTTTATTCATTTCAATTTCATTCATTTGGCTTGCATTCATGATTTGAATTTCTACAAAGCTTTGGAGTGTGCGTGTTTCACAGGTGATGAAGCGATTATTGAATTTCAGGAGGCACACAAATAAGATCAACTGATCAATATCAATATGATGAGGTTTTTAGGGATTTTACAAAACTTTGACAACCCTTAAAGGGCACTTAAAATTAAGTGAGAGAGCTGGCTAAAGAATTGGGGCGTTGGCGGACCAACATGGATTTTTCCTGAAAATATCAGATTTTTTGCTGCAGTCGTTTAGGAGAAATTGTGCGTACGGACGGAAAAATTTATTGCAGATTTGGATTCTATACCCTTTGAAACGTAAACCATGAAATTTTCAGGGGCTGTTAGAATTTTTTTTTAAAGAGCGATTTTAATGGTTTATTATTGAATAATAAACCAAATTCGGTTTCTGTTTTGGATTCAGCAAACTGAAAAACCATAACACCAACCCATATCTCCTCGGCACCAAACTACGGCTTTTTTTGTTCGCCAGGGTTATTCTTTCATTTTGTGTCTATATGATTCGGTAAACAGTATGTTATTACGTGCCTCTAGTTACTCCGAAAATTATGGTGAACTTTGTTGAATTTCACCAGGTTGTGATGACCGAAGAAGGTAAAACCGTGGTACCGCTGGAAGGAGCGCTCCTCAAGCAGATCGCTTCCAAAGTCAGAGGTTTCCTCATCAACGCCGACAGCGGTAGGATGTCACTCGCCAAACTGCGATCTCATTTCAGCGTCTACCACGAGTCCCATCTGACTCCTCAAAAACTACTAAGCAACATGGCCGAGGTCGTCCAAGTGAGTGTTAAATGTTCATGGTTTTGTCACCAGTACAGAGTGTTCACATTTTTGGTTGCTAACCTCCAAGTGGTTGATTCTAAAACTATTTTCCAACAACATTTGTCCCTCAAAATTCCAGGTTTTTTGCATTTAAACTCGATTTTTCTCTCAAATTAAAATTTTATAAATAAAATCGAGTAGACCGTTGAAAAGAAGAGGCTTGGGCCAAGTTTTTTACTCGTAAAGTTGGTGGGAATTTTTCTATTTCTTTCATTTTTTCTGTTTTTGTTGTAATATCTTTATCTGCTTTTCCCACACTCCATTCTCCACCATTGATATTGATTGATTTCAATCCTTTCACCTTCTCGACCAATAGAATTGCGTCTCCTTTCTCTCGGAAACTACATGATTGGATGTTCTCCCACACCTCTTGACCAATGGGAATGAATCTCCATTTCACCTGTCACTATTTAACCATTATTTTCTCCAATGTACATTCACTTATTGTTCTGTTACTGTTGGTGAAAAAGCACCCCAGTGTTCCCCTTGAAAGTTGGTCTACATGTTCCCAGGTCATCCGAGGGTTCCCTGGGTAGGTCCTTAACGGCACAGTCCTCGTTCCAAGTAACTTGAGTGTTCCCGTTTCCTATGTTACCCGAGATAATTCAGATCTCGAATAGTCCTTAAGTCAAAATTAAATTTAATTATTAATAAACTGTTACATGCTAATCAAGTACAATGCAGGTACTTCATACTGCAGGTCATATATTACTGAATGAAGGTTGTCCAGTACTCAAACTAACCCTCAATATCCCTGGATGATAAATTCCAATTTTCTCCACATTTACTTTAAATTATTTTTCTTTTACTTTCGTTAAGTTCGCAATTTATTTAATAAGGATGAATGATGAAATTCAATTTTACATGTATCTTGTGGGATTCCTTTTTGAGCTCACCCAAAGTCCCTTTTGAGTACCCAAAACTAATCCTATCGTTCAGCATAATATTCTGTGATTTTCTCGTTTGTTTAGAAGACACAGGTAAAACTCTGGTCATATTTCTATCATGTATGATATAATCATCACTAAAACACCAGTAGTTTGGAAAATGATAGTGTTACGTTCTAACATAACAATGGTCAAACTTAAACAACCAGAAGAGAGGTCTCCCAGTTCATGTTCTCTTACAAACCACTTAGAAACCAGAAAAAATAAAAAACAATCCTTAACAGATTATTTATCATGCCAATTGGGTTTTAAATAGGACTAAGAACCCATTTTTATTTATATCCTTCATTCTCTGTTGTGGGGAGTGAGGTTGAAGGGAAGGAATCTAGGAAGATATCGTGCGTCATTAAGGGTTAAAAATTCGCAAGTTACTATTCATAGTAATGTGGTCGGTATTTCGCGCTAACGCCCTTCATTCACTGCTAGTTTGAAATCTGACCAGAACTTAGCAGAGAAATGAGCTTGTGGACCCATCTTTGCCACTGAGTTACTGAATTCCTCGGGGTATGCACCTGAAACAAATGATATGTGCGTTAGGTACATTTATTCTAAGTTAATCTGAAATGTAACTTGATGCTCTTTGGAACAATTCAAGTCGCAGTTCCTCCGAAAACCAACCAAGAATTGATCCAAAACTGTTACACGATGTATTACCATGATCTTGGTGTCATGCAAATAAATTATTCTGTTCTTTACAGTTGGATGAAGAGGATGGTGTCATAATAGTGGAATTAACTCCGCTGTATCAATTCATCCGTCAGCTGGTAACGCTCATCAGTAAAAATGAAGGGCGGATGACTTTGGTCGCTCTCGAAGAGGCTTTTGTCAAGGAATACAAAAGACCCCTTAATCCAGCTTCTTTTGGGTTTGCTAGCCTGGAGGAGTTCATGAACGAGGCATCGAACGTGTTTGTCCTTCGGGGGAAGGGCTCCAGAAGACAAGCTCGCCTCAACAAAGAACTCACTTCCTCTTTGAGTAAGTTTTTGGCGAATTTGAATTAAAAATTAAACCATTGCAATGGCGAAAGATTTAAAAATGAACAATTTTCTTCGTCGAAATGTGTTTTGAGACGGTCTGAAATTATTGATGATGATGACGATGGATTTTTAACGCTGTATATATCATGATATTCCACGCTAACAACGCTCCACCATCTTGTTTTCTCTCATTTCCGGTCGAAAAAACCCCAACAAATTCAATTATTAATCAATTAATCATGTTTTCTCGTAGATTTCAAAAATGACAAAACTGCGCTTTGCTCGATTGCACGTGCGTAAGCGATGACAACAACTTCGTTTGTTTGTCAAATGTCAACCTCAATTTCTCCCTGCAGATTTGGATTCTACGCAACATTTTATGAAAGTTTGACTGTTTACTAGATTTTTTGGCCTGTGCGCAATTCATCCAGTAAGCGCACAAAGATGTACAACTCAGGGATTGCGCCAAAATTGAGGTGTACCTCAAGTGTGGCTCATGCCTTGGCACTATTTTTCGTGTAGTGATAGGTATCCGTTTGACGATTTGTCTCTATTTACGTCCAAAAAAGTCACTTTTTGAGGAGGAAATCATCGATTTTCTAAAGAGTAATAAATGAATTCCAATGTTATTTTATTAGTATGGAAGTTAATAAAGTTGTCATCGAAAGACCGAGGAGACACCTGTAAGTTAACAGCATGATAGCTTTCCTACTAATCAAGTTTTCTGTAATCATAACTTTCCTGTCAATCATTTTTCTTTATCAAACTTTTCTCTTCCCAAAAAGTGACGTTTTTAAGAGTAAATGAGGACAAATCAAACGGATATCACTACACGAATCAGTGTTGAAAAACGTGCTAAGGTGTGAGTCACTCTAGAGGTATACCCTCAACTCAATTTTGCCGCAATCCCAGGGTTGTGTATCTTTGCACGCTTACTGGATGAATTGCGTACTGCAAAAAATCTAGTGAACAGTCAAAATTTTGCGTGGAATCCAAATCTGAGATTAAAAAAATTGTGGTTGTCATTTGAAAAAACAAATGTTGGCCATTGTGTTGGACGTAGGCCTCTCTCAGTCTCAACAAAAATTTCCTTTCCTGATGCGAAGTTTGACGAACGTTGGACAAGGCTCGTTAAGTCACAGCAAGCATGCAGCAAGCCCAGGGTCAGCCGTACCATCGGAAAAAACACAAAAAGCTTCTTTTTCTTTTCTTTATTTTTACTTGTCCTTTGGGATTGATTCAAAACATTTTGTATCCAAATCAATCCAACCCAATTAAATCAACCTTTTCTGAAGCTCACCGTATTGTAATTGACTAATAAAGCGTTGTTATTCGCAGGGAAGCCATCCGACGCCTCACTGCTATCCGGTCCTACCATTTGCCGACCACCATCTGCAAGTGATAACAATAGCAGTACCACCTCAGAAACATCGGTATGTTGACTGCAATATATATCTATTTTTTTACTTAGACAGGTGGGGAAATTTTTAAGATCCTGAGGTGGAAATAGGATCTTGTAAGATACACTAAGGGATCGCCTCTTGTGTTATGTGGGATTTAAACCCACTTAAACCTCACTTTTTCCTTTTCTCACGTTGGAATTTTTCCTGGAACTGTTCAACAACTTACTTATTGGCCGAGTCCTTGAAAGATTGTTCCAGTACTGCCTTCTCTGTCCCTACTGTTCTTGGATGGTATTTTCCTGTAGGATGTCTTCAACATAGACACAGAAGTCCAGTGTTTCTCTCTACCATTATGCTTGAAAGTCAGAAACACTGACTGCAAAATATTCCCCTCTCATTTTCATAATTTTCTTATTGAAATTTCTATCTAAGAGACTTCCTATGAAAACATTATAATTATTAACAATATTCTCCCAACACCCGAACATGACATAACTATTCAGAAATTTCACTCTGACCGATTTCTAAAAAGCACTGTGTAACATGATCACAAGATCACAATTTCACTATGTTCATTTACCATAAATAAGAAGCCACTGGAGTTTTCGTTCCCCAATTTTGTTCATACCATAACTACAGAATTGATAACTTGATAATTTCACAGTGAAAGTGCGTGTTATTTTGTTATTTATCTGTCTTGTAAGCATGTTGAAATGTTATCAACTGTCAGTTTGGGTTTATTTTCAGAATACTGGCGAGGAACCATCTTGGAAACCAACGGTGAGTATACATTGAAATTTCACTATATTTTACATCTATTTTTAAGATACCTTCCTTTCTAAATGGGGAAGCGATTTAGACTACCAACAATACTCAATATTTGAGGAGTATACTTTCAAAAGGGAACATGTCCATTTCCAAAAATTTGTCAGGAAATGCGTTTTTTCATTTAAAGAAGGTGTTAGTCGTTTTTTAATCATTTGTTTTAATCCAAGTTGCTTTCTTTCAATCCTTTGATGGGCATGAAAATGTTCCGGATCTTCAATTTCATGCTTATCGCTTTCTGCCCTTCTTTCTGGAGACAGATTTTGTCTGATTGGTGCTTATGTCAAGTGGACGAAAGGGGAAATACAATATGTCAAGCTTGTCAAACTGCAGAATGGACAAGACCCCTTTTGATGCCAACAGTTGATGCTTGTATACCCAGTAAGGAAAAAAATGTTCCCTTTTGAAGCAAGCAGGTTGATGAAAATTATCAAAATGATGTTGATGTGCCCTTAGCTATGCAATTTTTGCGGTTTTCCTTTCGCTAATTTCTCATCATTCTGCTGGTTTCAATTCGCTATTTTCGTGTCTGCTACTTCGGCTTCATCTGTGTGACCTAATATTACAGATCTCCATGGTCTACTGACTACTAAAATATGTCTATTGTTATAATGCTGTTAGACTGATTATGTAAATGAGGAACTATAAAGGATTATAGCGGTTTTGATGACTCACCACTAATTCTCACGTCATTCTAATCTCACGTCACCCATACCGCTTCACCACCCTGCATCCTGCATTCCACTTCTGCGTGACGTTTTTCGGCTAATTAGTTCAAGGCTAAAGCATGTTCCACGCTAAAAATCGACATGTTCCCCATTGAAAATAAACGCCTCATTTCTATTCCATGCTATTGCTGATCTCCCAACATGTTTCAACAGATGTAAATACTCATTTTGATGAAATGTGTTTATCTGATTCACAGTCTCCAGTGGTGACGCTTCCTGACATGCCGCCGCCATCTCTCAATTTCGCAGCCTACAGCTTGTTTTCCCCGTACAAAGGTCTCTTCCCCCACTACCTGGCCAACGCTCCCGTCTGCTCGGCCCCTGATCCGTCCGAGCTGCCTCTTCCCAACATTGCCATGTCATCTAAACCTGATAATGTGAGATATCCACAGTATCATTGGATCGCACCTGTCGTGGAATGAGGGAATAACTCAAAAAATGCCTTTTCTGAGTTGGCACTGGTATTGAACAGCAGGAAAGGTCTATTTTGTTCGTCAAAGATTAAAATGAAGCTAACTGCAACTTCACCCCACAAGAGAGCAGTCGTGTGTTTATTCCACATGCCATGAATATATGGCCGTTTGCAAAGGGGCAAAACTTTGGGAGTAATTTCCTGAAAATCAGCTTTTCGAGTTGTTGCGTTATTCCATGACAGGTGCGAGATATTCTATAACTAAATGAATCATTATTTTGCTTGGTTTGGGGAGGAATTAGATTGGCTCTTCCTCTTCATTGTGCTTTACTGACTGAGTACGTTCGCCTCTAGGGCCTCATCAGGGTGGTATTATTTAAGGCGATACATAGCATTTTCAGTCAATTGAAACCTTTTTTCAATCAAATGAAACCTCTCACCTACCAGATGAAACCTCGTTCCCATCAATTGAAACCTTGTTAACTTGAAATGAAACACCTTAGGTATCAAGTGAAACCTTGTTCCCATCAAATTAAACCTTGTTAACATCAAATGTAACCTTGTTCCCATCAAATTAAACCTCTCAACTACCCAATGAAACCTTGTTAACTTGAAATGAAACATCTTAGCTATCAAGTGAAACCTTGTTCCCATCAAATTAAACCTTGTTAACATCAAATGAAACCTCGTTCCCATCAGATTAAACCTTGTTGACATCCAATGAAACCTCTTAGCTATCAAATGCAACCTTTTTCCTGCCAAATGAAACCTTGTTAACTCCAAATGAAACCTCTTTGCTATAAAATGAAACGTTAAAATTGAATAAACCCCCTACCTATCAAATGAAACTTTGTGCCAATGAAATGAACCCCTATCTACCAAATGAAACCTTGTTGACATCAAATGAACCCTCTTAGCTATCAAGTGAAACCTTGTTAACATCAAATAAAACCTCGTTCCCATCAAATGAAACCTTGTTCCAATGAAATGAACCCCTTAGCTACCAAATGAAACCTTGTTAACATCAAATGAAACCTCTTAGCTCTAAAATGAAACCTTGTTAACATCAAATAAAACCTCGTTCCCATCAAATGAAACCTTTTTCCAATGAAATGAACCCCTATCTACCAAATGAAACCTTGTTAACATACAATAAAACCTCTTTTCAACCAAATCAAACATTTTTTTTCTTTTTCAAATCAATATTATCTTTATGTTGTTCTTTCAACCTTGTTTCTAATTTCGAAGCTTGTTCAAACAATTCAGATAAAAATGATATTTTATTTCTAATTTTCACTGAACTAGTTAATTTATTGAACTGCGAATGGATTTCAAGAATCGGCTGTAAAGCAACTGCAGCTTATTTCATCATCATATTTATGACGAAGTCGGAGCAGTTGAGAACTGCGACTTCCCCGATATCATCATTCTGAGTTGCTCCAAACAAGCAACCATATCACAATAGATTTCATTATAAAACATATTTTCCACCGGATTCCATGTTGGTGAGCGTGGTGGCTGGCACTACCCTGAAGCATGGTTCAGATCCATCCGGATCGTTCGGAAATACGGATAGGGGAAGCTAGTAAAAAGCAGTGGAGGGGATGGAGGGGAATCGGCGAAACACATGCCAACAACTCGTTTCCCGCGCTTCCTTCAACAGCTGTTTCGGTTCCCGACGCCATTCCGTATGCGCAGTAGTGAACTGCGCCATCCGGCAAGAAAAATATTTGAAAAATCAGATGCATACAGTTTGTTTCAAAACTGGCTGTCCGGAAAAAATATTCCCTCTCCCCAGCTAGTGTCCAACCAATCAGCTGCTCGTATTCACTTTCCGGATAGCTTGCCGGATGGATGTGAATCCAGCTTGACAACGCCCAAGTTTCCACCGCACTAAGAGAAACTGTTCGAAGCAAAAACAAGAGGCGCAAAACGATAATGATGGAAATGGGGCTTCCACTGGCTGTCACAGTGATCATCAATGTGGTGGACCCCTACAAGTTTTCGTTGATTGGAATACGGTTTTATTCGGCCAGAACATGAAGTTTCATTTGATAGAAAAAATAAAGGTTTCTTTTGACTGAGAAAGGCCATATACCATTGTGTTGCACAATCTTTTCGTCACACTTCAGTACCTATTTGCAAGAATACGTTATGAGTTTGATGATATAGCAGCCTAATTAGGAAGTTCGACTTTGGTTCGATATGTTTATGGAGTTTCATTTTACTATTTAACTGGTTTGACATTGTAAAAATTTGAGAACATGAGCTACCACATGGAAGAGGAGTAATCGTTGTTATTCTTAAGCTTTTTGGTTTCTCCCTGAACATAGATCCCCAGTTGTCTTCCACCATAGTTTTGCCGTTCAGTTTTTCAATTTCTTATTCGCATGCTTTTCATAATGTTGGCCTATCATACTCATTTGTCCTGCTCATTCTTCTTTCAGGAAGGAGAATCTCCGCATAATGGAAATTTCTCCGATACGTTCAACACTCCGAATTTATCCAATGGTGGACCAAGCTCAAATTGCTCTTCTACTCATTCTGGGAACGATTCCACAACCCCAGGATCTGCGAATAGACGTGAGTAATTTTTGGTAAAATATCATCTACGCTTGAAAACATAGTCATGTCACTTGTGACAGTTCCTGTCAAAACTATAGAATTAGTGTTTATTCTCCAATCTTTGAATTCCAGTTATTTGAGAATAGTACTGAAGCAAAGTAATATTACTGAAAATAGTACTAAGTGCTGAACACTGCAAGACGTCTAGCCCCTGAGACAAATCCCTACTTTGGTTCCCTGATGCTAGACAATCATCTGGATCTCCCCTTAGCATACATTGCTCATATCGAGTTTCATCATAAGTCAGCTGTTCCCATTCTTCCCTTTCTTGCCATCGCCCACTCTTTTGTTACCAGTGTAGTGATGTAGTAATGTGGATCCTGGAGTGAACTCCTAAAAGGCTTTGTAACCGATACACGGGTTGAGGCATTCTGATACGCATGAAACGCTGCAAATTCTTTCATTGGGGTTTATTATTCAATTGGCTTGCGTTCATGATTTGAATTTCTACTAAGCTTTGAAGTGTGCGTGTTTCACAGGTGATAGAGCGATTATTGAATTTCAGGAGATATGCATAGAGCACGTGAATCTGTTCTCAACCAAAATACCTATTTGGATTGTTCAGTTGATCATATTTGTGTGCCTCCTGAAATTCAATAATCGCTCTATCACCTGTGAAACACGCACACTCCAAAGCTTAGTAGAAATTCAAATCATGAACGCAAGCCAATTGAATAATAAACCGCAGTGAAAGAATTCGCAGCGTTTTTTATTCAATTACCACGATTTCTTCTTCTCACCCATCCCCAAACTACTTGGGTCGGCTGGTATTTGAATCATGGAAAATGTTATGCTCAAGGAAATTAACCCTCAAGTCAAAGATATTTAATTAAATTGCCCTCATAGCTCAACCCGTTAAAGCGTTGTTATTAATGGGGAACTTCCCCTTGACTGTAAGGACACAAGTTCGAACCCAGTCGTAGGTAACAAAATTTTTGGGCTGTCACAATATCATCATCACATTTGTTAACATTAACTTCCTGAAACATCTTTGATTCTCCCTCGATAAAACTGAACCCTAAATTTATTAATTTTCTTGTTTCAGGTAAGAAGCGCCTCGCAGCTCAGTTTGATCTCCCTCTTGACCTTAATTAAAGATTTCTTTTAAATTCGTCCGAACACCTTACTTTTATCAGTTTTTATTACATCGTACACAAACTCGGCGTCTTCCCTATCACGTCCAAGTTGTGATTTTTTTAATCTAAGCGTTATCATCAATATGTTTTAAATTGAATGAATTATTGGCCGAAATAGGAATGTATAATAATTCCGACCTCATTACGAAACATCATTTGATAGAACGAAGAAATTTCATCTGAAGAAATTTTTTTTTTAAAAAGATTTGTCCAATATTAAATCATTTAAAAGTGCAATATTTTAGCAAGTTGTATCGCATTTAAACAACAACATCGATCGTTTTTACTTATAAAATAAGAATTGATAATACCATTCAACGTCGCTGCATATTCTTGAAATTTGAAATTTTTAATTTTGAAGATTTAAACATTTTTTGAAATTCCAAGAGTATGGTATAGCCTTGATCGATAACATCAATTCTTATTTTATAAGTACAAACAGCTTCTTTTGCACGTTATAGAACTCGATCAAATATTATATTTATTAGCCATTCGATTATTATTTTAATATTGGTCTAATAAATTTTTATGAAAAATGGTTCCATCAAACGATGTTTCATATTGATGATGTTGTTGTTATTCATTCTTATTTCGTTTCGGATCAAATATACCACAATAATATGATATCGTTGTTACAATGCATGATTACATTGATTTACTTTTTCAACATGCAATTGATTTGTACTTACATTTTTTTATAATAAATTGTTATATACATTGGTTGGAATTTGACTTATTTTTCTCACCAGCCCCAAAAATAATTTATTAACATTACATTTTTGATAGAAAACGGTGGAATAATGACATGTAGTTCCATTCTTTCATGTGGATCGTTCGCCTATGTAGTTTTAGTTTCATTGTGACAATTATAGTATCTGAATAGGGAGTCTGAATTGCCTTGATCAAAGAATTGTGATTAGTAGTCTTCTTCGGGCTCCTCCCACAATTAAATGTGAAATTTCTGACATTATAAAAACTAGGGAAACCCTTATTTGAACAAAAATGTATTATTCAGTAATGCGTGCATCACAGGGAAAAACGCGAAAATTTCCTGGGAATTTTATCAGGTATGAGGACCGTATGAATGAATGAATGAGGCTTCTCGATACACCCCCCCCCCATCAAGACATGAAATTCGAAATTCCTGTTCGATATGTTGTGATGAACCCGTGAAGGCTCAAGGGGCCTGTGAAGAATAAGATTTATTACTATAAGTTAATAATAGTAATTAAAGTTGAAAGATCTGAAAAGTGTTTCTATACAAAACCAAACTTATTAATCGAACAAAAAAGAAACAAAAGCATCGCTCAAATTGATTGTCTATTAGCCCTCCATCCCCCTTCCTGTCAGCAAAAGTGAAATTACCGAGGTTTGCTGTACAACTAGACTAAAATTGGGATCGAACCACACAGGAATCATGCAAATCGGTCAAGAATTGCGAAATGGGTGGCGTTGAATAAATTTTACACACGCGCACACCTATCGTTTGGTCCATGGATGGTCTTAGAATGGTCTGAAAAAGGTTTGTTATTTGTTTTCTCATGTCTGGTAGTTCCACACTTCCCTGGATAAATTATAATAGGCGTCTTCCTACAAGTCATGCCCTGCTTCAGAGAGATGTCCTGAAAGAAGGGAGTAGGTTAGGAGTTGAGTTGGTTGGAGAGAAACCCAAGGTGCATCAGCCACTCTGCTGAAAGAACTCATGTTTGAAAGCAAAAAAGTGTCCACTCTTGGAATGAGGATGCCTCCCCACGCTTTTGATCAGTTTGTGATGGATATGGTTAGTTTGCCCCTTACTGATTTCAGAATCCGTCGCCTTAGAGGGTGAATCAGACGTTTTCAAGCGTCTGGGTCATCCTCTGAGCGTGGCGGAGCATAATCAATGCATCCAGCTCGTTGGAAGGGGCAACTTAACCATTCCATCATCCCACAAGTTGCTGCAACACATTAAGCCAGGTTCCCACGGCCTGTGTTAACATGAGCCGCGCCACGCGCCTGTGGCGCAAGGTGGCTCATCATGGTTTGTCAGTTTCACGATCCACGACCAGTCCCACAGCCTGTGGATTGAGTAGGCTTGTGGAGACTCGTAGAGGAGGCCCATAGAAGGTTGTAGAGGCGCGTCCAGTCCATTGTTGTCCGTGGGTGATGCAGCATTGCCGCTAGTGTGGCCAAATGTGTAGTGCCATGACAGATAGTGAATATGATTATGTGTGTGCCCTAGCGGCTTATGTGATTATAAATTATTGCAACGAACGAGGACGGAGGAAGAAAGCCCAGAAAAGGCGTTGGTGGATGACCAAACTGTATAAAAGGGGAGAAAGGTTAATAGGTACAATATTTTCTCAGTGATCAAAATTTTGGTCAATTACCCCCTGAATACCTACTTATTCATCCCAGAGGTGGAACTCTCCAATTTCTTCCAAAATTCCAAAAAGCAAGTGGCACCTATCGACAGCACGAGGAGCCTGGTCCCATGGTGCGAGGGTCGTCGGGTTTGTGGCGCGGCCTCAACACGTGCCATGGGAACCCGGCTTCACATCTTTGCTCCAACGTCAGGACACTAAGATGAGGGATGCTCAATGCCCGAGAGTTACATTAAAGGTGGACATTGGACTATCTTGACACAGGCAACAAGTACCAGGTCTCAAAAGCACCTAATACTCATTCCATTCAAGTATCGTACATTGATTTGAATACTGGACATACCGAATTCTCCATCCAATTCTTGCTGTGTTTCAGATAAATGCAAATTGATAAAAATTTGTTAATGATCGTTTATTGGAAAATGACGGGCAGTTCTTATTTTAGATCAATTTGAACCTACCTAAACATAAGTACATGCTACAGAAATTTTCATACGGGTAATAGTTTTAAAGCAATAGCTATAAAAGTAAAAATAAAGCAAATTTCCTATGAGCTTCTACTCCTCTTGTTTTCTGTTCTCTAAAAACATCTGGCCACCTCAATATTGTTCTGATTCAAGTCAGTTGAAACTGATTTATGGCAGGCATAGGTAATAGTTACCAATGTTCGTATCGAGAAACTTAATTGATAACAGAAGAATACGACTTTTGAATGTGAAAAAGAAAGATTTTGTTGAAGAAAATCCTGCTTTCTGAGGATCACCACTTTCATACTCATTGCCGATCCATGTAACCAAGAAGCCGAACGCATAAATTATTAGTTATTTCCAGAGACAGTTCGGGATTAAACTCCGAAAATCCTGGATTCCATGATTAGGGCAGATGGGTATGAACCGGAGGAGGTCAACAACCGTCTCGAACCTAATCATATTATTCCATTCTCTACATATCCAATAACAATTAACTTATTATTACTGAGAAAAAAGTAAAATCTTACGAATTTGGGCTGTTAGCAGTTCTGTAGTCCATTTAATTTAACTCCCAATGAGAGCTAGTTGATTAATATCGCTAACAAAACGGTTCAAATTACGATAAGAAACCGCTAAAAATGTCAATTGAACTATGGCGGCAATCGTTCAGTGCCTTTACAATAACAGACTTGATTCGAATCAAACTTGTTCCAACGATTACTCAAATCCCTCGCATAGAAAATCTACCAACTTTTTTGATCATCATAAAATACGTTTCAATCTTGCAAAATATGAAATAGTGTAGTTTTTCAAGATAAAAAGTTATATTTTACCAACTTAATTGAATCGGCCTTGACCAGTGTTGTCAGTAGGGAAATTTGGGTTGGTGGAAAGCCTTTAATTTTGTGATTATGCTCGATTAAAAACGGTTGTGAACGACAAATTGTTGTTTTAAATGTTAATTTCAAGTGTAATATGACGATTTTTAGTAATTTTAGCGTACATAATGGGTTAAATTGAGACCTGAAAATGTGAAGCTCAACGAAATTATCGTACAATTATCGTACAGGCCATGAAAAAAGTGAGCGACGCTAGCGCTCCTTCGGGCGAACTAACCCAAAAGCAATGGCGTTTGCAAACCAAAATGGTAGTTGTTGGTTTACTTATTTGTCTGAAGTTATTCAATTGTTGATTTCTCTTCCGATTTTCTATTGAAATTTCAATTTGATGCCGCGGATTCCGCGACCCCGGAATTCCGTATTCGTTTAGTCAGTTGTTCTCCCCAGTGGCGGCTTCTCCCCCGCGGGTTTTTGTGAAGTGAAAGAAAACAATGATCGCCGATTTCTCTTTCGAGTCAAAACATATAACATTCAGTTCGATTTACGATGCGACTCCTCTAAACTTTGTATAGTTTCTAATAATAAGTGTCCCGAAGTCTCTCGTTTTTTGAGTTTTATTTCGTGGAAACGTTTTCGATTGACCGTCGCCGAATTGCCAAGCTGTACCAGCGATAATATCAACGTGCTTCGCTTATGTGGATGGTTTGTATCCTAATATCATGCTTTATGAATAATCTCCATTTTTGATCCCCCGATTCTATCGCCCTGTCCATCGTTCATTTCAAACGATTTCAATTTCGATATTTTCGACGTTTCAATTCCATCGCACCCCTTCCCACTGTAAAGTCGTTGCCCCCTTTAGTTTCGGCAGGTACTCGCACAACGGGGCCAACATAATTTTCCGCGGCCTTGCATCAACTCGGCCGTTCTAAATAAAATCGTAAAAACTTCCCCTTATCTTTGTTTTTATTTATCTATTTCGTTTCATTTTCATCATTTCTTCATTATACATTCAACCTGGGAGACCCCTTGTCGTTTATTATTCCTCACGTATCGAAACTTCGTAGATCTCTATTTTTTTATGATATCTAATCGATAAATATCCTCGACTTCGTCACTCTCTCACAAAATACCTAATCAATTTCATTACAAATTCAATAATTCTGAATGATTTTGTAATTATGTCAAGCTAAGTCGTTATATATGAATGGTTTTATGTGAAATTACGTAGCCTTTGTTTAATTTATGATAACGGTTCGCCCCGAATGCTTTCACAACTACGCTACTACGCACCGATATTTCTTTACGAGAGTTCCCTACTACAGATTTGCCTTTTTTAAATTCCTTTACGTCGAGTTGCATTGGAATTGAGTTTTGTGGGGGTTCCCTGCCGTGTTAGTAGACGATACCTACATATCATTTTGATCTCCGTGACCTTCAAGTCCCCGAAAGACGTACAACTACCATTTAACTGTTGTAAGGAGGGGGAGCAATCGTAACAGCTTTGACGTGACTCTAATGACGACATGCCGACGCGTTTTCCTCCTTATTCATATATCGTGACTACTTACACCAATTTTCCTTTGAATATCGATAGTAGAGAAGGTTATGCTCTTGTCATTGTTATATTTATTCGGTCATTGAATCGTCCTGGGAATTTCAACATCAACCGTTTTATTTTTGAAAATAAATCGATTAGGAGAATCCGTGACGTCATTTCAGGCGTCCAATCCAAGAATGACGTCACAAGAGAAATTTCTCGCGGGAAATCTGAATAGGTACTTTACCAACTGTATGTGGGATAGTGTGATTTTTGTCTAAATTATCAAGGTAGAGTTGTTTCTAACAAAATTTGTAACATACGTGTTGCACCTTCTAGTTGAATCCATTTTGTAAGTGCCGTCACTTTGAAAATATTTATTTCTATATCAGCTTATTTACGTTCATTTTTGTGAGGACGTTCATGTAAAATAACGCTTAGAGTCATCTGAAAAGTTGGGAGAGAGAATTCGACTCAATCACCAAAATGTAGTCAAATTCGAACGTTGGTTGGTTTTTTGTTAGGTGGAATAACGGGAAAATATCAATACCTACTTAGATGACTGATAAGCTATCAACAAAATATTGTACTTGAATTCAATACTTAGTTCCACGGATCTTTATGATGGGGTATAGATTGATTTTGCATCGATCAGAGCAACTTCTTGCAGATGCTGCCAATCAATCTTTTCATATTCTTCAGAGAGTCTTCTTGAGAGAGGTCTTGTTTGTTGCTTATGTGACATTTTGTAATATTTCTTCCTAACGAATCAACTTTGAAAACCTACGTAGGTTTCAACAAAACGTAAACGAAACAAACAAAAGATACGAAATTTAGGCGCAAAAGGTGGTGGAATAACGGGCAAATATCAACACCTACTTAGGTGACTGATAAGCTATCACCGGAATATTTCATTATTTAGTTCCTTATGTGACATTTAATGACATTTCTTTCTAACGAATCAACATTGAAAACCAAATTTGTTGCAAAAGACATGAAATTTAGGCCCAAAAAATAGGAGATTGACAAAATATTAGCACCTTCTTGGGTGACTGATAAGCTATCAACGAAATATTATACTTGAATTCAATATTTAGTTTTCCGGATCTTTATGATGGGGTATAGATTGATTTGGTATCGATCAGAGCAATTTCTTGCAGATGCTGTCAATCAATCTTTCCCTGTTCTTCAATGAGTGCAGTTTACGTCAAGTCTTGTTTGTTCCTTATGTGACATTTTGTAATATTTCTTCCTAACGAATCAACTTTGAAAACCAACGTAGGTTTCAACAAAACGTAAACGAAACAAACAAAAGATACGAAATTTAGGCGCATAAAGTGGTGGAATAACGGGCAAATATCAACACCTACTTAGGTGACTGATAAGCTATCACCGGAATATTTCATTATTTAGTTCCTTATGTGACATTTAATGACATTTCTTTCTAACGAATCAACATTGAAAACCAAATTTGTTGCAAAAGACACGAAATTTAGGCCCAAAAAATAGGAGATTGACAAAATATTAGCACCTTCTTGGGTGACTGATAAGCTATCAACGAAATATTATACTTGAATTCAATATTTAGTTCTATGGATCTTTGTGATGGGGTATTGATTGATTTGGCATCGATCAGAGCAATTCCTTGCAGATGCTGCCAATCAATCTTTCCCTGTTCTTCAATGAGTGCAGTTCACTTCAAGTCTCGTTTGTTCCTTATGTGACGTTTTGTAATATTTCTTTCTTCAACTTTGAAAACCAACGTTAATTTCAACAAAAATGTTGCCAAAGACACGAAATTTGGGCGCAAAAATAGGAGAATGACGGGAAGAATCAGCACCTACTTTGTGACTGATAAGCTATCAGCGAAATATTGTACTTGAATTCAATATTTAGTTCTGCGGATCTTTATGATGGGGTATTGATTGATTTGGTATCGATCAGAGCAATTTCTTGCAGATGCTGCCAATCAATCTTTCCCTGTTCTTCAATGAGTGCAGTTCACTTCAAGTCTCGTTTGTTCCTTATGTGACATTTTGTAATATTTCTTTCTAACAAATCAACTTTGAAAACCAACGTTAATTTCAACAAAAATGTTGCAAAAAAACACGAAATTTGGGCGCAAAAATAGTGGAAATGACGGGCAAATGTCAGTCTGCTTTGGGACTGATAAGCTATCAGCGAAATATTGTACTTGAATTCAATATTTAGTTCCACGGATCTTTGTGATGGGGTATATATTGATTTTTGGTATCGATCAGAGCAATTTCTTGCAGATGCTGTCAATCAATCTTTCCCTGTTCTTCAATGAGTGCAGTTTACGTCAAGTCTTGTTTGTTCCTTATGTGACATTTTGTAATATTTCTTCATAACGAATCAACTTTGAAAACCAACGTAGGTTTCAACAAAACGTAAACGAAACAAACAAAAGATACGAAATTTAGGCGCAAAAAGTGGTGGAGTAACGGGCAAATATCAACACCTACTTAGGTGACTGATAAGCTATCACCGGAATATTTCATTATTTAGTTCCTTATGTGACATTGAATGACATTTCTTTCTAACGAATCAACATTGAAAACCAAATTTGTTGCAAAAGACATTCTTGGGTGACTGATAAGCTATCAACGAAATATTATACTTGAATTAAATATTTAGTTTTCCGGATCTTTATGATGGGGTATAGATTGGTTTGGCATCGATCAGAGCAACTTCTTGCAGTTGCTGCCAATCAATCTTTCCCTGTTCTTCAATGAGTGCAGTTCACTTTGGCCCTCGTTTGTCCCTTGAGTGAAAGCTTGTAATATTTCATTCTAATACAACCCATAAAAGCAGTATTGTTGAGGGGATTCGAGGTGTTTAGGGGAGTCTTGTGTTGTGCTCTTTGTGCTAAGGACCATTGTTTTGCATGAACTTTCAATTCTGTGGCAACCGCGATTGTTGAACTAATTATTTTAAATTTTGCTTGAGAATGCTTACGAATATTTTGTGTTCCACTGTGCCTTTTATAAATATAAATTTTCCTACCCTTTCAGCGACAGTTGGACAGTTGACACTAGGAAGGACATTATTAAAAGTACGCACTTTCTCTCTGTTCTGCAGAGAAATTCACAGTGTTACAATATCAATTTAAGAAGCGTGTGTTATTGTGAATTCTAAATTATGACCGCGGGGAAATTTGAGGTTGTCGTGTTCACGATAACATGTGATTGATTAAGTTCAGCGTGCTACTTGATAGGGTACACAATATTTCAATCCCCCCAGGGACCCATACAGAATCACTCAATGAGTTCCTTCCCTGTACACTCATCAAAACATATTCTTTACAAAATTATGAACTTGACACCACACACTACTTTTTTTTTTTTTTTTTAGAATTTTAGCACTCAGGTGGGTGCTAGCACTCGTTCAATTTCCATGAAGCCTTCTTAATAAAAGTATAAAATGTTCTCTTAGCTGTATGTGTTTCGATCTTCTGCTCGTAACTGGATTCAATGCTTCATTGCAACCTGGTTATCATTTTGATTTGTCATACATTGAAGATCAGCATAATGAATACCCGTATGGTTTCCCAACTGGTATGGATAGCAGGGTTCTTTTGCTGCTTCGATTAGCTCCATCTATTCGCAAGTGGGATATCGTTCCTTGTTCCTTTGACTCTCAACTGATGGTAGATAAATGAAACAAAACCCAGTTTATCATTTCGTGACATTTTCGTCATTATCTCGTCGGCATCGTCCTTCCAAATAGTGCATTTCGTGGGGTTTCGGGTAAAAGTGACCAAGTAACATTTTTTCCAAAATGAGCTTTTTTTTGTCATTCTGGTACTAAGGAACGTTGTCTACTGTGTGTTGTTGCTAAGAACGTTATCTTCAAACTGATGTGCAAGAAATACTTGAAAATAAATTTTACCTGCCTGACCCAAAGAGTTTTATGTGACCAAATGGCATTTGAACTCAACCACAAAACACGAGATGGATTATAAATGTACTCTCGCTGGTGCATGTAAATGTTATCAATTGCCATTTGATCACTTTTACTGTGTAAGATTTGTAAGATTGCATGGTGGGCAGGTGAAAATGACCAATTACAGTGATAGGTAATGGATAACCTTTTCTAACAGAAATAGGTATATCATTGTTATTAGACGCTTGGCAACACGATAAATTTACGAAAAAACTATTCAATCCCTCAATTTCATGTAACTAAGCGACAAATTTTCGAAGAACTGAATGGACTAAATGAGTAAAGCTTGAAACTCCAGGCAGGTAAAAATGATCAAATAGAGTTTTCCGAATAAATAGCTCTTATTTAATCTGAAGTGAATTTTGAAGCACGATATGAGAGGAGGGCACTAGCTAACTACCTACAGGATAAAGAAAAATCGAAACATAGTCGGATGAGACATCACACAACCAGTGTTCGTAAGAAGAAAATAGGTGAAACTTCAGATCGCTCCCCTGTAAAATTTTGCAAATGTTACTTGGTCACTTTTACTCGGAACCCCACGATTTCTTCTTTTTAAATTCCAGTACAATACTTCTGGTATCCCTACTGGTGTATCTTAATTTGCGTTTATCAGCTTGACCAATCGTGTTCTCCATACCAATTCCTAAATTCTCTCAAATAACTTTCGTAACGAGCAAAATTCGATCTTGTCATTCTCCAATACGTTATATGTAGAACCAATAACCGTTTGGTATGGTAAATCGTTCTCTTTTCTACCGCTCTTTTCGCTTTTTGTCTCCCATCAATCTCCTATCAAATCTCTCAACAACTAACGCAAGAATCAGCGGAATCTATGATCATTAGCTATAAAAAAATTTTGTGGCTGATTGGAGTTTGGTGGAAGAAGAATGGAATGGTTACTACTTTCCGTAATACCCGTAAAAACGTTGGAAAAAAAAGCGAGACAAAAACGCAGATTTTGTAGGTGTGCATTAGAGTGAACTTGATTTTTTTGGGGGGAAATCCGACTAATTTGGACAGTTGGTACGCTGGTTTTTTAACCTTTAATTGGTAACAAGAAAAATTATACTATGGATAGTAACAAGGCGCTTTTAAGGCGCACAATACCAAAAACCTCACCATTCCAACACTTATTAACGTTTCGAACCACCATTCGACCAATTACAGTAATGACTCTAAAGGGGTGACAATCTAGAATATTCTTGTCAAACAAATTATATATTTTATCAAATAAAACAGCATTTTTTCGAAGTTTGACGCCAGTAAATCACAAAAATATAAGAACTTAATGGTAAAACTAAAGGAGCGAGAAAACTTGAAAAATTAAACTATAATCTCAATACCTATTTAGAGGTCGTAATCAAATTAGTCAAGTCTAATCACACACTAACGTTAGCATCACGAAATAGCAGGCATATGAAACCTATCCTTCCTATTACCTAGGTACTTAGTGAACATTTTGCTCGAAAAACTACGTACCTATGCTCAATTATCATGTGGAATAGCTTTTTTCCAGTTTGGCACGAATAAATCACAAATATTTACTTTAAATGGAAAAAACGACCAAGTAATTCTATCTACCTAGTAGGACTAATTGTATTTTAATTAACTATTATAATATTGTCATTATTGAATATTTGTTATTATAATGAGGAATGAAAAATGTCTTAGGAGCGTTATTAGAATGATGGACAAAAATTGGCAACGCAAACAAACGTCAAAATTTGGATGTAAAAGCTTGTTTTATGCAAATTTTAGAATAACTCCAGTTTACCTGCGGTTTTGTATGGGCTTTACCTTATGGGTACGAGGTCCGGTTGGAAAAATCAGAATTTGATTAGAGTTAAACTTCCGAATTGGACTCTTTTGCTTAGGGAATTGAAGATTTTATTAACACTCTTCTGCTCATCCCAACTTAGAAAAAACACTAGTACGAATTTCTTTTCAGTTTCAAGTCTGCATGTAGGTGGGGGAATATGGGGTATCCTTCAAACCAGTGGCCTACATCTATCAAAATTATGTTACGTTCATAAACATTCTCCTGTGTTTAGTAACTCATGAGTCATCTACGAGGGTTTGTGGTTCTATTTTAACTCCTAGTTTATCATCAACACAATCTCTTCTGTTTACAATTCGTTCCCGAAGTGAAAAGATAATTTCTATCGGAAGATTCTGAACGTAGATGAAAGTGGTATATATCATTGTAGTTGGAATGTAACTCATTCTTACGTCCATTTACTTCATGTATTTGTTTAATTGCTTCTTCTCTTTATCTTGGAATACTGTCTCATTCCATCACATTGTACTGCTAAACTCCCTTAGTGACGCATTTTGGGAATTTTGAAACTTTCGTTCCTAGTTTTATCGTTTGAGTTAAAAGCTGAAATTTTGGTTTATTATTCAATAACAAACCATTGTAATCGCTCTTGAGAACCCCCCCCCCCCCCCTGAACATTTCATGGTTTACGTTTCAAAGGGTGTAGAATCCGAATCTGCAATAAAAATTTTCCCGTCCGTCCGCCGTACGCACGCAGGATTTCTCCCAAACGGCTGAAGCAAAAAAGCTGAAATTTCCAGGAAAAATCCATCTTGGTCTTGCGACGCCCCAATTCTTGAGTCAGCTCTCTCACTTAATTTAAAGTGCCCTTTAAGGGTTGTCAAAGTTTTGTAAAATCCCTAAAAACCTCAAAAAAAGTAAAGGCGGCCTAAATTTGTACTCCTTTTGAAGAACACTCCACGAGGAATCGAATGAGCCCCTCCCCAGGTCCGTAGGTCAAACCATTCCCGATCTATGGCCCGATTTATGGTGCCAACATTCCTGTTATTTTGGTTTATTATTGTTTTTGTGTTGATATCAGTAACCTAGTGATGTAGTAATGTGGATACTGGAGTGAACTCCTAAAAGGCTTTGTAGCCGAAACACGGGTTGAAGCATTCTGATAACCATAAGAAACGCTGCAAATTCTTTCACTGGGGTTTATTATTCAATTGGCTTGATTTCATGATTTGAATTTCTTCTAAGCTTTGGAGTGTGCGTGTTTCACAGGTGATAGAGCGATTATTGAATTCCAGGAGGCACACAAATATAATCAACTGATCAATCCAAATAGGTATTTCGGTTGAGAACATTTACGTGCTCTATGCATATCTCCTGAAATTCAATAATCGCTCTATCACCTGTGAAACACGCACACTCCAAAGCTTAGTAGAAATTCAAATCATGAAAGCCAATTGAATAATAAACCCCAGTGAAAGAATTTGCAGCGTTTTCCACACAAGATAGCTACACATTTCAGCTATCGAATTTTAAAATAAAATCCATATCAATCACGGAGGGTATTAGATTTCACTCGCCTCCAAAATTTGTGGAACACTACAAATCAATATGTTCGTCACCTTCAAGAAGTTGTCCTCGCAACGAACATGTTGAATAGACTCCTGCTTTCCTAGAGTTCTAGAGAAATATCATTTTGTTCAAAGTTGAACTTATAACAATCTTTCCTATATTCTCACCATTGTGTTAACTCTAAATTCAATAGGTTATGGGCCCAGCATGCTTCCACTGCGCAACAAAATAAAATTTCTTCAAACTGATAACGGTACTGGTAACGGTAAATATCTTAAGCAATTTGGTATAGAAAGACGTCTATCTGCACCGTACACGCCTCAACAAAACGGTCTAGCCGAACGAAAAAAAACAACAATTCTCGACAGAGCAAGATGTTTAATGCATAGCTAAGATCTGCCCCAGATTGCTTCAAATTGTTGAGGTGCACCAAACCGCATTTCTCGTAGAGCCCAAGGAGGGCCTGTTTAGTGTTATGTTTCTGACTCTTCGGGCGATTTTAGAATAAATGGATTTTGAATTTTCATTTTCTAGTTGCTCCTGCAGAGTGATAGGCAACAAAAGGAAAATTTTGCATTCAGTTTTCCTATTATCTGGCCACCATGATTGGCTATAGAACTGAGGTAAGTAATGAATGACAGTGGTGGAGATTTAGAGTGCCTGGTAGGCAGCTAACATCACTTGCCTTGCTTGCTTGCTGTCACTTGCTCACCATTTCTGCAAAGTGAGTGAATAATGATGACAGGTACTGTTCCAACCTGGAGATTGCATCTTCCCCGTAACGTCTTAAAGAGTTGAATGAGCTCTTCCAAGTTGTTTTAATTGTGATAATTTGGGATACACGCGTGGAAGTTTTATATTTTTAAAGAAATTCTGAGAATACAGACTATCAACAGCATTCTGCTGCTGTTGGCTCTTCTATGGTTTTTCATGTTTGGCAACGAACTATATAGTTGCATCCCCCCTCCTCAGGACCTGACCTCCCATACGAGAAATTTGTTGAGTTCATCAAAGCTATCATTTTCCTTTCCCCAAATTACAACCCCAATTTATGCAACCTGCTACTGGAGCCCCTCAAGCATTTTGAACTTATGAAGTATGACGCTAGTGGACTTATCAACATACGTTAGCTCTACTGACTTTTAGCAATATTATTATCAACAAGGCCCTCTTCTCGAATGTGCTCCATTTGAAGTCTTTCAAAGTGTGTATCTGAGTGTACGATGCATAGTGGGTTTTTTCAACACTTTATTTCACATCCATATTTCTGGCTGAATCAGGTTGATGGAAAACTATTTTGATGTGTGTACATCCTTGAAGTCTAGTAACTGGGCATTCTGTTGCGGCCAACACCCTAATGTGAATCTGTTAACTTGTGCTCTCTAGAAAGTGTTGAATTTGAAAATATACCTTGAAGCTTGACATATTTTTTTTGTTTTTCTTCAGTTGGTAGCGGAATAGGGGTAAACTAGCAGTCACCGAATCTACAATGGCAGATACGAGAAGGCGCGTGAAGTTGTACGCACTGAACGCAGAGCGGCAGTGGGATGACCGCGGAACCGGCCACGTTTCGTCTAACTACGTCGACCGCCTCAAGGGCATCTCTCTTCTCGTCCGTGCTGAACTTGATGGTACGTAACAATGTTCACTATAGTTAGGTTTGTTCCTACCACCTAACCGGTGTTAACCTGCAGTCACCACGAGGTCCACAGCCTCTATGATCGCAGTTGGACATAACCTCGATCCAACCATAGATTGAACACTCATTCTCAAGTGTGGTCAAATAGTGTTACACCAGTCATTTCATGTGACTCGATTCCAGAAGAACCTTTACAACTTACGTTTCCTCATCAGAAAATATTGTTGAGTGAGTCAGTTTTGTAAAATCCCTAAAACCCTCAAAAAAAGTCAAGGCGGCCTAAATTTGGACTCTTTTTGAAGAACACTCCACGAGGAATCGAATGAGCCCCTCCCCAGGTCCGTAGGTCAAACCGTTCCCGATCTATGGCCCGATTTATGGTGCCAACATTTGCGTTATTTTGGTTTATTATTGTTTTTGTTTTGATAGCAGTAACCTAGTGACGTAGTGATGTAGTAACGTGGATACTGGAGTGAACTCCTAAAAGGCTTTGTAGCCGATACACGGGTTGAAGCATTCTGATAACCATAAAAAAACGCTGCAAATTCTTTCACTGGGGTTTATTATTCAATTGGCTTGCGTTCATGATTTGAATTTCTACTAAGCTTTGGAGTGTGCGTGTTTCACAGGGGATAGAGCGATTATTGAATTTCAGGAGGCACACAAATATGATCAACTGATCAATCCAAATAGGTTGGTTGAGAACAGATTTATGTGCTCTATGCATATCTCCTGAAATTCAATAATCGCTCTGTTACCTGTGAAACACGCACACTCCAAAGCTTAGTAGAAATTCAAATCATGAACGCAAGCCAATTGAAGCCCAGTAAAAGAATTTGCAGCGGTTTTTTTTTTTATTTTATTTTTTATTATTATTTTTTTTATCCATTCATTGGCTTCGAAATACATTCTTACAGCCGAGATATATACAGACATCAAATAATATATTTCATGAACTTGAATTTTTCTAGGTATACATCAATCAATCAATTAATATTTATGTGTCCAAGTTAACTTCACAGATGAAATTTTGTAAACAGATTGAAATTTCGTAAAGAGAAATGTAGACTTTGTTGCTGTTTTCTGCTAAGATTGAGTCGAGGTTGAGGGGATGTGTCACTTTTTCTTCAATCGCAAGTAAAAGTTGATTTCGTTTTGCTTCAAGCATTTGACATTCTAATATCAAATGCTGAGAGGTTTCTTCGGACATCATACATTTTCAGCATGATGGGGAAAGACTTGGGTCGATTGTATGGAGGTAATGGTTTGTCCTGCAGTGACCGGTATGTAATCGGGTGATGGTTTTATAGAAAGAACAGGGCTTTAATTCTGATATGAGGATCATCCAGAAAGTAAGGTTACAAACTCCCTGGAAGGTGCAGAGAATTTCTTTTTTGGGGTTGGTATTACTGCGTGTAGGGGGGTTCCTAGTAGTCACAATAAGCACCCGCCCGCATCAGTCCATTACGAAATGTCGTCACAACAGCCTGCTCCGTCAACCTCTGCAGGGACCATTCGCTCCACCTACAGCTGATGCGAAATTCGGGCGGTCATCAAGTTCCTCACTTTGCGGCGCAAATGTCACTATACCCCAGAGTCAAAAAGGCAGTCCCTGCAATGGCGCCCTGTCAGCAAAAAAAATTCAAGGTTCAGCCTTCAGAGCGGAAAATCATGGCATCAGTGTTTTGGGACAGAAAACGGGTGTTGTTGGTGGATTTCATGGTCAGGGGAACCACCATTAACGCTGACGGAGGGGAATGCTGACTCGTGGTGTGTCCCTTCTTCACCACAACGCCAGACCCCACACCACTCGCCAGACCCAGGACCTGCTTTTGTCGTTTGGATGGGATGTTGTGGCCCATCCACCATATTCACCGGTTTTGGCGCCTTCGGACTTCCACCTTTTCACCAAATTAAAGGAGTTCTTGGGTGGAAAACGTTTTTCCAACGACGAGGAGGTGAAGGAAACTGTCGAGAAGTGGTTTTTGGAGTTGGAGCGAAGTGTGTATGACGAGGGCATAAAAAAGCTGGTGCCCAGGCTGAAGAAATGTGTTGAAGTTGGTGGCGATTATGTAGAAAAATAAGGACATATTTTGCTACATTTCCTCAAAATTTGAATAAAATATATGCATTTTTCGATTTTTACCAGCAGTTAGATAGATAGATAACCTTTTATTGGCAGGAACAAATAAAATATTACCTCATGTAGTAAAATTGAAAAAAAAAAATATATATATATTAGGAAATATTCTTATATACCATACAAATAATTATATTATAAAAAAGAAATAATTACAAGCCCGTTCCGACAAGAGTCAAAATTACTAATCATCAAAACATATTAATTTATGGATGCATTTTAATTAATTATTATTATTATTTTTTTTTTTTAAATCTAATTTATTTGATTAGGTAGATGAATTGCCGAGGTGGGGTAGTTCACTAGATAATGTTATCAACGGAACTATAACCGAGTGAAATTAACCACGAATACACTCGCTTTTTGTACGAATCACGTGTATACATCAATGGTGTTTTCATTTCTTTGGTAGAGACCTGTGCACTATACCTATTATGTAACGAGGGTTCTTGTTAGATACATTTCCCTCAAAGCGAAAATACACAGGGCTAACTGATCGTTTCCATTATAAATGAAAAAATAATAGAGCAGCAAGTGTCTAATTGAAAAATGCTTGCTCAAGTTGAACAGCTCCACCGAGCTGAATGACCGAGGTGCCACAAATAACATTTCTGTATGATTGCGAGAGGTTCAAGAGTTGTTTGATATGGCCCCTAAATTTTACATTATAGATTGACCAAGCAGAGGTATACCATTTTCATATTGGTAGGGGACAGCACTGAACGCAAATTGTAAAATATGCGAATGAGTTTCTTTAGTTTCCCAACTAAATACAACCTATGTACCTTCCATGAAAGCTTATCATCTATGTTGTAACCTTATTTTCTGGATGACCCTCTTAGCATCAAACAAGGGCTCTTCTTGTGATTATTAAATATTGGGATTAGGAATTTGGTAATAATCGGTAATACCGTTTCAGAGGAGTACGGTAACTAACATTGTGACATGGAAATTTTATATATTAGATAAAGCTATTCGTAATAATGTGAAGCGTGTTTGTTTAGACACACGATTATGACAAAAAATCCAACCTTTTCGTATTCGTTTTCTAATTTCGCTCTTGTGATTCATTATTTTCAGGTTCTCTTCTTTTGGAATCCAAAATCCAACCGGACACCGCGTACCAGAAACAGCAGGTGAGCACTCAACCTCCTCAATTTTTTCCTTGTACCGGTATTACATCACCCTTTTGCAAATTACGTCAGATGTGTCAGCTTTTCGCTCGTACGCCATCCTGGCTACACCGCTCTCACTTTGATCGTACTAAAACGTTTAATTTGTCAACATATTGTATTACGACGCACCTTTTTGGTTCTCTATGGATTCTCTCGTGATGTCTAACCCAAGAGTTATTGTTCTTCCTGTTCAGGACACTTTGATCGTCTGGTCTGAGGGGGACAACTTCGATTTAGCTCTCAGCTTCCAGGAAAAGGCTGGCTGCGATGAAATTTGGGAGAAGATTTGTCAGGTAAGAACTAAGCTCTCATATAATTAAGTTACGGTTTACGTTTCAAAGGGTGTAGAATCCGAATCTGCAATAAAAATTGTTCCGTCCGTCCGCCCTACGCACGATTTCTCCCAAACGGCTGAAGCAAAAAATCTGAAATTTTCAGGAAAAATCCATGTTGGTTTCCACGACGCTCCAATTCTTGAGCCAGCTCTCTCACTTAATTTAGAGTGCCCTTTAAGGGTTGTCAAAGTTTTGTAAAATCCCAATAAACCTCCAAAAAAGTCAAGGCGGCCTAAATTTGAATTCTTTTTGAAGAACTTTCCACGAGGAATCGAATGAGCCCCTCACCAGGTCCGTAGGTCAAACCATTCACGATGTATGGTGCCAAAATTTGCGTTATTTTGGTTTATTATTGTTTTTGTTTTGATTACAGTTACCTAGTAATGTAGTGAACGTGGATACTGGAGTGAACTCCTAAAAGGGTTTATAGCCGATACACGGGTTGAAGTATTCTGATAATCATAAAAACGCTGCAAATTCTTTCTCTGGGGTTTATTATTCAATTGGCTTGCGTTCATGATTTGAATTTCTACTAAGCTTTGGAGTGTGCGTGTTTCACAAGTGATAGAGCGATTATTGAATTTCAGGAGGCACACAAATATGATCAACTGATCAATCCAAATAGGTATTTTGGTTGAGAACAGATTTACGTGCTCTATGCATACCTCTCCTGAAATTCAATAATCGCTCTATCACCTGTGAAACACGCACACTCCAAAGCTTATTTGAAATTCAAATCATGAACGCAAGCCAATTGAAGAATAAACCCCAGTGAAAGAATTAACAGCGTTTTTAACCTAAAACCCCATCTTACCCATTCATAGAATCTTCCCCAAATATCTTTCCATTGACGGAAATGTTTTATGATTACGAAGTTAGTAACAAAAATTTGAACGAGTATTGAAGAAACTTGAGAATTTGGAATTCAGCCCTAGTTTGCACCTGAAAATACAATTGGAATAAGTGTTCAATAAATTTGCAGAACCTATTCACTTGTAAAACTCTCCATCCAAATTGAAAACTAATTAATTCGAATGTTACTTTCAAAGGCCATAGTAGTAACTGATACATGTTAGGACGTAGTCTTGTATTTCCTGTCGTACTGTCACGAAAATTTTGTAATTTGTCGTACTTTTGAACTTAATCTACCAAAACAATATTTATTGTTTCAATCGTATCCTCAATTAAGAGCTTCAGACTTTTAGGAAAATTGTTATTATTCCATAGAGTTTTGCGTTTCATTCTGAATAGTTTGGTATGAATATGCTCGGGTCGTAGAAAGTAAGGAAAAAGATATCTAGGTCTGGTTTCCTAAAGTAAGTAAAGTAAAGTAAACAAGGAATTTCACCTTGGATTTTCGTCCGACTACCCGGAGGTGTCGCGGACGTCGCCAGCCGTCCTCCAGAGAGGATCGGAACTAGGTCTGACGATTTCGCTCGTGGCTTCCCATTGCCTCACGCCCCTGGGTTGGGAGCGTTTTGGATTCACGTGATATCGAGATCATAGGTGAACTGTCTAACGACAGGACAGGTATACAACACTTGATTGGATTTTGGTCCTAATCATTGGTGCCAGCCGGATTCGAACCAGGGCAATCAGTACTCCCACTGAAAGTAAACAGCCAGAGGACTGACGCCCCAGCTCGCTCGGACAACCTGTCTAGGTCTGGTTTCCATCTGCAAGGCGTATCAATATTTCACCTATCAACGGTTTTTCCATTATTGTTATACTATAATAAGCTAAGTATATCTTAACTATAAGACTGAATGGGAATCCTTTCCATGGTTTACTCTATTGTTAGTTTTTGAATTCCTTAGAAAGGAAGCTGATTAGGTTGAAAATTAAAGGTTGGAGTCTTTCGAGTCAACTGAATTAAGATGAGCGTCCCCAACTCTCCCCGTTAAAGGCAGTGATCCATGACAGCAGTCCAGGATATTAAACATATCGTAGATAATAAGAATGGATTACCACCAGTTCAATTTGTATTTTCAAGAAGTGCAGAGGAATGCGACTATGTGGTGAACGTCTTTTATGTATTGCGCAGGTTCAGGGGAAAGATCCGTCTGTGGAGATCACCCAAGACATCGTCGAAGAGTCGGAGGACGAGAGGTTCGACGACATGTCGGACACCGCTCCTCCTATCGAGCTCCCTCCGTGCGAACTGAGCCGTTTAGAAGAAATCAGTGAGGTACGTCGCTTTTACAGGGCGATTCTTAACGATCGTGTTAAGTGAATTTACTGTAGATTTTTTCAAGCAGCCAGGATGGCTTTGTCCTTTTGGGAGAGCAAAGGGCTTCTTTGTATAAAAGTTGATTTTGGTTTATTATTCAATAATAAACCATTGCAATCGCTCTTGAAAAAAACATTTCTAACCCCCCTGCCATAAAAATTTTTCCGTCCGTCCGCCGTACGCACGATTTCTCCCAAACGGCTGGAGCAAAAAATCTGAAATTTTCAGGAAAAATCAATATTGGTCCGACAACGCCCCGATTCTTTAGCCAGCTCTCTCACTTAATTTAAAGTGCCCTTTAAGGGTTGTCAAAGTTTTGTAAAATCCCTAAAAACCTCAAAAAAAGTCAAGGCGGCCTAAATTTGGACTTTTTTTTAAAGAACTTTCCATGAGGAATCGAATGAGCCCCTCCCCAGGTCCGTAGCTCAAACCATTCCCGATGTATGGTCCGATTTATGGTGCCAACATTTGCATCCACATTCACTACATCACTAGGTTGCTGCGATCAAAACAAACAACAACCTTTTTTCTGTTTTGATCGCGATAACCTTGTGATGTAGTGAATGTGGATACTGGAGTGAGCCGATACACGGGTTGAAGCATTCTGATATGCATGAAACGCTGCAAATTCTTTCACTGGGGTTTATTATTCATTTGGCTTGCATTCATGATTTGAATTTCTACTAAGCTTTGGAGTGTGCGTGTTTCACAGGTGATAGAGCGATTATTGAATTTCAGAAGATATGCATACAGCACGTAAATCGGTTCTCAACCAAAATACCTATTTGGATTGATAAGTTGATCATATTTGTGTGCCTCCTCTACATCAGTCTACCTCTGGCTACATCGTTTAAATTTGGATTTGGGGAAGTTTTGACGCAGTACGAGTGCTAAAGTGACTTGATAAATTATAGATGTTTTTATTTTGGGGGGGTATTGTGGGAAAAAAACGCAGCTAATTCTTTCACTTTTGTTATTCAATTTTATTCATTCGGCTTGCATTCACGATTTGAATTTCAACTAAGCTTTGGAGTGTGCGTGTTTCACAGGTGATAGAGCGATTATTGAATTTCAGGAGATATGCTTAGAGCACGTAAATCGGTTCTATACCAAAATACCTATTTGGATTGATCAGTTGACCATATTTGTGTGCCTCCTGAAATCTAATTTCCTGAGCTAATTTCCAATATTTCTCTTTCGGTCTCAGTTTAAGATTGTTATTTTACTCTAGAAAGGAAACCTAAGATATTCCGACAGTTTCTTCAATTTATACTCATCTCTTTGCGAGAGACATCCAGGGAACGTGTCGTCCCCACTTAACGCCCATTGTTTACACTTTTATTTCCGGTTTAATACTTCGAGTTTATCGCCTCATTACAATAAATGGGCTTATATCGCCTCTCGTTCAACTAGTTAACATCCGTTTTTAATGCCTTCCTCGGTGGTTTTCTCTATTCTAGCTCATTGGAAGCTGCCTCACCATGCCGACGCGCAAAGAGAAACTTGCGACCGCCCTTGAGACTGAAGGGTACATCAGGAAGCTCCTCAATATGTTCCACATGTGCGAGGACCTCGAGAACGTCGAAGGCCTCCACATCCTCTACGAAATATTTAAAAACATTTTCCTCCTCAACAAGAATGCCTTATTTGAAGTTATGTTCGCAGGTACGTAATATCTTCGCTTTGTTTTCATTTTCAGCAGTTGAGATTTTTGTTTTCTCTGTTTTTATCCAAAATCAATCAAAATTCAACGCCAACGTCCTAGTTATTAAAAAATTCTTGCATACAAGTCTGCAACGCATTAGGACATTTCATGTCTTTCCCCTCCCTCCTTCTTCCCTTCCATCTTCTAGCAATCTTGTCTTCCTCTGTGAATTACATTTTTTTCAATATAAAGAAAACAAAAATTAAACTCATATTTTTATTTATTATTTACATCCATACATATATCGTCGTGGGTAGTAAAAGAACGGTATGTTATATGTTCTACATGACAGTACATTAACCCCACTAACCATTGATTGCGTAGACAACAATCAACTATTTTCATATGTTGATGCTTGGGTAGCATTGATTACCTTGGTAACACTCAACTGTTTTCAAATTTGGATGCATGAGTGAATACTTCCATATACTTCAAGATTTCGGTGTTCCACAATGGCTACGAAAAAGATAACCAAAAAATTTAAACAAAAAAGAAGAAAAAAGCCAAATTTCAGCTATAATCATATAGGTACCTAACTACCTCACTTCTAAGAATCATAAATGCTTGCATACGAGTCTGCTACACATTGGGACATTTTCTTCTGTGTATTCGAGCCAGACTACATCACCTACTCCAGTAGCGTTGTTGTTCATGTCCTAACGAGACAAATTTCAGCTTCCTACGGTTGATAGGAAAGAAGTTAGCTTCAGTAGCCACTCTGCTGATCAAGACCCTGTACACCTTATTGTTCATGTCCTAAGGAGGCTACCAGCCAAATTTCAGCTTTCCACAGTTGATAGGAAAGAAGTTAGCTTCAGGAGCCACTCAGTTGATCAAAACCCTCTGCACCTTATTGTTCACGTCCTAAGGAGGCTACCAGCCAAATCATAATAATCATATAGCCAAATTTCAGCTATAATCATATAGGTACCTACCTACCTCACTTCTACGAATCATAATAATCATTGAACATATTTCGTTACGTAACGTAACGTGACATAACGACAATTTGGTTGTGTGCCATAGCAAAGACATGAAATGTCAAAATACCCATAAATCGGTTAACAACTGTTCAAATACAAGTCTTTCATAACATGTGTCGTGTTATAATCATTATTATTATAACATTCATGTGACTGTTTCACATAGCTACTGGAAAATTCTGTCTTTTATTATTTTGAATAATTGAAATTGATCGTATGATGAATTGATAATATGAAACCAATTTTAATTCTTTGATAATATTGATCAGTTTTGAATCTGTTGATAGCCATATTCTAGACATGAAACTTAATCTGCTTTCTTAAAAATCCAAGTCTGAGAGTTTTTTGAATTTTGAGCAGAAAATTTCTATGGGAATAGAAAGTTATCAATTAAGGTTCATTATGATATGTCTGTGTGGTCCGAACTTAAGTTGGTGCATGAAGTTTCATTCAAGTTATGAGAAGGATAAAAACATACGGTATATCCAAAGAATAGGTAACGCACCTGTTATCAGTGATAAGTTATCACACCCGCGATATCGATATAGGTCCACGGTATCGATATATCGAAGAAACGTGTTATTAAACATCTGATTAATACCTTAGCTGTGCAACAATATGGGGGGTTTTGTCCGAAACAAAAAAACATCTCAGCTGGGCTAGAATATCGGTGTTTGGTCCGGGATTAAAAGAAACATAAATACGAATGAAAGCAACAATTTCTGGTTTGAAAGCAAAAATCTCCTACCGTTTAGTTTGGTGGTCTGGATGCTCGCTACGCTCGCATCTCAAAAACAAAAAAATATCCTACATCAATCCTTCTAGTGAAGTATAGATCAGAAGAAACAGAAATAGGAATTTGACTGGTGTCGGGTGAAGGTACAATGGTCGTGATAATCGTTTCAAGATGGCATTATATTGATGTAATAATCGATAATTAGATCGATGTAAGGACACATCGATCTTATCTGATAAGATCGTGATAAGAGGTGTGCGTTACCTATTCTTTGAATTAGCCAAACATACATCTTGTTAGACCGATGTTCAGGACAGAGCGGATAGTAAACACTAAAATCAGGTAATATTGTGTCTGATTCGCAATGTTTTTGCACGGATTAGCCTGTTGAACTGTCGTCAATTGTGAAACTGCTCCCATGTTTGGGTGGGGATAGATGTGAGGAATGTGGCTGTGATTGTTGGATAGTCGCCGTAACAGGCGCTTCGTCAGTATTTTGTATCGAAAGAGGTTCTCTTCTATGCTACTGAAGCTACTTTCGTAGATTGACTAAAATATTTGTCTTCTAAAATGAACATTTTCAAGTGCGTCTTGCGTTTTACAGCTTTGTGAACTATTTCGATCCTACACCTCCGGTCTTTCTGTAAAGGATCGAAAAATCCTTTTTTCATGTCTACTGCTTAATACATCCACATGAAATTCTTGCATTAAGGTAACGGCACCGGTAGTGGCCACTGCTCCAGTAGTGGCCATTTTAAAGTTTATATTTGAGAAATAAGGATTCCCGGTCTCCTAGTGGCTTCAAACTTGCAGGAGGTACAGCTCATGTCATCTTGTAGTCAGAGGTTGAACTAGGAGTGCGCAGAGCATCATTGGAAATTGTGGTAAACTTCTCAATATGACCGTCCCTAGTTTCCTCGTTTGTTGGGCTGTATCCTAGAGCTTCTACTGGATAGAATCAATTTTGTTCATCTGGTATTGAATTTAATGATATTAAACACGTAAGGAGGGCAAAATGTCAAGTGGCCACTACTGAGACATGCACGTGGCCACTACTGGAAATTTCGTAATTTGATGTGGCCACTACTAGATCAAAATAAAGGTGTGAGAAAAAATTAATAAAAAATAGAAAAAATTGTTCTTTTGATAGTTTTAGGCAATGGATATGTTAGGGAAGAGTCGGGCTATATTCTAAATGAGTCCTGAAGAAAGTCAGTACTACTGTTGGCCCACAATTGTCAAAACTAAAGAAAAAAATTCTTAACTGTGGCCACTACCGGTACCGTTACCTTACTATTAGTCGAGATTTTTCGTAGTTAAATTCACAATAAAACCTAAGAATCAGAGGTTATCTTAATCATTAGTATCATTACAACATGAATACTTACAATTTGCATTATTTATTACAGCTACGAGTATTGTTGAGTAGTATATTCCTATGTACCACTTCGGAGTTGCCCTTTAATATTTACCTTGATTCTTTTCTGTTTGCAGAGGACACAATTTTTGACGTAGTTGGATGTTTAGAATACGATCCTTCATCGCCAACACCGAAGAGGCATAGACACTACCTCAGAACGATGTCGAAGTAAGTTAATAATCCGTAATTCGTCCTTTTTGTTGCAATGGAAAGGTTTTTCTCCTATTCGTAACCCTTCAGCCTGTTTTATTTCAGTTTATAGGCCAAAAAGCACAATAGTAAAATATAGCATTGCTTCCTGTAAACAAAGTTATTCAGCTGGCTGATAATTGAAAAACTTCATAGAAACACAGTACAAAAACAAGGCAGGAATTAAAATTCAACATCTAACACCTAAACTAAATAAAAATCCTCACTACTAACAAGAACCATAAAGTCACCTAATTTAAACTCCCTAGATTCTACTGGCTGGAACTATCTAGCGCCACCTATAGCCTAGCTACATTTAAGATAACGCTAGCCCCATCAGTTTAACTGAAGATAATTTTAAGGTCGTCAATCGGGGTCGCTCACACATTCATCAGTTGATCTGAGGATTTGGACTGCAGTTCACCCGGGCTGAAGCAGGGTTCACATCCATCCAGAAAGCTATCCAGAAAGTGCTAACGAGCAGCTGATTGGTTGGACATCAGCTGGGAAGGGGGAATATTTTTTCTGTAGAAGCACTTTGAAGGAAATTGAACACATCAGATTTTTCAGATATTTTTTGCTCGGCATGTGCGCAGTTCACTACTGCGCATTTGGAATGGACAGCAGTGGGAGGAAGTGCGGGAAACGAGTTAGTTTGTGCTTGGGAAACAGCTGTTTCAAACAGCCAAAATTCTGGATGGTTATGAACACCTCGTCAACTTCTGTGATTCACCTTCATCCCCTCCAATTCTTTTTACTAGCTTTCCCTATCCGTATTTCTGGACGTTCTGGATGGATGTGAACCCTGCTTGAAGGTGTGTGGTCGTCAGGCAGGCGGGGATCGGATAGCAGATCCGTGACAGGCAATGCGACCTGTCGGATGATGATCCCAAGTGCTCCCTGCAACACACTCAGTTGGCCTGCAGCCTGCATCCACTGTTTCCATCAGTTTTGCGTGAGATCATTTTTGTGCTTTCATCCGAGATTGGACTGACGGCGTTGACCGACAGTCCACTTGTAGGTACCAGACTCTGCTGGTGTGTGCTATCTTCAGGCTATCATCTGTAGCTCAGTTAGGCCATGCAGGCGTTTGTCTGCTATGCGTGGAACTCTGCAATATTGGTCGCCCGTTGAGGCGGCATGTCAATCGCATAATATGTTTAGACGTAGGAGCATCTGATACCAGAACGCAAGCCCTGATGTATAGCAAGGATTAAGGTTATCTCAAGAGAGTTGGTATAGTTCAAGATCAAGCAGCCCCATACAATACAAACATCCCTTAGACGTGGGAGCACCTGATTGCAAAACACAACTCTCGACACATGGCAAAGATAAAGGGTTTGAGAATCGAAGATGGTCTTCCTACACAACAATTGTATTCTTATCACTATTGCACCAACCACGACACCTAATACCAGAAATCTTTGTAGTTTTCAGTTGATTTTAGCTTACCGTTCAACGAACCTTACCTGATCCATTAGACGTTATACAGCGAATTAACCCACCTATATGTTATCCGTTTCTCCCTTGAGTCTTGTAAACCTGTCTGAACCAAGATAAGAACTTGGTAAATAAATATGGCTTAAACGAATTTCCTAATCGTTGTCCTCTTTTGCAGGTTCAAGGAAGTGATACCCATCTCTAACAATGAACTTCTGTCGAAAATTCATCAAACTTATCGTGTTCAGTACATTCAAGACGTCGTCCTCCCAACCCCCTCGGTCTTTGAAGATAACATGCTCTCTACTCTATCGAGTTTCATATTTTTCAACAAGGTGGAAATCGTCACTCTCATCCAGGTTCGTGTCACTTTTTCTTTATCTGCCAGAATTAAGCTCTTGAACGTAGAAACCCTATTTCGAAAAATGAATTGTTTTACGAGTTCTGTATGTAGTTCTTGAGATTCATCAAGAAAATAACCAATCATATGTACGGTACCCAAGTGACTTCGTTCCCCCTACTTATTTTCCTGTAATTTTCGGTCGAAATATTCGCTGAAAATTCCCTTTTTCACAATTTGTTTCGTAGAATTTAAAAATGACAAAACAGCTCTTTGTTCCATTAGGCATACGTGCGCAAAGGATACCAAGTTAGTTTTTTCAAATACAAACCATGCTTTTTCATTCTAGATTTGGACTCTACGCAAAACTTCATGATAGTTTGAGCCCTTAACTCGATTTTTTTGGCCGTGTGCAACCCATCCAGTAAGATGTACGATCGCCTCAAAATTGAAATGAAAATACCTCAATTGTGGTACGTGATTTAGCACTGTGTTGAATCACGTGATGTCGTCCGTTTGCCAATTTGACCTTTTTTACTGCATTCAAGACCGAAAAAGAAATTTTTTGAAGAGGAAATCATCGATTTTTCAAAGATCGATAATTGAATTCCATTGAAGCTGATTAATATGGAAGTTTATAATGTCAACTCACTGATAACTCCATTGTGTCACAAAATTTTCTGTCTTTCGATGACATTTGAAGTAATCAGTGATAAAATGAACAAAATCGATATGATACGAGTTAATATTTAGAGAAAACACTAAGATTCTTTTAGATCAAATTATGTGATTTTGTTATTAATTCTTATATTGCCGTTCGAATATTTTATTACTGATTGTTGCTAATATCATTAGAAGAATGAGAATGTTGTGATAAGAAGAGATAACCATTAAGTTGACATTTGTATAAACTTTCCTATTAATCAACTCCATTCTAATTCAATTATTACTCTTTGTAAAATCGATGATTTCCTCTTCTCAAAAAGTGACGTTTTCGGCCTAAATGTTGTCAAATAAGGTCAAATCAGCAAACTCACACCTTCGCGCGATTCTCCATAGAAAACCATTGTGCCTCACCAAACCATTGTGAAAAGAATCATGTGCCTCTATTGAGGTATCTTCGCCACAATTTTTGCAAAATCCCAGGGTTTGCGCATCTTTGCACGCCTACTGACTGGAGGGCTTATTTGTTCACGGCCGAAAAATCTAGTAAAGGCTCAAACTTTCATAAAATTTTGCTTTGAGTCCAAATCTGCAATAAAAAATCAGATCATCAGGGTTGTCAATTGAAAAAACCAATTGCGTCAATTGCGCATGCAAGACATGTTTTGTAACTTTGGAATCAAATTATGGAAAATGGCGTTTGTTGCGAATTTTTCGACATAAAATCAGAGAAAGCTGGGGAAGCTTAGTTATTAGGACACTCTATATAAAGGGTGAACCGGAATAATCAAACTTAAATGTTTGATTTTAGAGCTCAATTCCAACAAAAAAATACCTCCCAGGGTTTTCCTTTTAAAGGCTTCGTTTCCAAGTTATTTTACTTCCAAGATTTCTTTTGTGTTTTCGATCTTAAGTCACAGAAGTGGCCATAGCTCCCTTAAACTACTCCCTAAAATCAATTTTATGGAGCGTTAAATTTGCTATGTCCTTATAACAAATAATACATTTTCAGCATGACTTGGAATTTGACAAATCAGTCCGAAGATAAAATTTCAAGAATTTATGAAAAAAAAGTCATGTTTTTTCTGGATCATAATAAACAGATTTTGTAACTCCCTCTTCCCAGGTAGAAGCTCCTTAGAATTTCAGCTTTCGAACGGTACAAAAAAAAAAAAACATTTTTTGCATGGAATTTTTTAAAGAAAATCACATTTGAATGTGGTAAAACGTGGTTTTGTACCGAGAAATCGTCGTTTTTCAACCAAAACCAACTCGCTTAAAAAATGATATTGCTATAAAATTGTATGTATCTTTTTTCGTTAAATCGAATGGTACCTCCATTCTGCTCCTCACTCAATAAATAAGGGATTTGTAGGTCCTTTTTTTGGTGGACTATCACAACTCACACGCGTTCTGGGCTAATAGTATCTCATTAATTGAATTTATATACTGTTCAGTGATAACATTGCTTTACATTACATGGAAATATTCCAATTGCTCCACTTTTCGCAACTTTTAACTATTGTTTTATTAATATTAAAACGATTTGTTTATTTCAGGAGGATGATAAATTGCTAAGCGACATATTAGCCCTCATTACGGATGAGACGACACCGCCGATTAAACGTAGGGATTTGGTCCTGTTCCTCAAGGAGTACTGTAATTTCTCTCAGAATCTTCAGCCTCAAGGGAAAGAAACATTTTATAAGGTAACGAATCGAGGATTATTCTTAACTATTAAGGCCTGGTTTCGCACAAGTTTTTAATACGTTTCAAACTAGAGATCTCAGCTGTGAATCAACGATTTTTGGTGTCACCAACTTCGGTTCTGATCAACGATCAAGCACTCTAAATTGTGTGTGACAATATCCGCTATTACGACCTGGGAGAAAGTAACAGAAAATATTGCCACAACGCAGACTCCGCTACCACTCACAATTCTAGTGAGAAATACACCAATATACTCTCGAATGAGAAGTCAAAATCAAGGATCAAAATGACACAAAACAACTGAAAGGAAAAGAATAATATAATGATGTGAAATAATAAAAGAAAACGCCTGATCAAAAACAAACCCTAGCTGGAAAAATGAAAAAGTCAGAAGACAAAAGATATAGAAATAATAATTTGACAAAAGTCGATTGATTGTTTTTAAAGATTTTCCGAAGAAAGAAGGAGGGCGTTAATTTAACGTACTAGTAAGAACAGAAGTTATTTGGAATGAAAATCAAAAGGTTATTCATATTTTAGATATCCTCTATTTTTGATTTTCCGATTAGTAACGGGGAGCTGAAAAATTGACTCAATCACACAACTCAATTTTGATCAAAAATCGACCTATTTGTTTTCCTTGGTACACATACAATTCCTATTTCTGGTTGAAGTATGGGAAATATTTGGGCTTTGGATGTTTGAGAGAAAAAAAACAATAGAACACAACAATGCATCACAATAGAGAAACAACAGAACAACAACTATAATATAGAGACAACAAAGAAAATCTTATTCTGATTGATATCTCTATTTTGGAAAACGTTTTCCTTAGAAAACGGCAAAAAAGTGGCTTTTCACTTCCCACTTCTAAAAATCGTCAAAAACCTGACTTTTCACTTTCCTTTTCTAAAAATCGTTTGAAAAAACTTTTAAAAAACCTTTGGTCGTCTCTACCATTTTTCTAGGGCTGTAACTGAAGCTTAAAAAAGGATTAAGGGTGTAAACCGACCGTTAAAGTGGTTTTTAAAGTTTTTAATTTTGAGAAATCTGACTTGTCACTTCACATTGGAGGGGGGGGGGGGGGGTTAGACACACGGGCGGCGATTAACGTCACGTTAGACACACGGGCTCGTGAAAATTGAGTTTGACGTCAGACGCACATGTTGCGTTAGACACACTTATTTCCAGAAATTAAGTTCCGCATGTTAACAAGAATTTCCCTCCCCACTTACAGACTTACGAGTGGCTTCACTTCTTAGCACTGAAAAGTAAGGATTGATGGACTTATTAGCAAGTGCTTGAAGTGAAGGTGTAGTTAATAAAAATTTGTGTTTCCGTAGCTGTATGCTATATGCTATATTGATGATATGAAAATCAATCTTCGCGTGGGTGAGAGCGGAGTTTTGCTGATAATTTTATATGGATTTGTAAGTAGGGTATAATTTGTGTTTCCGTAGCTGTATGCTATATACTATATGCTATATTGATGATGTAAAAATCAATCTTCGCGTGGGTGAGAGCGGAGTTTTGCTGATAATTTTATATGGATTTGTAAGTAGGGTATAATTTGTGTTTCCGTAGCTGTATGCTATATACTATATGCTATATTGATGATATAAAAATCAACCTTCGCGTGGGTGAGAGCGGAGTTTTGCTGATAATTTTATATGGATTTGTAAGTAGGGTATAATTTGTGTTCCCGTAGCTGTATGCTATATGCTATATTGATGATGTAAAAATCAATCTTCGCGTGGGTGAGAGCGGAGTTTTGCTGATAATTTTATATGGATTTGTAAGTAGGGTATCCATTTCATTTTTTCAGAATACAATTGTCGATCCACTTCTGCCTCTTAATTCGTGCTGGTCTTGGGTGCTTCTGTTCGCCTTCTACCACTGATTTTAACCTACAGTAAACTTCCGTCTGGATATTTAACAGTTCGGCAACGCAACGATAAGTGTTAGGGTGGGGGGATTCAAAATCAGCATTAAAGATCTGTCATAAGTCCCCATCAAGCCTTTTTTCATATTTTCATCAATCCGTGTGTCTAAGGTAACCCGTGTGTCTAACGTCCGTCCCCGCACATTTGGATTCACAAAGAAATTTCGCTAGATTTCAGGGATGAGAACTCACACAGATCGTGAGATCACACATCAGATGGATCGATTTTCCCAGTTGTTAGCGTATGATCATAAATGCAGATTTGCAGGAAAACTAGGCGTGATAGAAGACAATTTGATCTCGGCTTAAGAAATTCATAGGAAAATGCATATTGTTTTTCAATCATCAAAAATCATGCAGAGTTATTAAATGAACATTAATCTGATTTCGTTGCGTTTCAGACGTTGTCGTCTTTGGGAATACTGCCAGCTTTGGAAATCACGTTGTCTTGTGACGACGTCCAAACCAAAACAGCGTCGATCGACATATTGACGTACTTCGTGGAGTTTTCTCCGTCCGTCGTTAGGGAGCACACTCTCCAGGAGACCCAGAACTCTGATGATGTAAGACAGACAGTTTTTTATCGATTTTAGTATATCATGTGTAAAACCTGCTTGCTTGCGTATGAATTCGTAAACTAGATCAATGACTTAGGGCGGAATTCATAGATGGGAAATTGAGTGTGAGTATCAAATGCTAAATCTGTACCGTAATATGTAGATTAGTTGGACAAATAGATCGGGATATGTTTACGGTTATGTCTACGCACTCAGGTCTCCAAAGTAAAAAAAAAAAAACTCCTACATCAATCCTTTTAGTAACATGTAGATTAGTTGGACAAATAGATTTGTGTCTCTGCGTTTTGAAATTGTATCGAATTTTACGTAAATATTCAATCTAAGTAAGAGGGAATGCTTTAGAAACATCGGGCGGGCCTGTTAAAGACACAAAATGGAAACTGTAATCTCTCAGAACCATTAACAACCAGTACGGAACGGAAAGGGGAAAATTTCCCCCTTCTTTTCCCACAAAACAGGGGAACTTTCCCTAAAACATGCTATCACTGCTGCCAACATACGGAGAAAATGGGTTGAGCGTTCCCTGAGTGGATTGTCACACTCACGTAATCCGAGTGCGCCTTTATCAGCCGAGTGAACAACCTCACTCAACTATGAATTCGTACGGTTGAGTAGAGGGTGACCCTCTACTTAGCTGCGTGCAAGTGCACATTCTCACTCAGGATTTGTCTATGAATTCCCCCTTAATTAATTATTGATTATTTAGTTGAAATGTTGCAATAAAAGTTATTAAACTAAAAGACGAAATAAAATTATAAGGATGATCTGTACCAATTTTTAAAACTGTTTATTACCAGAAATATTTCATCTTTCCACTCATTACAGAAATTGATTCATTTCCAACGATTGCTTGACAAAATCCCATACATAAAAGCTTACTTAGACTTGTTTTCCTCCGTTTACAATTTCATACAATTTAGCTTCTGTAGTCCTTTGTAGAAAAGTTATCAATCGATGAAAAATGTCCAAAATCCTAAAAAGGTTTTCTTTTCACAATGGCTTCCCATCATTATCTCTTATCGCCACTAGTTTTCCAGTTGCGACGTAATAAACAGGAAGGTTCATAATTAATATTGTGAAAAATGATTGTTGCTATATCGATGTCTTGGGTTCATCATTCCATGACCATCGCTCGACTTCAACAGTCGAGCTTCAAAAGTCTGGGGAAAAACCACAACACTTGTATTGTCTTCATGTATTTCAAACTGACTTTTCCTGCATGATGTTCACATGTAATAACATATCGGAGTTTCCTTCTTCCCAGGATTTGGTTCTCCTCAACGTCATAATGGAGCAGATGATGTGCGACACCGACCCAGAGCTGGGGAGAGCTGTCCAGTTGATGGGGATTCTCCGTATCCTCATCGACCCCGAAAATATGATCGCTTCCATAAACAAGACGGAGAAAACGGACTTCCTCAATTACTTCTACAAGCACAGCATCCACATCCTAATCGGTAAGTTTGAGATATCAGCGTTAAGTTCAAGGAGAATTACTCTCAGTCAAAGAGGTTTGATTGGGTTGGGAAATTTATCGCCCCTTAGTAGTAAGGACACGAGATTGAACCCAGTCAGAGGTACCGAAATTTTCGGGCTGCAACTTTTGGCGCAGTCGGTTTGACCTAAAATACGAAACAATAATTAATTACATCCATCTCGTTCCAAAAGATTGTAGTAATCACATTCCCTGACTTGAGTCAAAACGCTTACCGCGGCAATGATCTTGCCTGCAGTTTCATTTCGTCTACTAGCTAGTAAGAGGTACCAAATGATTGAATGGCGACGAAATCTCTGAGAAGGAGCTTTTAACTTTCGTATGTTTAAAGTCTGCCTTACTTAACTCTCAAAGAAGCGACGCTTTTTTTGGGTTTTGAAAAATGAAAGGGAGCAATTCTTACAGGATTTTGCATGCTGAATATGATTTTGGGATCGGATTTCCTCTAACTGCCAATGTTTTTTTCAAAAACTGCATTTACATAAAGTTTACAGTGTTTTTGGGAGTTGTGTCTGTACTTTGTCAACTTAACCGCTTTTCTCCCGCAGAATGTATAAAGATCGCTAAAATCGGGTTTCAAATTCGGATTCTGCTCCTCAAAACATAGTAAGGGAAGTTTGACAGTGAAAAATTGATTGGGGTGTTGATTGATTGATTTTGAAGTGTTAACAATTGATTACATATTGTCACAATCCAATATTTGATGAGCCTACTACTACCATCCTGGGTGCTGGTTTCAACGTCTCATTAGTTTCAACTTCGGTCAGCTCTTCCTGAATTGCTGTTCTACTGTCTCAATGTTGACAGGATGTAAAAGTCATTGAGAAATTTCGGGAAGCAGCAGAATAAAATCGGCGTTTTTATCGATGCAGCTGCAGTATTGTGTGACAACCTACTTCGGAGTCTGGCAGAAATCAAACAATTGAACGGATGGTATGAGAGAGAAGAGAGAATCATAAACTATGATTCCCGTTTTTCATAAACCTTGTGTAAACAAAACAGATTCTTTGAACTTGGCAGTTTATTGCCGGAGGGAGTGTGAAGTTCTTGGGAGTAGAAGTTTATTTGTATTACATAGCACTCAATACTTAGGCTTGTAAGCGAAATTATAGTTTTGCTAGTGCTAAACTTGTAGGATTGACATTTGCTTTTCTTGTCGAACTCAGCAGGGAATGTTATTACAATTATGTCCAGAAGGATCTGACGTACTTGGTTAAAGGGGTGGAAAGCTTTATGTCTAGGTGTATCTGGCATTCTCGCTTTCGGTTGAGCCTGAAGAGCCTTTCATTGAGACGGATCATACTAGCTTTTCCCAAATAGAGTGGGTTTTTAGCCTAAACGGCTCTAACGTACTTGCCTAATGGGTAGTTGACAGTAAAAGAGTTTTTCCCTGTGTTTGAGCGAAACCAATAGTCAGGCTACAATGGAAGGCGTTGGAAGAACGATTAGCGCCCTTAGCTTAGTGCTCAGGGCTTGAATAGGGTTCCCCTCCTCGTCCCCTGTTTGTCCAGGAGAGGTAGCAAGCCTTTCCCGTTCAATGAACCTGAGCCCTGGGTTTTCCTGGGTGTTGGTTAATTTTATTATGTGATACGTAACATTATTTAATACGTGGCAATGATGAAAATGCAATGTATATTCCAACAACATGAGCCCTGACTGCTCGAAACCTATTCAACCCTTCATTCCGCTCAAAATGAATTTGCCGCTCCCTAATACTTGTGTACTGCCTGCAGGGGCGTCGTTGCCCAAAGTCTAGGACCATCGTTGATTGTCCTGTCTACGCCTTGGACTGTTGTCAACCTTTATCATCTGAAATGTTTGTGATATCTTTTCACTTTTATTCAAATTAATGTTGATGTATCATTGTTGCAGACCCCCTTTTACAAAACACTGCCAATGGGTCGCTTGCCCGGGATGACTACAGGACCGTGCAGTTATTAGGCCTCATCCTCGAGCTTCTCTCATTCTGCGTCGAGCACCACACGTTCCACATCAAGAACTGTATTATTAACAAAGATCTCCTCCGTTGCATACTCGTACTCATGAAATCCTCTCATACTTTCCTCGTTCTATGTAAGTCCTATTTCAATTGTCACAACGCACCAACTAGATTATCTTATCAACAATTACCACTCCTTGCTTTTTTCCTGTCATTAAACCAATGATTAATTTTCGTCATATTTTCCCAGGTGCCCTGAGATTCATGAGAAAAATCATAGCGCTCAAAGACGATTTTTACAATCGATACATAATCAAAGGCAATCTTTTTGCACCAGTAATCGATGCCTTCATTAGAAATAATGGGCGGTACAACCTCCTAGATTCTGCCATACTGGAAATGTTCGAGTTCATCAAATTGGTAAGTATACATGTTTATCATTCGGATAAGTATGTGCTTATAATTGTTCCTAAAAAGAATGAGAGTGACCCATTGTAATAAGGAATCATTTTAGGAATAAGGTTTTATTAAGTACAAAACTCGAGTTGGAATGAGGAATGTTATGGTTGAACGTCAAACTACGGGCATTTTTCAACTAGCAAAGTTTTCAAAAATGAAACTACTCCTAAAAGGTCTCAAAAATTTATGGTGATTTCTGGGTAGCCTAGGATTGAGAAAATACACCAGGCAAAAATCAAAGTCCATTTTTAAGCTCAAAATGTCTTATTTTCAAATTCTGTGCCCACGGTAATTACCAATATTGGCACAGTAATCACTGGCAGGTCCATGGTAAAATGCTCTTAAAAATCATGGCTAGTGGTGGCGTACTTCAAGAATAATAAAATGGGTAAATAACAGAACCACTATTAAACGGATTATAAACACTTTTATTAGATTAAAAAAAAATACTTGAACACTTTTACTACTTGAAGACTACAGGGGAAGAATGAGTTAACTCGATTTTTTTACGAAATGGAGGTTATTTTGGTTCCTTACAGATTTTGGGGCGGCGAACACGATAAGCATCTCAGAACCGGCGAAAAACGGGTCCAAATGCTTGAAAACCGCTGGTGAATATAACGTGTACAGGGGAATAACGGGTCCTTCTGAACGGTACTGGGGAAGAACGAGTTAACGCCAGTTCCTCACATACTCCCCTCTGTTCAAACCGTAGTTAATGACGTGGTTCCTTACACATACGCAGAAACGATAGCCAAAAACGGAAGTAATGAAGTAATGGTTCGGTTTCGTTAATTAACTACCTATCTGAGTAAGGTTTAGGACCGATTGGGTCCGTGGATTAGTTACCTAACGTCCAGTTTTTGTGGATTTTCAGAAGTACCTTAAAAATCACTTTTTCTTCCTCCGTTTCTCCAAAATTTCCCTAGTAAACCATGGCATTATGTTCAGTTACTGTCTGGAGAAGAATTAGGACTCTGGATTAAAGCGGCCCACACACTATCCAACCGTCGGCTGACAATCGGGACTGAAGGTGGGGGGAACCCAACCGCTTGTTGTCGGGTGGTTCCAGTCATCCAACGGGCCCGACGGTTGGGTCCCTTCCACACACCGTCCAACTCAGGTGCGAGTGCGGAGAGGGGGTCGTCTTTCGGCACCCCCCACCACCGATTGTCGGCCGACGGTTGGATAGTGTGTGGGCCGCTTAAGAGTCCGCGGATCAGTTGCCTAAAACCAGGAGAGTGTGCTGAAGAGGTGCCTAACTTCAAACTTACATCAAACTTAAATAGGGGCTTGTGGTTGCGCCTTTTTCACGAGAATCACCAGTCGGAACACACGGGGATGTAGCTGCCGCAAAACTACGGTTTCCCGCCCTGCGAAGATACTTTTTAGGAGGGTACTGAGGTGGGGGGGCTCCTGGAACTGTGTCGGAGAGCAGACGAAGAAAAATGGTCACTCTGGTTTGTGCACTCCCACCGAGAGTTAAACCGCAAAAGAGTTTATTAGCAGTGTTTTAACCATCCAAAATAAACATTAGGAGGCCGACATCCCGCAGATACGTTATAGGTAACTTTCTTAGAAGAACGCTGCTCCAAAAATCGTCAATTACAAAATTGGATAAACTGTATCATTTGTAGGAATAAACTAAAAATAGAAAACGACATAACTTTCTTAAACTCGGAATGACTATTTTCAAGGTACAACATGGATAGGAGGCACAAGACAAAGATAGCTCCTGGAACTGTGGCGGAAAGCAGACGAAGAAAAATGGTCACTCTGCCGCACTTTGTGTGCCATCTCCTCCCGCAGAGCTTTAAACATTGGATAAACTGTTATAGAAAACGACATAACTTTCTTAGAAGAATGCTGCTCCAATACTGCGATCGGAATGATATTTTCACTCTTTTGTACAACATGGATAGGAGGCACAAGACAAAGATAGCTCCTGGAACTGTGGCGGAAAGCAGACGAAGAAATATGGTCACTCTGCCGCACTTTGTGCGCCATCTCCTCCCGCAGAGAGTTAAACATTGGATAAACTGTTATAGAAAACGACATAACTTTCTTAGAAGAATGCTGCTCCAATACTGCGATCGGAATGACATTTTCACTCTTTTGTACAACATGGACAGGAGGCACAAGACAAAGATAGCTCCTGGAACTGTGGCGGAAAGCAGACGAAGAAAAATGGTCACTCTGCCGCACTTTGTGCGCCATCCTCTCCCGCAGAGAGTTAAACATTGGATAAACTGTTATAGAAAACGACATAACTTTCTTAAAAGAATGCTGCTGCAATACTGAGATCGGAATGACATTTTCACTCTTTTGTACAACATGGATAGGAGGCACAAGACAAAGATAGCTCCTGGAACTGTGGCGGAAAGCAGACGAAGAAATATGGTCACTCTGCCGCACTTTGTGCGCCATCTCCTCCCGCAGAGGGTTAAACATTGGATAAACTGTTATAGAAAACGACATAACTTTCTTAGAAGAATGCTGCTCCAATACTGCGATCGGAATGACATTTTCACTCTTTTGTACAACATGGATACGAAGGAGGCACAAGACATCTTTTTGCCTTGTTACCTCCTCTATTCCAATGTTGAAGGCAACTCTGGAGCCAAAGAGTATTGCGATTCGGAACTAGTCCGTAACATTGAAGGGTTAGGGACATTCAAACTAGGCTGTCTCTCTTTCTTATTGAAATTGCTGCAAATTTCATAGAAACGGGTGTTTGTAGTCCAAGGCTATACCCCTGATGGGGTCAACTTTGTTTAGAACCGAGGTAACCGCTGAAACCAGCCAAAATTGGACGAAGTTTAAAATTAACGTTGAAATATGTACATTAAACATCAATTGAAATCATTATTAAAAGGTTTTATTCATGAAAAATTATGTATTTCTTTCCCTTATTGCTGAGAAGTTTTCAGGGAGACTTGTCCCCCCCCCCCCTCCTACAACAATTTTCCTCATTTGTGGGAAATCTCATGGTGAATTAACTAATTGGAATTTGTTTAGGAAGCATGAGACAGTAGCCGAGAATAGTCAAAATAGCGTTCACACTGTTCAGGGTGTCTGGTGGAAATCTTTCAAGCCCAATTTCTCAAAACGCTATTTCTGATTATATGTAGCGTTACCATTATATTTTACTACTGTATACTTCAAGCATAGTTTCCTTCAATTGAACTGCCTCAAACATCCACCATAAAATCTTCAATTACGCAGTATTTGAGCTAAGAATGCTCCATAATTTAATAATTGCGGACGATGCGGTCTTTTTGAAAACGTGTCGTAACATGAAACTTTATTGTTATCTTATTGATAGGTTACACTGGTTCATATTAAAGGAATACGTAAACTTCGGTGGTGGTTGTTGTTAATAAATGTGGTTGCTTTGGCAGAGTTCCCTACCAATCCAGTGTTCCGTTTGGATCAACCTACTATTTGTCGATAATAAACCTTAATTAACTAATACAGCAATCATTAACTCTTGTCTTGCACGCTTTACAGGAGGACATAAAAACGCTGATGACACACGTGGTTGAAAACTATGGCAAAGTACTTGATGAAGTGGATTATGTTCAGACTTTTAAGGGTTTGAGATTGCGCTACAATCAGCATCAGGACAAGCTCAAGGACAGAGATAAAGCCACACTTGACAGGTGAGTGCGTGATCACAAATGAATATGTTCTAGGGACTGTAATAATTTATGGAGTTTTGATGTTGAAAAGTTGAAGTAGCAGTGAGTGTAAGTGTTTATAAAACCCGAGGGATATTGGAATCAAGCTTGTGAATCTGTTCATGAGTGTTGTAATGAGCTAGAACATCACCTCTGATTCTGGTTCAACATGTTGATGCTGGATGGCTACCTAAAACAAGCTACCTACCAGAGATATCAATAAATAATAAAGATAATTTGATTTGAGCATTAAATCTAGTGAAACAGTATATTTTACTATAATGAATGACATGGCTATACATTTTATTTGAATCCTAAACGCACTAAACCATTCACCACGCAATTTTGGAAACCGATATCAAGAAAAAAAAAACCATTTCCTCAAAATTGAAGAATTGTACACGTTATAAGTGTATACAAAAAGCTTGTGGAAAAGAGTTATTTCCACAAAATTAAAGAGTTATTTACATAGAAATATACTGTTACATTGCAATCTTCGATACACTAAACCATTCGCAGTGTGGGAACCTATGTCAAGAAAAAACGCAGAGTTAATCGAAAAAACCTTGGTCAATTTTCACAAAATTAAAGAGCTATACAAGTAATATGCAAGTACGCACCGGTGGAACCCCGTACATAACTTGCATATACATAGTTTTTCGCAGAAAGTAGGTTATTTCCATAAAACTAAAGAGTTATACATGTTATAAGTGTGTACAAGGAGTTTGTGGAAAAGAGTTGCCCATTTCCACAAAATTAAGAGAGTTATACCCGTGGAAATAGAGTGTTAAATTGAATTCCGAAATGTACTAAACCATTAGTAGAAATTCAAATCATGAATTATTGAATAATAAACCCCCGTGTAAGGATTTGCAGCGTTTTTTTCAAGAGCGATTACAATGGAAAAATATTCTATTTGAAAATTTTAAATTTCGTAAGACGGAGCATGCATATCAGAATGCTTCAAGCCGTGCATCGGCTGTAAACCCTTTTAGGAGTTCACTCCAGTATCCACTACATTACTAGGTTGTTGTTTTTGTTTTGATTGCAGTAACCTAGTGATGTTGTGAATGTGGATGCAAATGTTGGCAGCATAAGATCATGCCATACATCGGGAATGGTTTGAGCTACAGACCTCGAGAGGGGCTCATTCGATTCCTTATGGAAAGTTCATAAAAAAAAGTCCACATTTAGGCCGCCTTGGTTTTTTTGAGGTTTTCAGGGATTTTACAAAACTTTGACAACCCTTAAAGACTTTAAATTAAATGAGAGTGCTGGCTAAAGAATTGGGGCATTGTCGGACCAATATTTTTTCCTGAAAATTTCAGATATTTTGCTCCAGCCGTTTGGGAGAAATCGTGCGTACAACGTACGGCGGACGGACGGAAAAATTTGTATTGCAGATTTGGATTCTACACCCTCTTGGAACGTACACCATGAAATTTTCAGGGGGGTTAGAATCTTTTTCTTCAAGAGCGATTACAATGGTTTATTGTTGAATAATAAACCAAAATGTATGCAAATAGTTTGTGGAAAAGAGTTGCCCATTTCCACAAAATTAAAGAGATATTCACGCGGAAATAGATAACGTTATACAGTAGAACGTATACTGAACCCCTAAATCCTAATGCACCCTAAACCATTAGCAAAGGAATAGTGGAACCCAATGTCCAGGAAAAACGGAGTATGTAATAAAAAACATTCCCACAAAATAAAGAGTTATACACGTGAAAATAGATTGCGTATCTCCCACAGAATTAGTTGTTTCTTGAAATTTGAAATTGGTATATAATTGTTTGATTAAAGTGAGTCTTAGTGGGTTTTAATCCAAACCAGAACCCAAGCAGATAATGGTGCTTGGCCTATCATTAGATTATGCTGTCCCTGATTACATTCTAGTCATTATAATAAGGACTCTAGCTCAAAAAATTAAAACAGAATTTAAAGAAATTTAAAACATTTAATTCAAAATGTTACCCTTACATCTGTTTGAGTCCCTTTCACTTTGTTCATTGGTTGTATCTCCCGCCCCCTTTCACTTTTCTTGTCCAATAGGATTCAAGCTCCCTTCACTTCTGAGACTATATAAGATGAGCTCTCTCAACTGCACATTTAGTTATATTTTGTTACTGATGATGACCTAACAGTCGAAATCGATTTAACTTTGTAACTCAGTATTTGGTGGAAATAGACAATTTTTTCTTTAAATTCTGTTTTAATTTTTTGAAATTGGTTTCCACAACTTCATCGCGAGTGATTTAGTTCGTGTGGACTCTAGCTCCTTCAATTGATGAACGGCTAGCATTCTAACCATTTATGTAGAACTCAGCGTATATTGATTATATCTTACATATTGGTTTTGGTTGCAGCGTGCCATCCATCCTGAGGAATAATCGGTTCAAACGAGAGCCTCGGCAGTTGGACGAAGAAGAAGAAATGTGGTTCAACGACGATGAAGATTTCGACGAGGGCGAAGCTGTCGTGCCTGCACCGGCCAGCAACGTTATAAATAAGAAAATAACTCAGGAACTTGATTCCTTAGGTGCGTATAAACTTCATTGTATACTAGTTAACCCGACGAACTGCGTATAGACTAACAGTCAACGCACGTCATGTTATTGTTTAATTTAGTATTATTAACATTAGTAGCTCATTCGATGGATATTGTCCTGACTTACCCAGGAATATTCATTTCGAATATTATTACAAACTGAAATAAAACAATCTATTTCCAAAGTGACCAGACAGGTGGTTGACTCTGAAGAAGAAGAAAAAGGTTTATTTGAAAATTAATACATGAAGAGATTAGTCGAAAAGTCTCTGGATGTATTAAACGTAAAGGATTAATTTGTATCGGTAGATATGTCAATTTATTTTAGGATATGTCAATCATGAATCCGAAACTGATTTTTTCGGATTTGTTCAGCAGTGTATTTCGAGAATCAACCACAAAATTCTAGATCTCGTGTCAACTCGGAAGTGAATCAACTTTTACTTCTTCACATAAGTGGAACTACTCCTGGCGATAGAATTGGTCGCAACTAGTTATGGTTTTTGGCTGGGAAAGAGGGAAATTGCTTTTCATTGCTGCCAAATTTAGTAAACGGCTTTTGCCGATTAATGACAAGTTTAGTTGTTTATCCTAAACGGGGCTTATGTTGTCACCATCATCATAGTACCTTGATACTTCGTATGTAAACTGTAAGTTATATTCCTTTTCTCTTCAAATATGATATAGAACAACTAATATACCTAATGTTTCCATTCTATTTACAGGCAAAAATTTGGAAAAGAAAAACGAAGGGAGCAGCACCAAGGTGTTCAACAATACTGGCAAATCCCTGATGAACAACAATTTAAATTTAGGTCCTGCTGCGGAGGGCTTAAGTCAAGCTGATGTCGACAAGTGCAAAGCTCTATTCAAAAAGGCGAGTATCTTTTCAGTTTATATAGGGTAGTCCACGGGAATCTGATGGTTTCTCAACAAGTACAAATCAAACCTTTAAACTTATGTCACATCTGTTACAAATAAAAAATAAAAACGGAGTAAGTTGGAACGTTGTCATATTTCCACGAAAGTAAAGAGTCGTTAAATCGATTTCGACGGTTAGGTCATCATCAGTAACAAACATGAACTGAAAGTACATCACAGAAAGCATATCTTATATAGGATCGAGTGAGAGGAGATTGAATCCTATTGGCTCAAGGAAGTGAAAGGGGCGGGGAGGACCAACCAATGCCACTCAAGACTTACAAAGTGAAAGGGCACAAACAGTATTATGGAGAGGCGTTCGTCCACGAAAGAACCCAATAATGGTGAAATATTTTGAGGAATGACATCATTTCTGACAAACATTTTCAAAGAAACAAAAACAAAAAAATTCAAACATTTTCAAAAAACCAAGCTTGATTGTTTTGATGATGATTCTGTTTCACCATTATATTGATGTATCTTGGTGCCAAAATGTGGTTCACGATTCCATGATTCCAATCACGGTGTTTTTGAAAAGAGTGAACTCTGTTCTTTTATGTCTGTATGGATCAGAATTATTTTCTATTCAATTTTCGATTGCTTTTTTGTGGAAATCGACGTTCAGAGTTTTTATTTGAAATGGGTTTCCCAACTTCGTCGCGAGTGACTTAGTTTATAATTGTTATTGAGACCGTCTTGCTCGTAACGTGTGCAAGTATGTTCAGAAACCCTCGGTGAACGGGTTTGTCAATCACGTGGGCTTGTGCTCTAATTCCCAATACTCGTTTGGTTTTATTTTTTGAAATTGGAACCAATATTTTTTTTAACGATTTCAGACTCAGATTTTACCTCTCGATTTCTTGAAAATTTGAACCCTTCTACTGATTTTGATAATTCGCTATAAGGTGTGATCAAGTTGAAAATAATGAAAATGGATGTGTCATACTTAGGATTTGTTAAACCCATTTTGGTTTGTCTTGTCTGACTGGTCAACTTTGAGAACACCTGAACCAGTTTCGCCCAGCGTAAACATTCAAACTAGCCGTCAAATTTTCATGAAAAGATTCTATCTCCTATTCCTGGCAGGATCATCTTCGTATCCTGGTTGAATCTGAATCTGGAATAAGGAATTGGAGTCCCTGTTTGGGAAAACTTGATGTCGTCAAAAATCGCTGCTAGTTACACCAAATTTTCAAGTTGTCTAACAGTTTCGTTGTCCTTTTCGGTTTCCAGGGTTTGGTTGACTACGAAGGAGACTCAGACGAGGAAGAAGAGGATTCCAGCGACCTTCTGTCCCCTTCGAAAAGACAAAGGTTTTCCTAAATGAGGATCGCCAAACTTAAATACTGAAAAAACAAAACAAACTAAACTTTTTTTTTCCAATTTTCTTTTTCTTAAACAAAGGAAGAAACTATTTCAACGAGTATTATTTTTAATATCCAGCCAAAAAACTACCAATTTTCTTTCTCAATCTCAGAAGAAAAACCCAAAATGTGCGTGGGGAGGGGGCTCAGTTAAATTTGAGGAAGGTTCACTCAATGCACTCGGTTATAATAATGAAATATGTTCCGTACGAGTTTTTCTTGGGGAAAAGGTTTTAAAAAAAAGTCTCTGAGGACGTTCTAATTGTAAACAATTAAAAAAAATATATAAAATTAAAAAAAAAATTAAATTTAAATTAAAAAATAGAGTAGGGCATCAGTTTTTGATGAATCCTAAACGAATTTTTACTATTTGTTCAGTAATATTGCAATGTTTTGTTGCATTACGCCTAAACGGCACAAAAAAGTACACCCCTTCGTCAAAGAAGTGGAGTTCTATAACTCGCACGTCTCTTATGTACAGAATGTTGTTTTACATAATATATAAATATATATATATACATCTGTTGTACATCATATGAAGAAACAAATTAAGTAGTTTTTAAGTTTGATTTTTTTTCTCGATTATTTATTAATGTCAAATTTATTAGGTACAATTGAAATATGGTGTGTATCAAGGTTCTTGGAAAAACAAATATAATGTATGATATTTTATACCAAACACATTTTAGTCGGTGCTAAAATGGTTGAGTACATGAGGAAAAACAAACAAATCCTTTTCATATAATGATGAATTTTTATGAGAGTTATTTTATTGTTTGAAGCGTGAATGATATTGCGGCGGGGAATGAGTATATAAAGATCCCTTTATGCGTATGTGAAAACAATATCCAGAAACAGAAATCTGAAAATCTTTTGAAACAATTTGGAGTTTTGAAATCAAATGAGAGTAGGCCGCAATGTATGTTATTTGTGCCTTCATTTCTCTGGGTTTCACATTATATTTGGAGTATCCATGTTTTGGGCGTACGTTAACTATGATTGTATCCTTGTGGATGCAGATTCTTACTAAATAATCTCCATTCAGGTCAAAGATTCATTTGTTAGGCAATTATTGAATCCTTTCTAGGAGTCATCTTCGGCCATGCAATATCCCATAAAGATTGGGAATCGATCCAACGCATATGTTGCTTGTTATGGATTTCCAGTTTCTTTGCTGGATCCTCCAAATTCAAAACAACTCAAAACAGTGTGGAGAAAATTAAGTTATTCACATCTTGATGCGATATGCTCTTCACAGAACCTACTTCTTTTTGTTTTGTATCGCAATTTCTCCTATTTGTCTCTTAACAAGGATCGTAGTTCCTATAGGTTATCCCTCAACAGCCACGTGGCCAACATAGATGGATACTTCTGTATGGATCTTCATGGATACTGCACTTTTATTTGCGATCCATCCCCGCCCAATACAGTCTGATGCCGTGTGTTAATAATAAATAGAAACGTTGATATCAGGTTGGGTAGGTCGGGCAAAGCATAATTTTCTCTTCCTGGGTTTTATTTTTTTAGAGTTTGTACGTAAATATTATTTTTATTTTTTAGTAGTGCGTTCGTCTTCCTAGATTAAATTGAAACTAGTGTTCCCTCGTTAAATTTTATTTTAAAAAATTTCTTGTCGTTCGTAGTTGTGAAAAAAAAAATTTTTTTTTGTGGCTTTCATATAAATTTAAAAAAAATGGCGCTAGTTACTTATCCCGAAACATGTAGTACCTATTCCGTTGGAAATAATTCAGCAACTAAATTATTCAGCTTTTGAACGAACAACTGGGTTGGTTTTATCGAATAGAAAAAATTCTAAAAGAGTAACAAGAAGTTACTGAATTTTTAGATGACGAACAGGCGGAGTCAATATCTGACCATAAATGACCACCATACTAATAACAACAATTACATAAATGGAATGTGATACCAAGGAAATCACTCTGCTATGTTGCGAGAATGGCAGACAGCTATTATATTATTCTTAATATCGCCCGAATTTCCAATTGACGTTTTAAAACATCTGACGATGTGCACGTATTGATTGGTACAACTTACAATTTTACGACAAATCACTTGAAAGAGCAAAACTTGTATCTGTTGTAACTTCTCTGTAGATTTGAACGAAAATACAGTAACTTTTGCCCTTGAAATTGCTGTATTTATCTTCTCGTAGATTCAATTCAACTTCTTGTAGAAACACAAAACAACGCTATCTTTGCAGAACTAAATTCTGTTGTGTTTTAAAGAGCGTTTCAAAGGGCGGTCTAACTGTATTTTAGTAACTCATATATGACTCATAAACGTGATTTTTAACATTACAGTATTTCCGAGCAGTAAATTACCAATTTAAATTCTATACATCCATCATTTTTGCTCAGATTTTGACTTTGTGTTCGTTCACGTCACTTTTTTTGCGATCTCTAAAAACAAGCGATATTTCTATCTTAACTGTAGTGAATATTTGCTGTTTTTTCTTTATAGATTTGAGTTGATTATAATTTTCGCCCGTTTGATCTGTATACGACAGTCTGCAAAATGAAACAAAAAATCGGTAAATAGAAGAAAAAACTGACTGGGAAATGAAGTATATGACAGTACATAATTTATGGAAACTTCGTGTTTATGAAATATCCTTGGGAACAGCCGTGTTCAGCTACTATTGCGTTGTAATGTGGAAATTTCAGCGGAACCCTATTCGACACACTGTGATGCCAAATTATGCGTAGGTAGCAGTTGGAATTTCATCGAATGGTGTCGTTCAATTTTGTGATTTAGTTTTATCAATTTCGTTCAGACGACGAACGTCGCTCTTCCCAAGGGCTTTATCGAATCTAGCAAATATTTGATTCCAAATTTTTCATTCAATAATCGAAATTGATGTTTCAATGAAACGAGTCGTCTCAACCGAACAAAATGGCAACCTCTTTCAACCGTTGCCATCAACATAAAACACCCTGGGAACAATCGATTTACAAAACAAGAGGTAACATTGAAATATTTTCGCCATTTTTCATTTCGTTGTCGAGTGATTTTTTTTACTTTTTAATTTTTATCTCTGATTCGAGCTCAAGCGTAATGGTTACATAACAGAATGCCTCATTACAATAAAAAATTACGATGAAACATGATTACCACTTAAATGTTAGAGAATTTATCGTTTTTGTATTAGGAATAGCTGGATTTAGAAACTTAAATGCGTTCAGATTCGCGGACAAAAACTTGAATTACAAAAAAAAAAATAATGATAAAATCTTCTATAAGTAAAATATTTTTTACTACAAAATACTCAAAAGGAATTAAATGTAAATAGGTACTTCGAAGTTTTTGAAGTACGCAAAACACAGTTTTTAAAAATTTTATGAATAATCCGATATAATTGGCCATTGTTTTTGAGAAATTTTCGTAATGGACAGCGGCTACCTCTTCGAGTGATGCTAAAGACTAAAAAAAAAACTATACGAAAAAAAGTATGATTGTGATTTTTTTTTAATTTACAAAATTTCGGACGTGAATGTGTTGGTGTTTTGATTTTTAAGTTATGAAAAAAACACACAATAAGAAAAAATTTACACATTTTTTGGATACATTACAAAAATTATAAGGGTGCAAAAATTTTCGAAGGAAGTTATAGATAAAACAAAATTATTCTTATTCAGGTTGTGTAAGTGTGCATTAAGTGAAAATATAGATCCCTCTTGGGGCTATCCAATTCAAAATTATTTAAGTGAAATATTTGAATATTGACTATTCGAACAGAAAAATGTCGATATGTCGTCGTTCGCCATTAAAAATTTAATGGGGAAACGAATTCACACAAAAAATCGTGTAGTAAGAAAAATTAACTATTGCGTCTTAATTAATGATAATATAAAATAATTATACTGGCACTAAGGATCCGGTCCAATATTCGTAATTAAAATGTTTCTTTTTGTTTTTTGAAATTTTGAAAAACCCAAAAAATGAAAGGAAACCGACGACCTGGATCGCCCCAGAGGTTGTATCGTCCAAGCAGTTTGAAATTGTCAAATTTTGAATTGGTTTATTGTACATAGGGGTCTATGAAGTATATAAACAAGAAATGCCAGTTTTGGTTTTTTAATTTGTAAAGTGAATTAAAGCTACTTATATGTTTAACATAATCGTTGGAGTGTTTTTTTTTCATTTATTCCTTTCTGGTCCTGGTTGAACTGACTTTTTTAACTCTCTTTGTTGAGCGCTTTTTTCTAACTTGGAATGGAGCTTGCTTATTTTGTGAGAAATGATATCTCATTTTAAAGATATTTCAACGCTGAAGAAGATGGTAAAAAGTTCCAGTCACGTAGCATGACGAAATGAGCAAATTTTCAAACTAGTTTTGCATGAGGAAAAATTACGCAAAAACAATTGGCTTGCGTTCATGATTTGAATTTCTACTAATCTTTGAGTGTGCGTGTTTCACAGGGTAGAGCAATTATTGAATTTCAGGAGGCACACAAATATGATCAACTGATCAATCCAAATAGGTATTTTGGTTGAGAACAGATTTACGTGCTCCATGCATATCTCCTGAAATTCAATAATCGCTCTATCCTGTGAAACACGCACACTCAAAGCTTAGTAGAAATTCAAATCATGAACGCAAGCCAATTGAATAACAAACCCCAGTGAAAGAATTTGCAGCGGTTTTATTGCAGATTCGGATTCTACACCCTTTGAAACGTAAACCATGACATTTTCAGGGGGGGTTAGAATTTTAATAAACCCCAGAGAAAGAATATTTATTTACCCCACTAATAATATTGAATAATATTTACCTATATTTCATCAGCGTTTCATGCATATCAGAATGCTTCAACCCGTGTATCGGCTATAAACTACAAGTATCAACATCGGCTATCACTCCAGTATCCACATTCACTACAACTCGACGCTATCGGCATCACTAGGTTACATACAAACAATAATAAGCCAAAAAACGCAAATGTTGGCGCCATACATCGGGCCATACATCGGGAATGGTTTGACCTACGGACGTGGGGAGGGTCTCATTCGATTCCTCATGGTATGTTCTTCAAATAGGTAAATATTTAGGCCGATTCGACTTGTTTTGAGGTTTTTAGGGATTTTACAAAACTTTGACAGCCCTTAAAGGGCACTTTAAATTGAGTGAGAGAGCTGGCTCAAGAATTGGGGCGTCGTCGGACCAAGATGGATTTTTAAACCAAAACAATTTTATTTTCCAACTTGTTACACGTCATTTTAATTTGGAAATTCTTGAAAGCTGAAGAATCTCATAATTTTTTTTTCCAATTTTGCCCATCTACCTTGTTTTATTATCTTCAAACTGCTCTAGTTAGAACGGATTGAGATATCTCCAATCCGATTCCACCATCGTGTTTAGCGTGACAAAACCTATATAAAAGAGAGTCACCTACTTGGGGTTTTCGGGTAATTTTCCCCCATTTGAAATGCCCCAAATCTCCCCTTAGAGTGAGGCGATTGTCCCCATCTTCAAACTTAGCCTTTCGAAAGCTTTTTTTAAAGAAAATCACCAGCTTTAACGCTTTCCTATAAAAACACTGCAAATTCTTTCACTGGGGTTTATTATTCAATTGGGTTGCGTTCATGATTTGAATTTCTACTAATCTTTGGAGCGTGCGTGTTACACAGGTGGTAGAGCGATTATTGCATTTCAGGAGATATGCATAGAGCACGTAAATCTGTTCACAAACAAAATACCTATTTGGATTGATCAGTTGATCATATTTGTGTGCCTCCTGAAATTCAATAATCGCTCTATCACCTGTGAAACACGCACACTCCAAAGCTTAGTATAAATTCAAATCATGAACGCAACCCAATTGAATGATAAACCCCAGTGAAAGAATTTGCAGCGTTTTTATTGAACCTCAATACCCCCCCCCCCCCCCACAATAAAAACGGTTTTCTCTATTTGGGAGAAAATGCTAAATTTCAGGAGGCTGGGATGGGAGACATTGGGGATGGTTTGAGCTAAGGACCTGGGGAAGGGCTCATTCGATTCCTCATGGTTCACATTTAGGCCGCCTTGACTTTTTTTGAGGTTTTTAGGGATTTCACAAAACTTTGACAACCCTTAAAGGGCACTTTAAATTAAGTGAGAGTGCTGGCTAAAGAACTGGGGCGTTGTCGGACCAATATTGATTTTTTCTGAAAATTTCAGAGTTTTTGCTCCAGCCGTTTGTAAAAAATCGTGGAAAAATCGCGTACGGCGTGCGGACGGAAATTTTTTATTGCAGATTTGGATTCTACACCTTTTGAAACGTACACCATGGAATTTTCAGGAGGGGTTAGGAATGTTTTTTTCAAGGGCAGTTACAATGGTATATTATTGAATAATAAACCAAAATGGTGATTTCAAGAACTAGAAGCAGAAATATTTAAATTACCGAACGTCTGTGGAAACCTTAATTGGCGGAGTTATGGTATGAACCTTCTAAGTATCGAATTTCCTGAAAAGCCGTCAGTTTTAATGATTTAATGGTTTTCACAAAAACGTTCTTGAGGGTGAATTTTACATAAAAACGACCAAATTAGCGAATTTTCTGTGGAAGTTCTTTTTTGGTGCTGTTGACTGGAGTTGATGTTATGTTATGCGGAGTATGAGAGCATATTATAAATATCGTATATAACACGAGTATTACCGACCTACGACAGCTAACGATGTTTTCGAGGTCAACTTCAGGGGGCGATTCTCAGCGAGATCTAATGGAAAAGGGCTGTTCCCTCCCCGCCAGCTCCTCTCCCGCTCCTACGGACGAAATAAAAACAAATCGCGCAGTTTCACTGATATTTCGATATTTTTTTTGAAGGGTTGACGCCAAGGGCGACTCCTCCTCATTTCGATAGCTCCCTCGAAATTAGAAGTAGAAAATAACAGTGATTTTAGAATGTTGGTTGTTAAGGTGAACCCAAGGAAGATACAAACCGTTGTGCTGTTAACTGATGGAGGCTGTATTTCAAATGAATGCGTACATGCTCAATGAACGAGTATGGAAATACATAATTCAGTTCGTATTCGTCGATACAGTGAATCAATCAAATAAATGAAGGTGTTGTAGAATAAAACCTTAAGGCGCTTCTGACAAAGTTGAGGTTTCGCGGGTAGCCAACAATATCACAAAATATGCTGCTTTGCCACTACTTAGTTAGGAAAATGAAGTCACTTTGATAACTAAGATAAAAAGTCAGTCAAATTTATTTATTTATTTATATACAGATACGGGCAAAAAACCCAATACAGAGAAATTATCAAACATCAGAGAAAAATAATTATAAAAATACGTAGGCTAAATATTATTGAGTCAGACAAAACAAATGGAAAACGACTGAGCAACGAACTACACAAGACAACTCATACCAGCAATCCCCCGCACCTTCTCCTAACTAACACTGGTGAACTTAAAAAGATGTCCAACTCGGGGCATTCATCGACAACATAGTTCACACGCCGAGGCATTCTGCATATAGGCCTGTTGTAGAGGTAGTTAGTCGGCGAGAAGGGAACCAGGAAGAGGGATGTTGATCGGGAACTGAGTCGGGGGACAACTAGGCCAACTCTGGCCAGGAGGGAAGGAGAGTCCAACAGTCCAGTCGCAAGTCTGCAGAAATAGGTGAACATCGGCCTGGTAGTGCCGGAATCTCGGGGCTCCGCACGCTGCAACTAATCTCCAATAAAGTCCACCTCAGCGTTTCATGAGGAATGTGGGATTTGTAAGCCACATAGCGCATCCAATCGGCGGTGCACCCTCTGCAGCTGTTCCATCTGGTATTTGTAGTGGGGGGTCCAGACGACTGAGGCATAATCCAAGATGGGTACAACCAGAGCCCTGTAAAGTGACACAATTGCTGGCACAAAGCTGAAAATTTGATAAGTGATAACTATATAGCTCCCCTAGCCAATATTAGGAGGTCCCAGGAGAGCCAAGTTAATAAGAGTGTAAGAGCCAGCTAAAACGAAAGAGAGAACTGACTCCAGATTCTGTTAACCAAAAACGGGAAAATTTTGTTTGGAGGGGAAGTGAAGAAAATTCAGAGTGGGGAATCGCGGGGAACAGAGAGAGGGGGATAGTAGAAACCAATCAGGGACGGGGTTACAACTACCCTGGGAAACCCCAGGGTGCTAGAGGGGAGACTAAGGGTGACTGACCGTTCGCCAGAAAAAGAGTGGCTTGGTAAAAACCAACGGCGCAAAGCAGCTTTGGGAGTTCGGAGTCCATCAAAGACTTCAAGTATTTTCTCATAGGAACGGGATTAACGGACAATGAGGTTACCATAACGGCGAGTACAATCCAGTTACCTGTGGGCCTTGAATACGAGTCAAGTGTGGTTTTCAAGAGGTAATGACCTAAATACTGAAAAATTCTTCATGATCTAACACCATTTCAGATACATACGAACATTGGTGTTAAGTGATTATTTTCGTTACCATTATCCGTTCCAACTCATTTTGAATCAAATGATGCCATAAACCTTTATTTTTAACGGTTACGAACCAACGGTTATTTTAGAATGTAATTTTTAGCGATTATTTCCGTTCCCGTTTCAGTTCATTCTGAGTCGAATAATAAAACTATATTGACATTTTCATGTCTTTGGTTTAGCACATAAACTGAAAAACGCTCTTTCACTGGGGTTTATTATTCAATCGGCTTGCGTTCATGATTTGAATTTCTACTAAGCTTTGGAGTGTGCGTGTTTCACAGGATAGGGCGATTATTGAATTTCAGGAGATATACATGGAGCACGTGAATCTGTTCTCGACCAAAATACCTATTTGGATTGATCAGTTGATCATATTTGTGTGCCTCCTGAGATTCAATAATCGCCCTATCCTGTGAAACACGCACACTACAAAGCTTAGTAGAAATTCAAATCATGAACGCAAGCCGATTGAATAATAAACCCCAGTGAAAGAATTTGCAGCGTTTTTTTATTGAACCTCAATACCCCCACAATAAAAACATCTATAATTTATCAAGTCCTTTGGCACTCGTATTGCGTCAAAACTTCCCCAAATCCAAATTTAAACGATGTAGCCAAAGGTAGACAGATGTAGAGGGGGCACAAAAATATCATCAACTGATCAATCCAAATAGGTGTTTTGAATGAGAACCGATTCACGTGGTCTATGCATATCTCCTGAAATTCAATAATCGCGTAAAACACGCACACTCCGAAGCTAAGTACAGATTCAAATGACGAACGCAAGCCAATTGAATAATAAACCCCAGTGAAAGAATACTTATTTACCCCAGTAATAATATTGAATAATAAACTTTACCTATATATTATCAGAATGCTTCAACCCGTGTATCGGCTACTAACTACACTACAAGTATTCACATCGGCTATCACTCCAGTATCCACATTCACTACAACTCGACGCTATCGGCCGGACATCACTACGTTACAAACAAACAATAATAAACGAAAAAACGCAAATGTTGGCACCATAAATCGGGCCATACATCGGGAATGGTTTGACCTACGGACGTGGGGAAGGGCTCATTCGATTCCTAATGGTATGTTCTTCAAATAGGAAAATATTTAGGCCGATTCGACTAGTTTTGAGGTTTTCAGGGATTTTACAAAACTTTTACAGCCCTTAAAGGGCACTTTAAATTGAGTGAGGGAGCTGGCTCAAGAATTGGGGCGTCGTCGGACCAAGATGGATTTTTCCTGAAAATTTCAGATTTTTTGCTCAGCCGTTTCGGAGATATCGTGCGTACGGCGGACGGCGGACGGACGGAAAATTTGTTATTGCAGATTCGGATTCTACACCCTTTGAAATGTAGACCATGAAATTTTCAGGGGGATTAGAATTTTTTTCCAGAGCGATTACAATGGTTTATTATTGAATAATAAACCAAAATCGTCACGAAAACTTGCTCACGCGATGCCAATAAACAAAAGTTGGTAACTAGGCAGTGAGATATGCCTAGTTATAAATAAAATAAGAAAACACACATGAAAATGCCCCAATGTGTTGCAAACTCGTATGCAAGCATTTGTCAACATTGCTTGGTTGTCTTTTCGGTCTGATTTCTTGGGCAATTGAAGAGGACAGTTACTAAAAATAATGAACCGAAAGCCAACTGGTTATGCAAGTTGGCTAATTAGTCACCCCATGAAATTGTGAAGGGGTAGGTCTACCCCTCCTTCAAGACCGCTCAGTCGTGCGGGTACTGTATAACCTTTGCGCCGTGTTTAGAGCTCCTTCAAGGGCCATCCTTTGTCCCTTTTGTTCTTCCGTTGCATTTCGTTTACGTTTCCTTGATGAAATTTGAAATGGAAGATAGGAGACTGGTTGTTGAGCTTTCCGTTTGTTCTCTTCATTTTGGGCCATTTTTAATTGATTTGCCCAAGTCTGCCCTGCGGCCAGGAGTCATTGAGAGTCCTAAAATTTTGCTGGCGAAAGATAAAGCTAGTGGCTCCATATGGCGCGATCTAACGTTAGCATCTGCCCCCCCTCGCTTCTTTCACGGTTACGAAATGACAGTTTTGAACCAACGTGTGAATAATACGGATTGTTGTATACTTACAAAACCATACCAAAGTAAAGAAATGATAAAAATCGCGTATTTCTTTAAACTGCAGGGCGGTATTGATGAATGATCCCCCGGAGTTATCGCTCACGTTACGGGCAAATCTGCGCCAAAATCTCAGATTTCAAATGGAACCAAATATTTTAAAAAAAATTAACTAAGGAAGTTTAGGTGTGAAAATGGTAGTTTATAGCAGAAAAAACGTGGTTTTTATGGTGGAAATTGACGGTTTCCAAGAAAATTGTACGTTGGTAAGCGTTAATTTGTACGATATGGGTTATGAAACCTAAAACATTTTTCCCTATGTAAGAGAAATGTAGATATGATGAACCCACGTGTAGAATTTTCAGCGTTTTATTTGAACTTGAAGTCTCGAAAATACCTTGATTTTCAAAGTTTCCCAAGTTTGTTACACGACTAGGCTAGAATGAGGGTTTTTCCCATGTATGAGATCGACTCTATTAGGCGTCCCCCAACTGGTGTGGCCTTGCTTCAGAGGGCCGGCCGAAAAATACTACTGAAAATGTGGCATTCTTGACATAGCAGTCTCAAGCATTCCAACATTAGTAGCTGAAGTAACTCCCTGTGATTTCTTCAACTCACAATCTTTGCTTTATGTATTAAGTTATCTCTTAAATGTTCAACACAATATCGCCGGGTTGGGAAAACAATGACGTAACTGCAAAAGTGCGTCAAAACGACTTAAGGATACCAAAATGTTCAGGAAATGGTAGCGCACCCGGTAAAATTATGGTATCAATTCGATAACCTGCTCCCGGATAGATGCGTCATTGTTTCATTACCAGCTGTTTTTCAAATGTTTCCGGAAAAACAACGGCTCATCTGTTAGTAGTGCCACTGTCTTTAACCAGTGAAGTGAAATGTTCGCGAGAACAAACGCAACTGTCAAAAAATGGATCAAAACGCCGTATGTATTTTACGTCTTTGTTATGTTAATAGTTTTTGTTTCTATGCAGCGAAATTTCAGAATAACAATGACGTAAGTGTACAGAACAAGTAAGGAGATCTCCCATTCTTCCTGATTCCTGGTGAACGTTATGATTGATACTATTTTATTATGCATTATGTATGAATATTATTAAATAATTTTTATTTTAATTCTTATGTTCCCTGACTGACGATCTTTGAATTTCCAGGTTCCTTATTGCCATGTACCTGTACGCGGTTCAACGTTTGGACATCCGATCAATCACCCACAAATACCTGATTCGTGGCCACACCCAAAATGAAGGCGATGCCGTTCACAGCATAATTGAAAAATCGGTGACGCGAGCGAAGAAAAGTGGCCCGATTTATGTTCCCGAACAATACGTTACATTGATCCGAAACGCTAAGAAGAAGGGGGAACCTCTGAAAGTTCAAGAGATGACTTTTTCTGATTTCAAGGACTTGAAGGCTTTGCACAGCGATATGGGTCTCAACATCATGAACAAGGATACAAATGGGGAATATTTCAAGCTATCGGAAGTGAAACTTGTGCGGTTTGAAAAAGGCAGTGACGTGTTTTCATTCAAGACGAGTTATAAACAAGCAGAATGGAGCAAAATTGACCTCTATCCAAAAACGAGACGTGCAAAGAACAGCACCAAAACTGCCGATCTATGCCTGAAATCTGCCTACTCGACTAAAATTCAACTGTCGGACAATAAAATTCGAGATTTGAACTCTCTAATCAATACTAACATTATTACTGCATTTTATAAAAGTTTTTATGACTCTCTGAATTGAGGGAATCTTGAAATTTTGGGTTCCAATTACCAAGTTGAAATTCCCTACTATGTACCTAATGTTCCAGTTACCTACTATGTACATTTTTCACCCTTGGCTTCCTACAATATTATCATGTTCCAAAAAATGTATTCAAGAAATGTATTATAATATTAATTTAATGGATTACTTGCATGTTGATTTTCGTTCAAAAGTTTCTGGATAATGCGTACCTATTTTATGCAGATATTTGTTCTTCCAAAGTAAGTGACTCAATTTAGGGGTATTTTGGAAGAACAACGACATATTTGCATAAAATTAGGGGTGGGGGGGTTAAAGAGATGAATTTCACCCCGAAAAACCTTTTACCCCCTAGCGAACACCTGTGGCCATTTATCAATGTTCGATAGCAGTGCCGAGGGTGCACGCAATTGACCGTCACAGCATTAGTGCGAAATAATTTTGGTTTTTCGCTTCATACTGAAAAATTTGGGTTTATGCAGTTACGTCATTGTTTTACCAACCCAATATGGAGCTCGGTAGGTTCCAAGTAGCAATTTACAAGTAGGTACCCTTGGCGAAAGGTCATCCTTCATCTTATATTACCTTCAACGCTTCGCTTCCTGAAATTAAAATCGAAATTAATTTCGAATTAAAACCGCGGAACCTTTCGTTTTATCGAGAAGCTGCTTAAACTAAAACGCCCAAGTTTTGATGTGTCGCCGGTTTTGTGATTGTTTCATAATTGAGAAAGTGGAGAACCAAGTTTCGCTCCCCCTCTTGAGCCAATATAACTTTGACGACGTGGAAATTTTTAATTGCAGCCACCTGTCGAACGTCACTTGAGTTCCATCAAATTCGACGACAAAGTTGACGGGGTATTGTTTAAAACTACACCCACGCTGTAAAAAAAAAAAAAAAAAACTTCAAAACTCCAAAGGCAATTGAAAATTGTAGATTGTCTTATGAAAACATTGAAAACGTGGATATCCCTTCATCAGGGAACACTGTAGACTGGTTACTTAACACATCAATGAGGGGACGTGTCGCGTTCTGACCAATGGACCTGGGAAAACAAATCGTTTCAACAAAACAGTTCAATCTGTTTCGACCAAAGAAGTTTGTGCTACTGGAACTCGTTTCGAACAAATTGCTAAGTTTTGTATAGGTAGAATGCAATGTATATTCAATAACGAATGTAGAAATTTAATGTCTTAGTAGTCTCAGCAATGTCCATTGTCGAACAAAAGCAACGAAACTTAGCGCTACACACACCTTGAACATAATGAATGGCCATCGAATAAATATAATCCCACTGCCGGTTATCAGGCACTTGTGTAAACACGACTGATTCACTCCTTTACTGTTTGTAAACACGGTACTGACTCACTAACTAATGATAAAAAGGTAAAGCATTAAAAAATTCCAAACTTTTGACTTGATTTTTGTCCACCTAAATTGGTGATTTTGCCCACTGTGCAGCGCTACAAAGTAGAGAGCTCTGATCCTCCACGCTATATTGCCGAACCTAGGGCCTCGGAGTCAACAAGGCATATACAGGGTGTCCCAGGAGTTATGCACAATCCGACTCCTACGTGTTCTACAACTCATTTCCGACCAAAAATTCCTCCTAGCAATTTTTTCCTAGAGGCCTCGTTTCCGAGCTATTCGCGATTTAAGATTTTTTTTCGTTTTTTTGATGTTACGTCATTAAAACTGTCATAACTCCCTCAATTTTGGAGATAGCTCAAATTTGATGACACCGTTGGAAATAGCGTTAAATTTTCTATCTATTTGATGTCAGAAAACTTTTTTTAAATTGCATTGAAGATGTGCGATTGCTGGGCGAAATGGTAGTTTTGTCAAAATCTTGAAATCGCCTGTTCTTCATCTCGCCTAGAAACCTCATGAATGCTTGACGCAGAACTGTGCAGGCCGGGTAAAACGTGCGCCGAAATGTCAGCTTTCCAACGGTGTAATCGTTTTGGTTTTTAAAAATATTTTTAGTTAAGGAAATGGTGTTTAACTGCAGAAAACTTGTGTTTTCTGTTAAAATTGAGGTTTTTCCAAAAGTCTCGACGATAAAAGGTTGGAGGAGGATACATACGTAACTTTTCACCCTGAATCGAATGGTGACAACGCCAGACCAAGTGACGCTTTAAGTTGGTTTTGTCGGATGCATAAACCCGTTCGTTTGTGAACAGCCTCTACGGCATTTCTAAGCTGTCCGGCGACAGTCAGGATAATCGAAGAGCCGGGAGACGGCTATTGTTTATGTTCGTTTACGATTGATTGCGATGAGTTGCATTCATCTTTTTGCTGACACTATGGAGCTTTTTCAAACCAGGCTTCCGTATCATTACCAACTCTTCCCTTTCGTCTCTTTCCTCGCTGTATTTCCTTCAGCAAGGTTTTCCTTATTGCATATTCCCGTTCATCATGGTGCGCTGTAGCTATCGAACATAGCTGGTAGTAATAACCAAAACCTTAGTGACAAAAAACAATTAGTAGATAAAAAACAGATACTGTACTAGATAAAGAAGGATCAGTGACATAAACAATATTATCTACCAATATTTTTTCCTCATACTATCCGACGTGTTCGCTAGGGTGTGAGTTGTACACAGGAGGATTGTGACTCCCTTGCTGCTTCAGAAGCATTAACATTGGCAAAACCTTACACAAAAATCATGTCAACATACTCACTTGTGGTATAGCTAATCAACTGAAAGCAAATCATCGCAATCAATCGTAAATGAACACAAACAATAGCTGCCTCTCGGATCTTCGATAATCATGACTTCGGCTGGACAGCATGGAAATGCCGTAGACGCTGATCACAAACGAACTTTTTCATTCGTTAAATTCATTTTCATTTTTAAATATTTATTTTTTAATTTATATCTTAACAATCTTGTTTAAACTCTAACTCTTTGTATGAACTCGATTTAAACCCCAATATCTTACCATTGTCCAACAGCTGGATAACATGTTCGAGCCAATAAACATTTTACTAAAACTGAATTTGGTCAGAAACAACAAATTTTCAACATTGCAACACCTATTGCTACGGCCAAATCAAATTGGGGTTGATGATACACGGCGCACAAAGCAACCCCTCCTTCAAGACCGGGGGGTCGTGCGTGTCATTGCATATCCTTGCCCCTGACCAAGACAATGCCTCCTCCGTAACTTTCCCAATTTTCAAACATTAGGTCTTTTTTAGTGGTCCCAGGACTTATGCACAATCCGACTCCTACGTGTACTACAACTCATTTCCGACTGCGATGAGTTGCATTCATCTTCGAGATTTCTGTTAAAAACCTAAATTTTAACAGAAAATACACGTTTTTCTGCAGTTTAACACCATTTCCTTAACTTGAAATATTATTAAAAACCAAAACGATTACACCGTTGGAAAGCTGACATTTTGGCGCACGTTTTACCAGGCCTGCACAGTTCTGCGTCAAGCATTCATGGGGTTTCTAGGCGAGATGAAAAACAGGCGATTTCAAGATTTTGACAAAACTGCCATTTCGCGCAGCAATCGCACATCTTCAATGAAATTTAAGAAATTTTCTGACATCAAATAGATAGAAAATTTAACGCTCTTTCCAACGGTGTCATCAAATTTGAGCTATCTCCAAAATTGAGGGATTATGACAGTTTTAATGACTTAAGATCGAAAACACGAAAAAATCTAAAATTGCGAATAGCTCGGAAACGAGGCCTCTGGGAAAAAATTGTTATGAGGAATTTTTGGTCGGAAATGAGTTGTAGAACACTTAGGAGTCGGATTGTGCATAACTCCTGGGACACCCTGTATAGTATTGCGATTTACGATCAGGAATTGGCGAATTGAAACCAGAACTAGAAATAATGAATTTCATAGCTTTTGGTGATCAAGCTGAGGGGAGATCTTTTGACACAAATGTACATAGAAGATGATGAAGGGTCATATGATACAGAAACAATTTGTGTAACAATTTCTAGCATTTTTGTCTTGGGAAATGCATAGTTATCGCTGAAGGTAGGTTTCCTGACGTAACCGACATTCAGAATTTGGGCGTTGAATCACACGAAAACGTAGATGAAATTCACAGAGGTTGAGGACCACATGTGTCGACCATTATTTGCACTAAGCTCCCACCCTCATAGCCCCTATGAGATCCGTCCCCTTCTTCATTGCATGTGGTTTGTTGAGAACACGCGCGGAACAACGAGATGAAAAGAGCTGATTCTATTTTATCCTCTTTTTCAACGCCCTACGGAACGACGTGCACCACCAAACGACCTGCCATGGATTCTTTACCTGCTTCGTGAAAACACATCAATCGTGGTTTGTCCTTTACAAACTTGAGTTTTTGCAAATTTCCATAAAATATGACTCTACGATACTCCAAAAAAATGTCTTCATACAAATCTGTTTTGTAGCATCCTCAAATGATTCCTGGATTTTGCGCTTTTCAAATCTAATTAACTTCGTGTCGTGGAAGCTCTGCGAAAACAACATTAAAATGATCCAAGCCTTCCAAAATAAAGTACTTCGGCCACTCGTTGATGCTCCGAAGTACCTGAGAAATTACAAACTTCATTAAGACCTTCAAGTGGAAACTGTCAGTGTGATAATTAAAAAGTATGCCACCAGCTAAGACCAGGTGCTGCAATATGAAATGAACCCTCCTACTGCTAGATCACTCACAGCAAGTTCGACATTTGAAAAGGAGACCTTGGATGCTAAACTCCAGCTTCGGATTTGAACTGCAATATGTGTTGTGGTACTCATCAATGAACTGATACCGTAGTGAAAAACGCTGCAAATTTGGGGAGGAGCTGATTCAATTCCTCATGGAAAGTTCTTCAAAAAAAAGTCCAAATTTAAGCCGCCTTGACTCTTTTTGAGGTTCTCAGGGATTTTACAAAACTTTGACAGCCCTTAAAGGGCACTTTAAATTAATTGAGAGTGCTGGCTAAAGAATTGAGGCGTTGTCGGACCAATATTGATTTTTCCTGAAAATTTCAGATTTTTTGCTCTTGCCGTGTGCGTACGGCGGACGGACGGAAAATTTTTTATTCTACACCCTTTGAAACGTAAACCATGAAATTTTTAGGGGGGGGGTTAAAATTTTGTTCTCAATGGTTCATTATTGAATAATAAACCAAAAAGGAAAACGTCTCTTACCTGCCAGTCTTTCCCGAACATGTTGGGACTCAACACATAACTGGCGATTCGCCTGGCAGTCCTACTTCGCTTCCCCGAAGACATATAGAAACAGTTCCTTGACTTGTATGCAACACGTCCCACTTTATTTAATCACTTTACGACCAATTACAGTTGTTGTCCATCCGTAAATGTGGCATTCTACCAGAACATAGGAAGGGTTACGAATAATACTAAATGTATGGTAGTTACGAAAACCGGAACAGTAGACCTCTATGGTTCTACAGCCAGATCGTTTAAATGATTAATTTTACACATTTAAGTACCGTAGATGAAAAATTGCCTATGCAACCTACAAATATGGGATTCTAGCTCAGAGGAGGGGAGCTAGTCAACAGAGATGAAAGCTACGGCTGGGGGGGCTAACAAGGGTTTACGTGAGCGCATTCTGTGTTCATAAACGGTACTTACTAAGCCTAACCAACTCCCTGGAAAAATCTGTAGATTCAACCAAAGCACCAGAGAGGCTAGTGCTTACCAAGGTGGCAGGTACACGAATGACCCCCTCGGGCGGACGGAAAAGTGGTGATGCCGGGATAACAAAGGGCGGAAGGAGCCCACCCGAATGTTAGTTGAAGGAGTGTTGAGCGGAACTGTCGGTCGGTCGCTAAGGACTGGATTGTACTCCTGTTAATCATTTAAATGATAATAAGCCTATGGATATTTAGTATTTACTTGGTACATACTACTAAATATGAAGCATGCTGTACAGATCTTTTTTTATTTTTTAAATTATTTTATTTTTTAAATTTATTGGCGTCAGCATAGCTATTCAGCCTCTTACATGAACATTCAAGATATATAAAATATTATAAGATATTAAAGTAATAATAATATAAAAGTATTATAATTATCTTGCTAAATTAAAAGAAAACATTGCATTGTTCCTCACTACTTTCAAAGAACTAAGTTCGAGTCCCTGCAGAATTGGAAGAGTGCGTCGTAAATAGATATATCTTGGCTGTGGTGAATGAGAAGATCGAAGTTAAAGGGTTGGGGTAGCACCTTGGCTGCTTCAGAGAAGAGTTGGAGACGAGCAGCACTGTATCGCGGGCAGTCCATGATTATATGTTCTTCGTCTTCAGTGACTGCACACAACTGGCATGATTCACTATTGGCTCTTCCGATCTTGTACAGGTACTTCTTAGTACAGGAGTGGCCGGTTCTTAATCTTGACATTGTTTTGAAGAACGCTTTTGGTCTTACCGGTGTGTCATTGAACCAAGCACGAAGACTAGGAGGTGGGAACAGTCTTATGTATCTTTGACCCGCATGGTAGTTTTTATGTTCTGCTTGCCATTCGAGCGTGATTTCAGCAGCTATTTTTCGTTTGAGGTCTGTTGGCGGAAACAATGGCGTTGCGTCAGGAGGAATCCCCATTGAGGCCGCCAACTTAGCATTCAAGTCAGCTACGTTATTTCCGACGACTCCCTTGTGACTTCTGATCCATATGAATCGGACTATGAGGCCATCGTTTCTTAGTTCATTTAAGAGCTGTTTCATATACAAATCTTCTTGGGTTCTAGAATTATCCTATTTCGAAATTGGTCGTAAGGTACAGGTGGTTTGACCGTTGAGAGAGTTTGCGAGACATCAATCGAGCCTATCAACGAGGAGTAATTTGACTCAGCTCGGGAGTCTACCGGCGGCATTTGTGGACTCAGGGGCGCGGAGTTCAGGTCGCCTAAATGTGTTGCACGCCGGGGCGGTTGGTCGGAGCGGAGACGGAGGCAGCTGACATGCCCAGGGGGTCATCATCGCCTCCCTTAATCTCCGGGAACGATCTCTGTGCTCTCGCACTGTTTACTCGGAATTCGCGTTCTCATCTTGGCCTTGTGAACGCGAAACCTGCCATGTGAGCACATAACAATGAACAATTTACCACCCATTACTGACCAAGTGATTCTGTTTAGAACACGGGTAAAATCCACGAAGAAGTCATGATTGGAGATAGATAAATATATTTGAAGGACGAAATGAAACTACTATTTGCACGAATATTTACAATATAGTTTTTCGATGCACATAGGTGAAAAACGCTGCAAATTCTTTCACTCGGGTTTATTATTCAATTAGCTTGCGTTCATGATTAGAATTTATACTAAGCTTTGGAGTGTGCGTGTTTCACAGGTGATAGAGGGATTATTGAATTTCAGGAGGCACACAAATATGATCAACTGATCAATCCGAATAGGTATTTTGGTTGAGAACAGATTTACGTACTCTATGCATATCTCCTGAAATTCAATAATCGCTCTATCACCTGTTAAACACGTACACTCCAAAGCTTAGTAGAAATTCAAATCATGAACGCATGCCAATTGAATAATGAACCCCAGTGAAAGAAGTTGCATCGCTTTTTATGGTTATCAGTATGCTTCAACCCGTGTATCGGCTACAAAGCCTTTTAGGAGTTCACTCCAGTATCGACATTACTACATCACTACGTCACTAGGTTACTGATATCAACACAAAAACAATAATAAACCAAAATAACGCGAATGTTTTTTGGTTCAGCCGTTTGGGAGAAATCGTGCGCACGGCGTACGGCGGACGGACGGAAATTTTTTTATTGCAGATTCGGATTCTACACCCTTTGAAACGTAAAATATGAAATTTTCAGGCGGGGTTAGAATTTTTTTTCAAGAGCGATTACAATGGTTTATTATTGAATAATAAACCAAAATGGTTTGCGCAGTCTCATATGAACCCAATCACCATTATAGCGGTTTTTTAAAATTCTATTTCATAGCCCTCCACCCCAACCTATATGATATGCATGAAACGCTGCAAATTCTTTCACTGGGGTTTATTATTCAATTTCATTCATTTGGCTTCCAATCATAATTTGAATTTCTACTGAGCTTTAGAGTGTGCATGTTTCACAGATGATAGAGCGATTATTGAATTTCAGGAGGTATGCATAGAGCACGTAAATCGGTTCTCAACCAAATCACATATTTGGATTGATCAGTTGATCATATTTGTGTGCCTCCTCTACATCACTCTACCTCTGGCTACATCGTTTAAATTTGGATTTGGGGAAGTTTTTACGCAATACGAGTGCTAAAGTGACTTGATAAATTATAGATGTTTTTATAGTGGGGGGGTATTGAGGTTCAATAAAAAAAAACGCTGCAAATTCTTTCTTTTATCATTCAGTTGGCTTGCGTTCATGATTTGAATTTCTAGTAAGCTTTGGAGTGTGCGTGTTTCACAGGTGATAGAGCGATTATTGAATTTCAGGAGATATGCATAGAGCACGTAAATCGGTTCTCAACCAAAATACCTATTTGGATTGATCAGTTGATCATATTTGTGTGCCTCCTGAAATTCAATAATCGCTCTATCACCTGTGAAACACGCACACTCCAAAGCTTAGTAGAAATTCAAATCATGAACGCAAGTCAAATCAGCTATGTACTAATACGAGCACGTTTGATTTTATTTAGAAATGATAACCCTTTGTAAACTAATTTGCACATTTTAATGTCGATTTTGGTTAGTTTACTATAAGACGTCATCATGTAGCACAGGTGAGCCGCTTTGCTCTGCCAAGGTCTCGAATGGAAGGAGTAAAAGGAGTTTCACGTGATGGGACCGCCCTAAACATCGTATAGTTAAAACACTCGAGTCTCATCGCTAAAGTTAAAGGAGGTAAATCCTGCGATGAAGGTCTTCAACGTCGTAAAAAAGGCTACGGTGGGACTCCAGTTCTGAGAGAAATCCTACAGCGTTGGTTCCCAGAGTTGGATTTCATCATGCAAGGAGATACCCCATATAATAGAATGGAAGAAAACAGATTGAACTGACGCTAGTTATGATGCTTTGCTAACTTGTCACTAATCTGAAGACAACCTCTATGGGGAAATCAACGTAAACTTTACATATGTGCTTCACAAAACAGTCCCACTCCAAGTAAGAGAGACTGTTATAGGGAAAATCGCTGGAAAAATTCGGGCATGAAAGAAAATTATTAGACATAGGTTTATTATATCTGTGTTTGATAGCCCACCTAACTTGGATCACCGAACTATCAGAAATGGACGTTTGGAAACTTGGTAGAAATCGGACTGAAATGTAACTAGGTCAAATAAACACAGCCTGTGGTACATTATTACAACTCGGAGCTTCCGTGAATAGTAATTCTATCCGGATAACATCCATCTTGCAACAGGTCTTCCTCCAGCCACTTTTCGCATCCATGAGTTTAATGACAGACCTGTCGGACAGATGGCGGGTGGACCGATTTTTTAAAGTAAATTTTTGAAGTCTACTTATCTTGAAACGTAAATCTACAACTTCAACAACTTTTGAGGGCGGAGGCCCATAAAATTTCCTCCATGAATCGAATGGGATCACTCCGGTACGAGATCCGTTCGCTCAAAAATCGCAGGTTTGTCTTTAAACTCGTGGATGCTAAAAGAGCCTGGTACAGACCTGTTGCAAGATACATATATAGAAAGTTTATTTACATAATTTCCTTTGCATGATATTTTTATTATTATACGGCTCTAAGGTCCTTGGAGAACCAGGGCCTTATCAAGAAATGATGACCACTCCTTGCGATCAGTCGCCTTACCCCTCATTCTTCTCACACCAATGAGAGCCTTGAGAGCATCCTCTACATCAGCATTAACAATGTTTTTACTGGCTATATAATGAGACAATAATCCTCGGAGATACGTTTGTTATGAAAGTATGCCATGACAAGTCGAGGTCAGTTCCTTTTAATCTTCTTCCCCCAGGCCTGCCATGAAAATGCGTCGTACTCGGTATCAATTTGTCGAAATTGTGATTTCACACCAGGCAAATGAGTGATGATGTCTCTCTTGCGTTTTCGAGATGAAGTTCGAACAGGATCATTGAACCATTTGATGCTTCCATCTTTCGAGAAGACGTAATTCAGGTGATCTGCACTTCCAACAGCTTCATTCTCATCATCACTGTTAGCTGATAAAGTGATAATGCTCATCAGAATTATTTTCCGAATCAATATCATCGAAAATTTCCTCCTCTTCTCCATCAACAATAGGTTCTTCTCGTTCTTGCCTCTCTAGTTCAGCGAGAAGTTGGTCGGGGGTAACAAATTTATCCATTTCATTCGCCCTGATACGAGATTGAGTCGAAAATAACACTCACTGGGGAGGAACGAAACGTCACGCTTAGATACTGGCGTCGGGTCAAACAGGCGCAGGATGTGGAACACGAGTACTGGCGTCGGGTCAAACTGGCGTGAGATGTGGTACACTAGCACTGGCGTCGGGTCAAATAAGCCAAAAAACGATCGTATCTTTGTCAATCAAGAGTGAAATCAATACTAAATCGTGCAGGAGGATGGAAAAGTAGATTAGACAAAAGGGAGGGGCGATCAGGATGTGAATGAGACCAAAGTTCAATCAAATATAAGCAGTTGGGTCACTATGACCCGGCGCCAGTAATTAAGGGTTAAGAGGATTTTTGGATGTCTCCCCACTGGCGTCCGCTCTACATGGGCAAGCCATCTAAGTCAATCGCTATGATGACTGCCACAATATCGGGCTGATCATACTCGTACAAAGCTCTCAGCTCAGCATTGTTCCGAATCCGCCATTCACCTAATTCACGTATTGGGCCATATATTTTACGAAGTACTTTTCTTTCCCAACAATTCAAGAGGCGTTCATTGGATTTCGTGACGACTCATGTCACCTTGCGTAAGTCACCACTGGTCTAACAATGGTTTTGTCAACAATTAGCTTTGCTTTTCGAGAGAGTGGGCGGAAATTGAGAGGTTTCTGGATAGATTAAAAGCATCTGCTTCCTGAGGCTAATCTCGCTTTGATTTCAGTGAAGACGTCATTATTCTTAGTTATAATGGCTCCTAGGTACTTCGCTACTGAGGAAGCTGTGTTCTAGGACGTTAAGAAGCTTAGGAGCTGAATTTCTGGATGTTTTCAACTAGACAGTCTTTTCCTCATTGATAGTCAGTCCTCGCTCCACTGCTGCTTTCTCAAATTCTTGAAATGCCTCAGAGAGTGCTGGTACCGTTCCTCCTACAATTCCTACGTTGTTGGGTTAGCCTATTGAAAATATAACCTCCTGGATTTGTACGTAAATACTTTACTATACTTTCAATGGAGAAGTCTAACAAAGTTGTTGATAGCGGATCACCCTGCCGGAGGCCTGCGTTTACAGAGAACTCCTCCATAAGGCGTTCGTGGACCTACACTCGACATGTAGCATTTTTCATAGTCATACTGACCATAAGAACTAGCTTTTATGGTATGCCGAGCTTGACCATATTCTCATATAATCGAATTCTAATAAAACTATCATAAGCTTGGCGGAAATCGATGAAAAAATGCTGCAGGTCCACATTGTGCTCGTATGTCTTCTCCAGGATTTACGTACTTTAGTGAGAAGATATGATCAAGTGTTGATTTTTTCTCCGGAATCCGCTTGGGTATTTATATATTATTTATATATTTGCGGAGAAAATAATTTAGATTTTTTATTCCACCTAAATTCAAGTTATTCTATTCATTGATTTCTACAATGTGCCGATATAATCGTACAATAAAGTTCACCGTTGTAGGTATTTCGACGTCTGCTTTAGTTTCGTACCAAGAGACTAATAGGTTTGGTGTTCACGGAGCTGTATATTTAAGAAGAAGTCATTCTAGAAGTCAATTTCACAAGACTCACTTATCAGATGAAGGCTGGCTCTGCTCAGGTTAATTTCTTCCCTAATCGATCTACCGCGCTGAAATGAGGCTATTTTCATGCCGTCCAGTATATAATTACCATTCATGGAAGTGACGAGTTTAAATAATGTAACGCAGGCTACGTTTATTTTATTTTGTTAAACTTGAATTGGATTTCTACCTGTATTTCTAGTGTACCAAGGTATCACTATCTCTTGATGTACAGTCCAGTTCTTCAGTGGATAGTCCAGTGATCAATGTGTAAGGGCTAACTAATACAGAAATAATGAACCTTTGTGTAATGATTTGTTGCGTTTTTGCGGGGTCAATTTTTCATTTCCAACAAAATATACCTCCTAGAGATTTTTTCTTACTCAACTAGAAATCCTTCTTTTTTTCGTCTTCTCGGTCTTACCTTAGTAAAACGTACTTAACTCCCTTAATTTTCATGCAAAATAAAACCAGAGGGTACAACTTTTTTAGCCTGGTCTTACTGGTAAAACAAATTAAGAAACATTGATATTCAACGATTTTGTTAAAATCTTTTTTTTTCCATTTTTTCTTTTGCAATCATCTTTGTTATAATGTCGAGCACTCTTTCGAGAAAAACTTTCTCAGAATCTCAGCTTTCAAACGGTATAAGAAGAAACATTTTCACAGTGTAATTTGATTGAGAAAATCACGTTTGAGTCCAAAAAACGTGGGTTCTTCAGTGGAAATAAACGTTTTTAATCAAAAGCACCATGGGGAGCCTCCTAATTCCAGGTGTGTTTTGTTTACTCTTTTAAAATCTTCTTCCATATCTCGCATACACGACGAATCTTACATAGTTATCTCGGTCAGTTCAGATTACAAGTTCGAAAATGCATAAACTGCAGTCTATTAGTGATCATGGTTTGTATTTCTGCGGCTGAGATATAGTTGAACTAAAAAAGTAGAATTTTACATCAAACTGATAGGGAATTTTACGCTCTTTCCAACGGTATCCTCAGATTTTATTCTGCATGAAAATTAAGGGAGTTAAGTACGTTTTACTAATGTAAGGTCGAGCATGCGAGAAAAATCTTGAGTTCGTTTTAAAGATGAAAAGTACATGTTTTAAGGTTGGAGCTATGGAAAAGTGGATGGAGTCCATCCGAATGGAAATTTTAAGAGCTACGACTTTACTCCTTTGACAATTTTCGATATCTCGAACGGTTTTCGAGATAATTCAGCTTTACATCGATGAAAGGCGAAATAAAGTGAAATAATGGCGGTGCATAGCCCTTAAAATCGTTATAACTCCGTCAAATGAAAATAACACACAAAACCCGTGTGGAGCATTGTAAAACAAGTAATTACAAACATTTTAAGACCTCGAACGCCTAATTCTACTGAGCGACTCGGGAGAAATCGCGTTTCTAAGATTTGCGGACGTTATCCGCCAGACAAACAAAACGGGCGCTCATACCGGCTTTCTGCAGGGTCCGTTGTGTTTTTTACTTTATTGCGAAGAAAATCAGACCACGTACGCTTAATTTGATGGATTGAAACCGAAGATATAGTCAATAAAACACGCAGACTCCAAAGCTTAGAAGAAATTCAAATCATGAACGCAAGCCGATTGAATAATAAACCCCAGTGAAAGAATTCGCAGCGTTTTTTTATTGAACCTCAATACCCCCCCCCACAATAAAAACATCTATAATTTATCAAGTCCTTTGGCACTCGTATTGCGTTAAAACTTCCCCAAATCCAAATTTAAACGATGTAGCCAAAGGTAGACAGATGTAGACACAAATATCATCATCAGATCAATCCAAATAGGTGTTTTGGATGAGAACCGATTTACGTGGTCTATGCATATCTCCTGAAATTCAATAATCGCTCTATCACCTGTAAAACACGCACACTCCGAAGCTTAGTAAGATTCAAATCATGAAAGCAAGCCAATTGAATAATAAACCCCAGTGAAAGAATACTTATTTACCCCAGTAATAATATTGAATAATATTTACCTATATATTATCAGAATGCTTCAACCCGTGTATCGGCTACTAACTACACTACAAGTATTCACATCGGCTATCACTCCAGTATCTACATTCACTACAACTCGACGCTATCGGCCGGACATCACTACGTTACAAACAAACAATAATAAACGAAAAAACGCAAATGTTGGCACCATAAATCGGGCCATACATCGGGAATGGTTTGACCTACGGACGTGTGGAAGGGCTCATTCGATTCCTAATGGTATGTTCTTCAAATAGGAAAATATTTAGGCCGATTCGACTAGTTTTGAGGTTTTCAGGGATTTTACAAAACTTTTACAGCCCACTTTAAATTGAGTGAGGGAGCTGGCTCAAGAATTGGGGCGTCGTCGGACCAAGATGGATTTTTCCTGAAAATTTCAGATTTTTTGCTCCAGCCGTTTCGGAGATATCGTGCGTACGGCGTACGGCGGACGGACGGAAAATTTTTTATTGCAGATTCGGATTCTACACCCTTTGAAACGTAAACCATGAAATTTTCAGGGGGGGGGGGGGGGGTTAGAATTTTTTTTTCCAGAGCGATTACAATGGTTTATTATTGAATAATAAACCAAAAAACCATGTTTAGGTCATAAAAAATCGAAAAAATCGTCAAAATATCATATTGCTATGGACTCAAAAACCGTTCATTTTTGGAGGAACTGACCTGGCAGGCCTTTTTCATTCGTTAATGGAAGCAACTACAAGTATGAACAAAATCGGAGGAGGTCGGTACATTTCGAGTCTGTCTGCGTATGGAATGACCAAAGTGGAAAGAGGAGGATTTCTAGTTGAATAATAAAAAATCTCTAGAAGGCAATTTCTGTTGGCCTGCAGAACGCCCTTGGGTTTGGCTCGTAGTTTGTGTAGACAGGGTGTATATGGGTAATTTAAACATTTCGGTCACATCTATGTCGCAGGTCAGTAATGCCATCAAAATCAACTGAAAGTGTTCTAAGTAAGTGTTTTAAAATTGTATGTAAAATTTGTGCCTAGAGGACCCAGGAGAAAATATCGAAGTCCGTATTCCTCACTCCCTACTGCTGTCACTGACTAGAGGTATACAACATCCATCGTCACTTCTCAGCAAAATATTTATTGGGGCTGTTATATCCACTTACACTGTGAACGAACTAAAATGGATAGCCGCTTCAGAAAAAAAATTGGATCAAAGCAAGTCGCCTTACCAACCCATTATTTCAGTGTCACAGGGTTTTCCTTCAATCTCTACTATGTTTTGAAAAGTAGCCCCCAACTGGCAGGAATGGGTGTTTATGAAGTTCTTCTGTTTTGTTGGCATCCTTTATTCAAGATGGTCCCAACGCTGGTTGTTGGATTTTGCCTAGACCTTCCCTGTCATTTCCCTGGGTAAACCACCCCTGGAGGCAGCAGTGTGGGTTTTTTTAACTCCCACTCCCTACTCCAATAACATTGATCGAATTTGTTGATAATTAGTGTAGTTGTTGGAAGTTCGTTGACAACATTTTGGTACAACCAGTTTCAATTGATTTGTGTCCTGTAAAGGCGGTGAAAGGCTATAACCTCACTCCCTACAATATCCAGCCAATAGCCCCTTGAATTGTAGGGAGTGAGATCTGCTTGTAGCAAGTGAGATTTTGGCATGGAAATCTTAGTATTTACTGTAGCCAAAATTAATCAAATTTGTGCTATTCCATTCACCTAAATTGAAAAAGACTTGAGCAGCGATTCCCATGGAGGTTGGAGGCTCAAGAGGGGAAAAAATATTAGTATATCCCTCCCTATCCACAAAAGTTTATTCTTCAAAATGGCGTATCAGCAGTACGGTTCAAGATTATGTGTGCTCTCTTGGGTAATATGCCGAGAGAACCGCAGTGATTGATTAGAACAAGAAAATTGATTCATGTTTCAAATTTTTTTTTTAGAAAAGTCGATACCCAAATGTTACCGCAATTTTGAAATGACCCGTATACCAATCGATTTTGCCTTCATGTTCCCCGATAACTCGTCATTTTGCTTCAAGCCGTTGAGTGTTGCCCATAGTGAACCAGTGGCGGCTCCAGGGATGGGGGGGGGTATGGGGGCCATAATCCCCGAGAACTCCGTTTTTTTTAGAAAGTCCCAAATAGGACTTTACCAAAGTGCATTTTTGTGTATTTTAAATTATTTATTCCGAAAATATATATATATATCGAAAAACATTTCTTAAAATATTTTCAAAGACGATAATTCTTTATTTCTATAGAGCTTACAAATACAAACTCCTAATTTAAGTCACGTTGACATTTTTGTTCGCTATTCATAATAGGGGACATTTTAAGTTGCTAAGTTGGCAGCATAGCGGGCTGCCGCTATTACGAGGTTTGGTGGTTTGGTTGGGACTGGGGTTGGATTTTTGAGTTTGTTTCAGACGTCAAGTGTGGTAGCATCGTACCGACTGAAGCCTTGGTTGAGGTCGACGATGGGTGAAGAAAGAGTGAGTGGACTGTGCTTGCTTCATACACATAGAAATATAATAGTTGATGTTGATAAAGTTATTGATAGATTTGCTAAGTCTGGCAATAGAAGGCTGGATTTTGTAATTTAGAAAATCACTGGCATATCAATACTTGTTTCAACTTCTGATTCACTATTATTCATATTATTGTTCATTTTCACATGTAATTCCCAATTCAGCAAGATAAATCATGTTTTATGAATGTGTAAAAAAACAAAATATTATTTGTGACTTAGATAAAACATTTATCGTTTAACATGAAAGTAGTACTTATTGCCTAAGTGTGTGGATTAAAATAGTATCGTGGAGTAACAAATTTATCAGGTAAAATACTGTCTGGTGTGCAATGCCAGAATACCATAGTTGTTGTGGTGTTTCAGATGAATATCTAATCGTAACCAAGTTGAAGTTCATTTAGCATATGAGTCAGTATCATTTCAAAGGAATAAATAAATGATTTAATCGTTAGGTACTTATAATTAGAATCATAATTACATAACATGTGTATCAAAGTACTACTATCTCGTAGGTAAAGGTATTAATAAACATGTATTGTTGGAGGGGGGGGGTTGCTAAAAAATAAACACAAGTTTCACTTGTGCCCCCCCCCCCCCCCCGGGAAACTATCCTGGAGCCGCCCCTGTAGTGAACGCTATAGAACGTCCTCGTAAGTGATGAAATAATCGAAAGAAATAAAAGCATAAACACGAGAAAATGGAGGGCTGGAAAACTGACACGGAAACGGAGAAGAGGAAGACAATCAGAGATCCACTTAAACAGGCTGCAATAAAATGGCGGTCGAAGGCAGCTCTTATTGAATCAACTGTTTACACCGGAGCGGAAGGAAAAGATAGGGAAGTTCCTCTCTAGTTTACAACTTTCCATGTCCGTAAGGTTTGAAAGTCTCGGCAAACTCGATTAAACTAATTGCAACGGGCTGACGCAATATTAATAAACTGGCTGATGATCCGTTGCAGCTTTATGCCTTCGAGTGAGTAGCACTGTTGAACTTGAAACTTCACGGTACATTATGTGTAGAAGCGGTGAGGGAATTGGCAAAAGTTGCAATCGGCCAGTGAGACTCCATGGAAGAATTTCCGTTCCATCCATTCAAGGATTTTCGTTTTGTTTGGGGATTAGACTTAAGGCCGGTTTCACCAACAATCCCAAACCATGATTAAAGTAAATCATTCTTTAATGGAACCATAGATTTAAAAGTGGGTTGCACCAATGCTATAAATATTTACATTGTTACTAGTAAACATCCATTTAAAACGTTTCTATAAAATGTTCTTTAAAACCAACCTACAATTTTTCGATACACTAGGGAGGTAGAAAACCTAACGTCCTTTCCAACGGTATCGAAATTGAATTTTCTTAAATACATAATAAATAGTCTGTGGTAGATTCCTCAGGTTCACAATTTGTGTAACTAACGAAGAACAACACAAAAACGCTGTAAATTCTTTCACTGGGGTTTATTATTCAATTAGCTTGCGTTCATAATTTGAATTTCTACTAAGCTTTGGAGTGTGTTCGTTTCACAGAATAGAGCGATTATTGAATTTCAGGAGATATGCATGGAGCACGTAAATCATTCTCAACCAAAATACCTATTTGGATTGATCAGTTGATCATATTTGTGTGCCTCCTGAAATTCAATAATCGCTCTATCCTGTGAAACGCGCACACTCCAAAGCTTAGTAGAAATTCAAATTATGAACGCAAGCCACTTGAATAATAAACCCCAGTGAAAGAATTTGCAGCGTTTTGTTATTGAATCACAATACCCCCCCCCCCCCCACAATAAAAACATCTATAATTTATCAAGTCCTTCAGCGCTCGTATTGCGTTAAAACTTCCCCAAACCCAAATTTAGACGATGTAGCCAAAGGTAGACTGATGTAGAGGGGGCACACAAATATCATCAACTGATCAATCCAAATAGGTGTTCTGGTTGAGAACCGACTTACGTGGTCTATGCATATCTCCTGAAATTCGATAATCACTCTATCACCTGTAAAACACGCACACTTCAAAGCTTAGTAGAAATTCAAATCATAAACGCAAGCCAACTGAATAACAAACCCAACTGAAAGAATTTGCAGTGAGCGAGAGAGCTGGCTCAAGAATTGGGGCGTCGTCGGATCAAGATGGATTTTTCCTGAAAATTTCAGATCTTTTGCTCCAGCCGTTTGGGAGAAATCGTGCGTATGGCGTACGGCGGACGGACGGAAAAATTTGTATTGCAGATTCGGATTCTACACCCTTTGAAACGTAAACCATGAAATTTTCAGGGGGGGTTACAATTTTTTTCCAGAGCGATGACAATGGACTAATTGAATAATAAACCAAAAGTGAAAATACCACAATGGATCCAAAAAAAGCATTTGGGAATCCAAACAAACATGGCGAATAACTGGTTTTAATCTTTGTTTAGGACGCCATCCACCCAAATGACGTTGGTTTTGATCTTTGACGTTGAGCGCTTGATCGTTGATTTATCTGAACTGGAGTAGGTGAAATCGACCATCGTTGATCAACAGTATAAATATTTTGTGAATCAACGTTGATTGAAAACTTTGGTGAAAGATTGATTACACTAAGTTGCCTGTCAACTGGTCGACTATCGACGGACGCACAGTGTGGAATTTTCAACATTTAGGTTGAGAAAAATACAATGTAAGAACGTTACAAATTATTACTTAAAGGATTATAATCCTTTAATGATAATTATCCTTTCTGTATTAGATAGCCCTCTTACGTTGATCACTGGAAACTTATCCCTGTCGATTCAGCATCAGGAATTACAAGGAAATGACATCCCACTTGCCAAAGATAGTAAATAATTTGGAATACCTCGTTTTTAACCAGTTTTTGGGATATAGTCAGGGTCAGTTACTGACAGGAGTAGAGGCGCATCTGTACCCTCTGCCCAAAATGAAAAAGATTCCTGATAATAATAATAATATTAAAAGTATAATATTACCATACTGTTTTCCAACTTTCCCCCATGAATCCTCATTGAAGAGCAGAAGATTTTCAACATCAAGCGCCAAACAGACCCTACGGATGGGTGAGAGGATGTTGGAGTTTTGAGTATGGAAAGGGGGGTTAGGGGTTTGTTGTCGGGGAGCACGAGTCAGCCATGCTCCGAATGGAAGGACCTAACGTGGAGAATCGTTGATTCTAATTAGGTCCATAGAATGAACCAGTGAGAGCGCCGCGAAATAAACCGCTTGAAGTTTCAGGGAGCACACCTAGTCATACGCTCACCCGCTAGAATGCGTGAATCTAATCACCAAAATACACTCTTATCCCATTATCAGTTGATTATCCCTAACCAGGGATGGCAAAATCTTAATCATGAATTAGATTAAGGTGGAACAATAATGTGTGGAAATAAACGTTCAAGATGGAGAAGCATATCGTGTTGTAACTACGTTGGAAATTGAGTAGGCTCATGGCCAATGTGGGAGGACCATCACCAACAAAGAGGAGGCTGCTCATGCGGACAACGGAGACTATCATGTTGTATGGGGCGGAAATCTGGGCAGAGGCGCTGAGATATAAAAAGTACGCCTTTAGGATGGATGCGGTCCAAAGGAGGGGTGCGTTGCGCATCTGCAGTGCCTATCAGACTGTGTCTGGACCAGCAGGTGAGTTGCGGGTGTTGTACCAATCGACCTTTTGGCTGATGAGAGGAAGCGGGTTCATGCCAGAAAGCAAGAACATGCGGCCAGAGAAGTCAAAAAAGAGGAGAGAGCAGAGACCCTGCAAAAATGGCAGCAGAGATGGGCAGCTGAAACCCGTGGAAGGTGGACAGCACGTCTGATCGGGGAAGTGTAAAAATGGACGGAGAGGAAACAGGGCGGCGTTAATTACTATTTAACCCAGTTCCTGACGGGGCATGGTTATTATCGGTCGTTCCTAAAGAAAATAGGGAAGACTTCCGAGGCAAGGTGTGTGTACTGCCAGATGGGAGACGATGATGTAGAACACACATTCTTTATATGCCCAAAATGGCAGCAGCTAAGGCAGGAATTGGTTGGAGTGATGGGTGATTTTAGCCCAGAAACGGTAATAGACAAGATGATACAATCTGCGGAGAACTGGAGTACAATCAGCACGTATATAACTATGGTGCTCAAAGAGAAGGAAGTGAACAGAAGCTGGGAATGAGCCAGGGTAGAAGTAGTGAAGACCAGTAGGAACCCTCAAGAGGTCAAAAAAGGGACTGTCCCGAAGTAATGCCAAAAAGCAGTCCCGGGACAGTCCTAAAAGACGAGAGTAACGGTGTTTTTTAGTCGGTATGCCACGATGGAGACCCCGACACAAAGGGTGAGGGCACACATCTTTTGACATACTGTCACTGTCACTCCAGTAATGGCCTTTCCACCAACCTCTATTAAAAAAAAAAAAAAAAAAAAAACGAAAAAAAAAACAAAAACAAGTGGGTGTGGCACATAGCTTCTTCGTATCCATAACATGACTGTATAGATCGAGGCTAAAAAATATAAATATACAGTTGACAAATTGAAGAAGAAGAAGAAGAAGAAAAACACATTTATTGAAACATCATGCTAAAGATAATTTTTTCCAAATAGTTTAGAGGTACTGAACCTTTCAAACATGAATAATTACATTATTATTTTATTATATTATCACATTATTTTCAATCAAAATGTATTACGACTAGGGACTTTGTCCGTCCGTCGGAGTGGTGCAAGTCACCAAGAATAACAGGCACATTTGTCAGGAATGGGAAAACGAATTAGGTTAATAAACCTTGCACATAGCACTATTATGTGAATAATAACAATAGAACAGGATAATGGAACAACTGTAAACAAAAAGAAAAAGGAGATAAAGAGCCCATAATCAACGCTGAAAGGGAGTAGGTCATGTCACCAGTTGAACTCTGCCACCAGCATTGCTCTATACTTCCTGGCCACCGAACCAAACCTTGCCAGAGCCAACCAGTCACCCTCATCAAGGAGCCTCACCATGGCGTTTGTGTCCAACGTTGCACACCCAAAGAACCTCCGTCTGAACTCTCCAAGAACTAGGCAGACTCCCAGGAAGTGACTGAGATCTTCTTGTACGCCCATGCTGCATAAAGAGCAAATTGTGCTTGGCCCGTCATCCTGGTCATAGGGTTTAAAATTAAGCTGCAAGATCGCACCTCTGAAGCGTACGACCCAGCGCACTACCCATAATGGATGCTCCTCTCGCTCACTAGATAGCAATGCTGGCTTGCGTTCATGATTTAGCAGGCGGTATATACAGCTCGACTCCATGGCCTTCACAACCATTTCACCTTTCCAGGTATCCTTTACAGAGCGCACAAGGCTCTCAAGCTGAGGCATCCAATTTTCCAGGTTGTCCAGGTCCCCATCAAATTGGCAGCCGTAGTTCCCCGCCAACACTTTCAAGTCCCTGAACCAGAAGACTCTCCTTCTAACGATTTCAGAGGCAATAAGTCTTGGGTATCTGCTCTGAGGCATCCGCAGTGCTTTCGTGAAATATCCGCATGCCAGGTGCAACGTATATGTAAAAATCGGTTCGGCTCCAGTTTCCAGATACAGAACATAGTTCAGTTGACAAATTGACGCTGAATGGATTGATAAAAAAAGTGATAAATTGACATCATAGCATTTCGAAAAATAAAATATATGCATCGTTCAATGATGGTTCAATATGGTTCGATCCAAGCTCGAGGCAAAACTTTATTTTCTCTTTATTACTCACGAGGACCATCTTTACATCAGTCCGAACAATCCCTGAAAATTTCATCGAAATCAGTCAAGAACTCCCGGAGTTATGCGCGTAACAAGGATTTCACGTTTGCGCGTGCGCAGAGGACTACTATTGATCCGGGCGTCATGAAACTCATAGGGGACCATCTACACATCAAACCGAACTATCCCTGAAAATTTCATCGAAATTGGTCAAGAACTCCCGGAGTTATGCGCGTAACAAGGATTTGCTGACAGACACACAGACAGACACGGAACCGAAATTGTTCAGAAAGGTCTAAAACGCAAAATGCGAGTGGAATTTTTGATTTTGGTGACAAAAAAATTTTCACATGCCGAAAGTGAAAACAATGCTTCCGCTACCTTGGTAGACTCGGAAGCAAAACGAAAATTAACAGATGAAAACTTTCAATGAACGGGTTGTTGGAGCTCTTCAAAAATTTTTCTTTATTGTCATGGAAATCTATATTTGGACGTTTCGCCCAGACACCGTGGGCTTCTTCAGCATGTATTTTCTTACAATAGTTTTGTCATTCCTCGGATTCATTAGAATCGTCGTCTACTCATCGATATCATCTTTTACTGCAAAGTTAACCATTAACTTTATTTTTTCAAAATTGGCATTCAAGTCAAACATCATAAAGCTGAACATACACGGCCAATAGGATGTGCAAAGCCTTCAGCATGCAGTAAAAGATGATATCGATGAGTAGACGACGATTCTAATGAATCCGAGGAATGACAAAACTATTGTAAGAAAATACATGCTGAAGAAGCCCACGTTGTCTGGGCGAAACGTCCAAATATAGATTTCCATGACAATAAAGAAAGATTTTTGAAGAGCTCCAACAACCCGTTCAATAAGAAAAATGGTCAATCCATGCCTCACCAACTCAAATAACTTTTAATGGTACGCGTACAGAAATAAGCATGATCGTCCTATAAAAATTCCAACACCTTTAGAGGACTCCGACTCAATTGATAGATAGCTGTAAAATCATCTTCAGCCCAAACATTACTGATAAATTTGACTCGATTAATAGTCTTCGATCCAGTATTCAACTAGTGAGTTACCTCAAACTCACTGTGTCCTTGTAATTCAATTTGTTGAACTATTATACCCACAGGTTTATGTATTAGTTATCGATGTTCTCAGACGAATTACTGTAGCGTAGGTGATTTATCAATTACCTATCTTAAATAATATTAATATATCAAATATTATTAAATAATACCACCAACCATCAATCATCATATAAATATAAACCATCATATTATGATCTGTTATGTTAGCAGTATCTAATTAAAAAGTACCTAGCAGTAATGTTTTAAATCCAAAACGCACGGACTCAATTAAAACTAAAACTGTACAGAATGGTCTGAAATTCAAAATCAAAATAAATGGAAATTTCGATTCGCGCGAAGAGTAGTTCCCAAGAGGGGAACCAATGCATTCGCTTCCCACAGGCTAACTTGGAAACTGTGGTGGTTAGGACGGCGCCGTGGTTATACCTGACCCGCACGACCGTTAGGTCTTGAAGGAGGGGTAGGTCTAGCCCCTTGTTGACCCAGATCTCAAAACGTGGAGCATGGTACTAAGCGGTACCTGTATTAGGGGGAGGCAATGTTTTCACTTTCGGGATTTCAATATTATCCTCCAAAACCTAATTCTCCATTCTCATTTTGCATTTTAGACATTTTGAATACTTTCGTGACTTGGCTCTGTGTATGTGTGAGCTTCATTTCTACAGGTTTCATCTGTTTTGGACGACATTTTTGGAAACTATGTCCGATAGGTTGTTAAGGTCTGCTATGAGTTTCGTTGCTTGTAGATCAAAATGTCTATGAAAATGAAATCTATGTACACAATGTGGGTTTTTTCGGGAACAACCGAATCAATTATTAATCAATGCACTTATTTCTGGGGGTTTTCGGGAGGTCGGAACCACTGAGTGGCACACGCCTGGGTATGCCCGGGGGCTATGACCGATTTCCCCACAGACAATGTCATAATAATGTATGTGTAATGTTGCAAATTAGTCGTAGAATCAACCTTTGACGTAAGCCCAGTCGCCTGTATAAAGAAATCTGAAAATGAATTAGTATTGTGAACGTTTGTACGCCATCAGAAAGGAAAAATGCATCCCCACCACCTAGTGCGGCCGAATGATGGCCATCATTATTCGAAAATTTAGTTAAAATGGCTAAGATCACGAGGTGCGTCAATATTTTTCCACATCCCTCGTAACGCAATCCGCTTTGGTTAGATCATCAAAAGGGTGAATCGGCGATTCCGCTGAAATGTCGCGGCGCCTGATCCCGTCCGATTGGCCGTTTGAGCCGACAAAGGCGTCGCCTCGGACCTTTGTGGAACTGTCAGCTAAGCCATCGCGGGAGGTTTGGAACCTCCAACGCCCGATTGCCATCGACGATGCCCGAAGGTTGGGGAACCGCTAATTGCGGCAAATATTGTTAGAACCGAGCGTTCTCTTAGCAATCTCTTTAGTGTGGGATGGACCTCTTAGCTATCTCCGTGACGTTGGATCAAAGATCAAAAGATTTGACCGCGATTAATTTTCAACACTCCCAGTTATAAATGGACAAATAACAAACAAATAAATTACGTCGACTCATCGGTTAGTAATTCATACCGTTACAGGGACGTCAGTATATCCAGGTTTTCTATCATCACTCTTATAAACTCAATTATGAACAAACAACCTGTATTTTTAAAAGCTAGAGAAAATTCTTAATCGGAGAATTCTTGTAGGTATGGGGCACCCTTGAATGGATCGCCCTTCAGAAAATCCCCCCCCCAGCACGACATCAAATTTGAAAATTGTAAAGTTTATTGTACTTGAGAGGTTTGCTAAAAAAAAAAAATAATAAATACAACAATTTATCACTGATAACTCCTCTATTCACCCCTTTCCAAAATTATACTCGAAAGATCTGAAATATGATTCAATACAAGGCCAAAGTTCTTGATCGAAAATTAAGAATCAGGAAAATTGGCTGTGTGAGCAGCGCTTAAATGGCTTGTCTAGTAACTCCCTATTTCCCGGCAGAAAATTCAAAATTTGCGGGATTTTGTAGCACTGACTAGAATCAGGACAAAACAAAAGTTTTGAAATCAATAAAATTAAATTTAAAAAGGGAAGAAATAATATTTATCACAATTACCGCATCAATTCATCCAGTTTCATTATGAAACTTGACTGGAATGAAATATTTTTGAACACTGAAACGAAATCTTAATTGACCAGAAAAAGAATTACATCGATTGGTCGAGATACTCGCTTGAAGAGCGCTTGAAATGATTGGCTGACACCCCCTCCATATTGAAGGTTGTTGCATAACCAGATTAAAATTGTGATCAAGGGAAATGAGAATCATGGGTTAGGGACAGGGATGGGCAGGATCTTAATCATGAATATGATTAAAATCTTAATCACAGAAAAAGAGTATGAGTCAAATCATAATCAAAGCGTATGATTAAGAATAAACCCTTTTAGGAGTTCACTCCAGTATCCACGTTCACTACATCACTAGGCTACTGCGATAAAAAAAAAAAAAACGCTGCAAAGTCTTTCACTGCGGTTTATTATTCAATTGGCTTGCGTTTATTATTTGAATTTCTACTAAGCTTTGGAGTGTGCGTGTTTCACAGGATACAGCGATTATTGAATTTCATTAGATATGCATGGAGCACGTAAATCTGTTCTCAACCAAAATACCTATTTGGATTGATCAGTTGATCATATTTTTGTGCCTCCTGAAATTCAATAATCGCTCTATCACCTGTAAAACACGCACACTCCGAAGATTAGTAGAAATTCAAATCATGAATGCAACTCAAATGAATAAAATTGAATAATAAACCCGACTGAAAGAATTTGCAGTGTGCGTGTTTCACAGGTGATAGAGCGATCATTAATTTCAGTAGGCACACAAATATGATCAACTGATCAGTCCAAATAGGTATTTTGGTTGAGAACCGATTTACGTGCTCTATGCATATCTCATGAAATTCAATAATCGCTCTATCACCTGTGGAACACGCACACTCCAAAGCTTAGTAGAAATTCAAATCATGAACACAAGCCAATTGAATAATAAACCCCAGTGAAAGAATTTGCAGCGTTTTTTATTGCAGACTTGGATTCTACACCCTTTGAAACGTAAACCATGAAATTTTCAGGGGGGTTGAGAATTTTTTATCAAGAGCGATTACAATGGTTTATTATTGAATAATAAACCAAAATATTCTTTACCAATACAAATATTTTGAATTTTAACAATTTTCAACGTTTTTTGGGGAGATTTTAGTGCTTTTTATCTATTGCTAGATATTTCCTTCAATGAATGGAATAAGCCCATTGGGAGATGCCCGCTGAACGTCCCCCGCCGCCTCCACAGCCGCCTCCCCAGTGAACTTGCGCCTGGCGGCGAGGGGTCGCCCGTCCCGCTCCCCTATATAACCGCCGACTCCGCCGCGCTACCCTCTTGTACTTCACATCCCTGTACACGGTGAGTACTTCTCCCCCACATGGCTCATTCTCGTATTTTAACTCGTACTTGATATAATATAAACAATACAATACAATAACCTAAAGTACTATACATCAATAAAATGTGATAAACGTCAAATGTCAACGATAAACATCCATGTTTACGGCCGATCTATTAAAATGAGGAGTATAAAATAACTCGGCGCTCCGCGCCTCGTACCTGCTTTGAGCCTTAGTGGCTAACATCACAATACATGGAACATGTTTTTAGCTTCAACTTGTTCCTCTTTCTCTTTATGTTGTCTGTAAAAAACAATGAACTGTTCGAAGAAAAAGAATTTTCTTCCATGTTTCGTTCCATAATTTCGTGACCCTTTCTGTATAATCAACTAAATGTGATGAAGAATAAATTTGTAATTGAACGGTTTACCCAAGATGGTAACTTATATGATGTAGGTATTTTTCTATTCCGGTGAGCGTCTACTCTAACCAACATGACAACCAAGTGACAATAAGAAAACAAGCGGCATTGTTTACTACATCTATACAGGGTGGATGGGGATCAGTGTGAAAATTTTTTTTGGGTAAAACTACATCAAAAATGGAGTAGAATGCCGCCAGAGTGGGGGTCCTATCTCAGTCCATTGGATAGTTATGATTTTTTAGTGCTTTCACGGTCAACTCCGACCTCACGTCATGAAATCGAGTTCCAGTCGAGTCCATTTTAATGTTATTACACATTTTCGGATTCAGCATTAAATTTCCTATAAGATAAACATAATTTCAACCTTATACAATTTCGATAACTCTGTTCATAATCGCAGTGAAAGGGAAAATGTGAAAAATTTGAAATTTTTCGATAAAATTCGAAACAGAGCCGACGTTCCAAAAATAGGCCAAGAAGTTGTCAAATCTCATAAAAACTTCCTCATTTCATGAGCTTTCCAACGGTATACTCAATTTCAGGATTATGACATTTTTTCTTTGAGAAATTAAGTTTCAAATACAAAAAACCAAGGTGGGGGCGGCAATCGTGGTAGGGAAGGGGGTGCAAGGAGTTACACACGTTTTCATTTCTTTCTGTTTCTTTATCCTTATTTTCTGTTAAAAAAAAACCTGCAAAGTACAACGAACAAAAATGAATTTAGGTTAACATTTGTTCGAACTGACGACCCCTGTTACGAATGTAACCTAGCTCGTTTTCGAATAGCTCTCTCATTAACTGAAAGTGTTAACTTCTCCTGAAGTTTTTGAGCTGCTGCTACAATTTTCCCCCTCAACTCTTCTTCTGTGTTCACCTGCGTTTTGTAGACTTCTTGTTTCAGAAATACCCAAACAAACGTGAGTAATTCCTTGCACCCCCTTCCCTACCACCGCCCCCACCTTGGTTTTTTGTATTTGAAACTTAATTTCTCAAAGAAAAAATGTCGTAATCCTGAAATTGAGTATACCGCTGGAAAGCTCATGAAATGAGGAAGTTTTTATGAGATTTGACAACTTCTTGGCCTATTTTTGGAACGACGGCTCTGTTTTGAATTTTATCGAAAAATTTCAAAATTTTCACATTTTCCGTTTCACTGCGATTATGAACGGAGTTATCGAAATTTTATAAGGTTGAAATTATGTTTATCTTATAGGAAATTTAATGCTGAATCCGAAAATGTATAATAAAATTAAAATGGACGCTTCAGTGTTCCAGAAAACTCGATTTCATGACGAGAGGTCGGAGTTGACCGTGAAAGCACCAAAAAAATCATAAGTATCCAATGGACTGAGATAGGACCCCCACTCTGGTGGCATTCTACTCCATTTTCGATGTAGTTTTACCCAAAAAAAATTTTCACACTGATCCCCATCCACCCTGTATATAATAACATACATAAAATTAAATCACGACATAAATACCAACAACAAGTACGCAAGGCCTGCGTGATAAATCGAGAGCTTTCCAACGAATGGAGAACGATTTTCGTCCGTCGAAAACTGAACAACTTTCATTTCCCTAGAAACAGCTCGGTTGTACGTGAAAACTATCAGAACAATTTCGTGACACTTTCTGTATAACGGTTTCTGTATAACACTTTTTTACTAGATAGGCCCGGCTAAAAACATGTTCCATGTTAATATTAACAACGGCAGAAACTATAAGAACCTGTGATTTTATGGAAATTTTAATTGGTGTCTTTCGTGGGTTTGTAGCAAGACTAGAATAAAATTGGAATCGAACAAAATTTGAATCACGAAAATCGGTAGTAATAAACATCAATAAAACGTAATAAACATCAACATCAAGTGTGATCAATAAACATTCACGTTTAAAGTCGATCAATTAATACGAGTATTATAACAACGACAGCGATTATACACAGTGATTTTAAGGATATTTCAATACGTGTCTTTCCTAGGGTTGTTGTATGACTGAAATCAAATTGGAATCGAACAAAATATACGAAAATCGGTTGTAATAAACATCAATAAAACCTCATTATCAAGTGTGAATGATGAATAACAATAAAGACGACCAATTAATACTAGTGGAAAACACTAAAACAACGGCAGTAACTATAACAACGAGTGATTTTAAGGAAATTTCAATTGGTGTCTTTCCTAGGTTTGTAGCAAGACTAGAATAAAATTGGAATAGAAAAAAATTTGGATCTCGAAAATAGTAATAAACATCAATAAAACCTCATTAACATCAAGTGTGTGATGAATAACATTCATTTAAAGACGATGAATTAATACTAGTGGAAAACACTAAAACAACGGCAGTAACTATAACAACAAGTGATTTTAAGGAAATTGCAATTGGTGTCTTTCCTAGGTTTGTAGCAAGGCTAGAATAAAATTGGAATAGAACAAAATTTGAATCCCGAAAATCGGTAGTAATAAACATCAATAAAACGTAATAAACATCAATATCAAGTGTGATCAATGAACATTCACGTTTAAAGTCGATCAATTAATACGAGTATAACACATTATAACAACGACAGCGACTATACACAGTGATTTTAAGGAAATTTCAATAGGTGTCTTTCCTAGGTTTGTTGCAAGACTAGAATAAAATTGGAATCGAACAAAACATGATTCACGAAAATCGGTAGTAATAAACATCAATAAAACCTCATTAACATCAAGTGTGAATGATGGATAACCATAAAGACGACCAATTAATACTAGTGGAAAACACTAAAACAACGGCAGTAACTATAACAACGAGTGATTTTGAGGATATTTCAGTAGGTGTCTTTCCTAGGTTTGTAGCAAGACTAGAATAAAATTGGAATCGAACGAAACATGATTCACGAAAATCGGTAGTAATAAACATCAATAAAACCTCATTATCAAGTGTGAATGATGAATAACCATAAAGACGACCAATTAATACTAGTGGAAAACACTAAAACAACGGCAGTGACCATAACAACGAGTGATTTTAGGGAAATTTCAGTACCTAGGCGTCTTTCCTAGGTTTGTTCGGTATGGCAGCGTCGACAGAATCGGTCACAAACCCACACACATCGTTTTTCGCGGATTCGGTCTTGGAAAGATCTGAAACGGATTGTGTTGACTAATATTTTTTCTTGTGTTTGTGTTTGGATTGTCTACCCCCCACCTCCCTGGATTAATTACAATTGGCATCATCTTTTCACGGAGCCTTGTTTCATATGGGCGTCTTAAAAAGTATGATTAATTCTCCCAGAAATACTCAACAATAAAATACGATGACCTGTAGTAATAAACATCAAGTGAGGAGCTTACTTTCACAAAGCCACATATCCAAATCTGCGAGAAAACGCTTTTTTCTCAATTTTCTATCTCTGAATATGAGTTGAATCAGATCCCCCTATCATTTCCGAACAAAACAGAACACATCCACGTCAATTCCGGGGCTAAAGTTATGTGTTTGCATCAAAAGGTAACAAATCCGTCCCCTACATTTTTTTCAGTGCCTTGCAATCGAAATGGCACATATCCTCCGAATTTCGTCAGGCGATAAGTCGTGGGTTTTCAAAAAGGCACATATCCAAAAAGAAGCATTGCGCCTTCGTCTTGACGTTGAATATTTACACGAGACTCGATAGATGGCAGGCATGACAAATGGAAATATGGAGTCAGGTAAAGTTTTCAATACAACCTACAGAATGGAGAATGAATTCTTTCTTTTTCAAAAAGGCACAAATCCATGAGTTTTGATCAAAAGGGCACATTTCCAAAGTGGAAATGGATATACAGCCTCGTGTTTTGGAGAAAATTGATTCATATTCTGAGGCATCTTTATCTGTGCCTTCTCACACATTACTCCGATGAGAAACTGCAGAAAAACATCTCCACTAATCTGCAAATCGTTTTTTTTTTCACTTCCTGAACATTTTGTCGGGATATGTGCCTGTTTGAAAGTAAGCTCCTCAAGTGTGAACGACAAGCATCATGTTTTACCGATCTATGAATACAAACGGTGACAACTTACCAATTACGTGTAGTGATTATAAGGAGATTTCCCTAGGTTTATAGTATACGTCAATATTAATCCCTCGATATGATTTCATAATGAAAATTGAAAGTTGTGTAATATGTAAAATGTTAATAATTGATCAAAAACTGGTGACAAGAATCGGTTGATAATTCTCGCTTGAGCAGCTATTGAAAGGATTAGCTATTACCCCCCCCCCCCCCCACTCTCCCTCCTGTCGCGAACAGCGAAATTTCCGAGGTTCGTTGCACAATTCTGATTGAACAAAATAAAAATCAAGAAAATCGGAAGAGGCTTACAGTTTTAGAAGTTTTGACAAAATTTGTAGAAAAACACACTATTTCAAGGCAGAACTTTCTCCAATTCCTCTCTTCTGTTATAGGATACAAAATTTCCGAGGTTTTTTTGAAGAAATTATGTAAAATTGGGATCAAACGAAACAAGAATCACGAAATTCGGCTAAAAATTGCTATTGGGCAGCGATCTCCCAGTAATACTCATCCGTATCATACAATAACCTACAGTAATACACATCAACAAAACGAAATAGATGTCAAGTGTGAACGAATAACATTGACGTTCTACAGCCAATCTAATAATACCAATCACTTATAGTATCAAGAACTTTTGAAATAACATTGTTATTTTCAAGTTCGTTATTGACAGAAGACGTCCGTTCAAAGAATCGAATGAGCATACTCTCTTACTTTTATCCGTTCACTATCTCTTGAAGTTTTATAGAAAAAAAGAACGTCAACACGATTGCGAATGTGAATCTGCTTGGACATAGTAAAAGAAATTTTTCCTTCGGGGGAAAAACATTAGATCATGGGTACGTCCATTGTTGGAGGTGTAATTAGAAAATTGAAATGATGAAATAAATAAAATACACACAAGATATTTTATGACAAATTGGCTTTGAACATTAATGAACAAAATCGTAAAAATTAGGAAATATTAGCGGTAGCGTTAGTAATGATCAATAATGGTTTATGTAAGAAAATATTTCGTGGTAAATGAGTCACCTTGCTTTCCGTTGTCTTTCTTGTAATTGAACGCGGATCAAGCATTGTTGTACTTGACAATCAGTAGTAACGTGCAAATCAATAGAAAAACGTCATTCATTTCTATGTAGCCTTCAATTTTCGATCTAAGGTGAAGGAGGGTGATTCCTATTTTACGGGAGAATCGCTGTCCTTCATTGATAAATAATTTTCTGTTCAACTTTTTCCAAAAATTATTTTTGTAGATTTTATGTGGTAACTAGGCCTACTCATGGCTGTCATAAAGTTCGGCTACTCTTCATTGTACATGCCGGTAATTGATCGAAATGTACCTCTAATCTCATTGTCATGGTCTGTCCGTGAGTCAGAATTTGAACTTAATCCGAAATTGTATCCGCTCGAAATACGTTTTACGGGGAATATTTTAACTAGTGTTTTTTTTTAGAATTAGTTACTGGATGTTAGTGCGCTTACAAGTGGGACTAACTTTTAAATAGTCTGTACGAATCAAATGCTCAAAGTTTGTCCCAAACCTTCTGTCTCATTGTCATGGGTTTGAAGGAAATCATCGTAGCTCTCTCAAATGAGGGCATTTTTTGGGGGCTCAAAAATAAAGTTAGCCGTTTGTAAAACAGGTGTGTACGTTTCATACTTCTCATTGTTATGGGTTTGAAAATCACTCTTAATCAATCTTATTGATTCGTTTAGCATTCATTTTGGGATAGGGATGTAAAAATTCTATTTATTGCAAGTTTCAATTTCTATAAGTGTTCATTAGACTCCTAAGTGCAGAAGGTTAATGTTGATTTCTCATTGTCGTGGCGATTTTAAACTTCATTGTTGTGGCTACACAAAAGCCGTCATGGCTGTTTGAAACAATTTTTTTTTTCAAGTTTGGTATTTGATACTAAATAAATACTAATATTAAAATGTGATACTTGTTCTAGCATAAAGTCAGGAAAAATTGAAATCAGATATCTGTATCATTCAACCTTACCTACACATCGTTTACGTAATTCTATCGTTATTTGGTTGACAAAGCTCATTGTCACGGATACATATCATTCTCGTAACCTATACAATTTTAAAACCTGAATTTTGAGGAAACAAACGAAAATCATGCGTGCTTGTACATCACTATACCATTAGAGTAACATCTAGATTGTATAATAAAAAAATCATAAATTTAGGAGAACAAATTTTTTTAGTCAGAATCAAAACCTCGGGTGTCCCGTTAAATGAGAATCACCCAGGAGCGTTGCACTTTGTGTGGAGAAAAAATAGAAGAGAAGAATAGCGAGAAGTTCATTGACCCGAGGAGATATAAGTCTCGCTAAAAATTTCTTGGCCCCAGCCAAAAGACATATCCATATCAAAAATCTCCTAGTATCATGCGAGGATCGCTTTAGCTGACACAATAGCCGTGGAATTTGTTTCAAGAGTTCTTTTTGGAATCGAGTTTTCCAAATCTTACTCGTAGATTTCTACGTCGTGCCTGTATACAGTATATCGCGTCATTGACAATCCATGTTGTTACTTTTCAATCAGTGGCGAGGGTCCTGCAGGGGTGCACTGAGGCTGTAAGGGACAACCTCGAAGGGAACGTGAGCCAAAACAAATGTGCTTTTCTCAGCCAAATTCAATTTTTAACTACCAATTTGCAAAGGAGATCAATCTTGTTCGCTTTCTCGGCTTCAAATCGTGAAACGAACCTCTCAATTCTACCTTTTAAAGAACTTTACCCCAGAAAACCGTGTTTTCAACAGTTGAAATTCATATCTCCCCAGCAAGAATCATCGTGGAGGTGAAAGCCCAATTCCATCTTTAACCCAAGCTTCATTTCTATTGTGGCAGCAAAGAAGACAAAGGAGGCAGAAAAGTGTATTACTTACCTCACATCCGCAGAGCCAATCTACCTTTTCGTAGTACTGAGAGTTGAACTTGCGAATTGTGGAACGATTTCTGCTTGCCTTTGAGGTTTGTTGCAGTCCTGGCAATAGTGGCATCGCGAATAATCACTCTGCTCCACTGATAATTTTGCGAACTTACGCTCTATGGCACTTACTGTATTCATCGCGTATTTACAGCTAATACAGATCAGTCACAAGGGTTGGGAACAATGATCTGATAATAAGATAAGAGTGTGTTTTGGTGATTCTAGCCAGTGGCGAGGCGTGACATTTTTGCTAGGTCATCGCCAGTGGCGGCGATTAGTAACCAGAAGTGGGAGTGGGGGTCTGAAGGGCACTCCCCCCCGCAAGTCCGAGGTCCCCCCCTGGGAAATTTTGAAAAATTACCTGTCAAAAACGCCAATCTAAACTGTTTTTGACGTAATTCACAAACCTCACCTTAAGGTTGAAAATCGCTTGCTACAGTAACCCTTTCGTGACTTTTAACCGAAATTCCACAGACTCCACCGAGAAGGTTGTCGGACTCGCTCAAAGTTGCGTGTTTGAGCACGAGTCTTAAAGCGATTTGATTGGTCGATGTTTTGGAGAGAGTTAGATGAGGGGGCCTCTGTGGCGGGGGGGGGTTGAGATACGCAGAATGACAGCGCTTCCACTCAAGCGCTAATGTCGCCGATGAGGGAATTGTATATTTAACATTAGTATTAACTAATTCTTTAAATTTATTAAATCGTCTCGTCATCGCCGAATCCAGAGATGACCACAGGCTTCGCCACTGATTCTAGCTCATTCTAGCAGGTGAGCGAACAACTTTTGACCCTGTGTAAGGTCTCTGAAATTTCGCGTGATTTATTTCGGGCCATTGGTTCATTTTTCGGACCCAGATCCAATCAACGCAGTGTTCCTCTTCCATTAGGAGCACAGACGGGGTTTAGCTCCCAGACAGCGAACCCCTAACCCCCCTCACGAAACTCACAACTTCACCATCCTCTCACCCATCCTGAGGCTCTTTTGGCACGTGGATTAGAAACTCTGAACTGTATCTGTCGTGCTGCCCTGCCAAAATATTGTTATCCAATGACCAATGGTCATAACATGGGCAGAAGTTCGTCAGCTGTAACTACGTGTAATAGACGTAGATCAGTGAATCACGTAGAACAACAGCTTTTCCAATTCAGAAATGATAAACCTTTGGGTGACAATTGGCATTTTTTCTTCTGTTTTAGGATTCTGCGCGTATTGTAACTGGGAACAAGAAACAATTTACCGATTAAAAAAAAAAAAAAAAAAATCGAATTTTATTGATGAAAAAATTTTTGAATCGAGATTTTCTGAATTGATACTCTTGTCGATTTTTATGTCAATCGATTTTTAATAACGATTTTTCAAAAATTGGCAGTTTTTGTTAAAAGGAAAATTAATTTTTTGTTCTCTATCGTAATACAGGAAATTGGAAACATCTGTACAGGTGAATGGGTTACTCATACAAAAAATGTTGTTTATCTTAGGAATAAGACGTATTTTGCATTTTCAATTTTTTCAAAACAACGAAAAAAAATGAAAATTAATTTTATGGGAAATCGAGTTTATTTTCAGAAAAATTAATTTAGGTTCCAATTTTGAATTTAAAAAAAAAATTGTAATTGACACTTGTATCGATTTCCCATCCTTACAACCTACTCAACTTGAATTTGAATATACTACTATCATTATTATCCTTACAATAATCATTTTAAAATAATAGTGCCTCATTACAAAAATAATAACTTTTTATTGCCCGATTTTGACATCGATTTTATAAAAAATCGATACTGTTGTGACAATTTTTCAGTTAATCGATCTTTTTTATTCGATTTTGAATCGATTAATTGTGTGTCAATTTCCCATACTTATTGTAACGTCAAAGTACTAATATTGAAAGGGTTATATTTTTTTTGGTCGATTACAAAGATTCGTGATCGAAAATATCAAACAAAGTCAGTACTTGAATCTTTTCATGAGCACAAGTGAAATTCACCAAGGTCCATTTGATGAGATTGCGTGGGTTTCCGTATCAATTCTGTAGCGGATTCGGTTCCTTCACCGCTTCTGAAGGGTTTTTGTGGCGGCGTATCGAAGCGTGCGGATTATGAGTTGGGAGGCCGAATGAGATTTTTATTGCATTTTCGCCACTTTCTGCGGATACGTTGGCAACGCCCACGCAAATCTCGTCCGATTCAACTGCTGAGCTCGAAAACTCAACTTGCCTCGTTTTCCATTCACATCCAACTCTGGTCCATATTGAACTTCTCAAGCGATTAAGCGATTTCATAAATTTAATGTATATTAGATAATTTCGCATAATAATATTGATAAAGTAAAGGGGATGCATCACAGGGATGTTCCTGTACCCGGTCAAATTTCATAAACGATCATATACACACATATTTATCATCACTTATAGATATTTTTAAAAACAGTCCGAATTCTTGATCGACAAAAAATAAAAATAAAATAGGCTGAGAATTTGAGTAGATATGTGCAAATTCGAAATTTGTGACGTTTAGTGCTCAAGAGAGGGTGGTATGTGTTTAGTGGGTATGAGTTTTTTACAATAACCCTCCACCCCGGTCGTCCCTCAAATACTTCAATTCAACTTCTGGAATATGTTCGGAAAACTAGGAAAAGGTTCTTTATCAAACAAAACAAGAAACATCAAAATCGGTAGAAAAATTTGTATGGCAGTCTTTGAATGGGTTATTTATTACCCTGGCAGGAAATTCAAAACTGTTTACGTTCGTTGCAGAACTAGACTACAATTGAGGGGCATTTTTACAAAACTTCATAAATCCATTCCCAATAATTTTTCAGGAAACTCAAAAAAAAAGTAGGTGTTCAACTCAATGTTATTAAAAATCGAATAAATGGTAAAACGCTGCAAATTCATTCACTGGTCTTTATTATTCAATTGGCTTGCGTTCATGATTTGAGTCTTACTAATTTGGATGTGCGTGTTTTACAGGTGATAGAGCGATTATTGAATTTCAGGAGATATACATGGAGCACGTGAATCTGTTCTCGACCAAAATACCTATTTTTATTGATCAGTTGATCATATTTGTGTGCCTCCTGAAATTCAATAATCGCCCTATCAGGTGAAACACGCAGACTCCAAAGCTTAGTAGAAATTCAAATCATGAACTAAAGCCAATTGAATAATAAACCCAGTCAAAGAATACTCATTTACCCCAGTAATAATATTGAATATTTATCAATATTTACCGTATTATTATCATATCAGAATGCTTCAACCCGTGTATCGGCTACTAACTACACTACAAGTATTCACATAGGCTATCACTCCAGTATCCACATTCACTACAACTCGACGCTATCGGCCGGACTACACTAGGTTACAAACAAACAATAATAAACGAACAAACGCAAATGTTGGCACCATAAATCGGGCCATACATCGGGAATGGTTTGACCTACGGACGTGGGAAAGGGCTCATTCGATTCCTAATGGTATGTTCTTCAAATAGGAAAATATTTAGGCCGATTCGACTATTTTGAGGTTTTCAGGGATTTTACAAAACTTTTACAGCCCTTAAAGGGCACTTTAAATTAAGTGAGAGAGCTGGCTCAAGAATTGGGGCGTTCGTCGGACCGAGATGGATTTTTCCTGAAAATTTCAGATTTTTGCTCCAGCCGTTTCGGAGATATCGTGCGTACGGCGTACGGCGGACGGACGGACAAAATTTTTATTGTATTGAAACGTAAACCATGAAATTTTCAGGGGGGTTAGAATTTTTTTCAGAGCGATTACAATGGTTTATTATTGAATAATAAACCAAAATCAATAAAATCAGATGAAAATAGTGAAGTACGTAATATTGATTTGTCACGATTACCCCCCCCCTCTGAAATTCTCTTACTCGCCCCATTTCGTAATGAAAATCGCTGTTTTCAAGACAACGATTAGAGGTCAACGGTTTATTGATTATTGATTATTGATTTATTGAATAATAAACCAAAACAGCGTGAACGATGTCCACTGTAATCAACCCACTGGATCACCTACGAAGTTCCAATGATACAGCACGATGAATATTTTTAGCATATTTTAATGAAATTCAAGTGCTATTTCTACCATAAGTTTGAGTTTTAATTTTTAATACACCCTTTTCGAGTTCTATTCTGCTAATAAAGATAAATTGCGATGCATTAAAACTAATTAAGTCCACAAGTCTATCATCTACTGCAACGTCTTTCACATACTGCTTGAATTCATGTGAAGAAATCTAGGAAGTGAAATAAATTACCAAGCTTATAGCGTTGGAAGAGATGTTAAGAAGAAGCCAGACCCGCTGGGTACTTAGCACAAATAGCTTTACAACGAAAAACGTCAATGACAAATGAGTGTTGTGCCGTGAGAACACAGAAGCTGGTCGAGTCCAATTCTTTGTGACTACAACACGTTCTTCCTTCGATTTGGAATTCGTGGCTCAGTAGTGGATTCCGCAAACAACACCGATGATCCTCATGTGGGAAAAGAATTATGTATGATCCGGATTCGGTAGAATGGAATTGCTAATAGAAAACGCTGCAAATTCTTTCATTGGGGTTTTTATTCAATTGGCTTGCGTTCAGGACTTGAATTTATACTAAGCTTTGGAGTGTGCGTGTTTCACAGGTGATAGAGCGATTATTGAATTTCAGGAGATATGCATAGAGCACGTAAATCTGTTCTCAACCAAAATACCTATTTGGATTGTTCAGTTGATCATATTTATCAAAGCTTAGTAGAAATTCAAATCCTGAACGCAAGCCAATTGAATAATAAACCCCAGCGAAAGAATTTGCAGCGCTTTTTTTATGGTTATCAGAATGCTTCAACCCGTGTATCGGCTACAAAGCCTTTTAGGAGTTCACTCCAGTATCCACATTACTACATCACTAGGTTACTGAATTGAAAACAAAAAAAAAATAATAAACCAAAACAACGAAAAATGTTGGAACCATAAATCGGGCCATACATAGGGAATGGTTTGAGCTACTGACCTGGGGAAGGGCTCATTCGATTCCTCATGGAAAGTTATTGAAAAAAAGTCCAAATTTAGGCCGCCTTGACTTTTTTTGAGGTTTTTAGGGATTTTACAAAACTTTGACAAACCTTAAAGGGCACTTGAGTGAGAGAGCTGGCTCAAGAATTGGGGCGTCGTCGGACCAACATGAATTTTTCCTGAAAATTTCAGATATTTTGCTCCAGCCGTTTGGGAGAAGTCGTGCGTACGGCGTAATTCGGACGGACGGAAAATTTTTTATTGCAGATTTGGAATCTACACCCTTTGAAACGTAAACCATGAAATTTTCAGGGGGGTTAGCATTTTTTTTTTCCAAAAGCGATTTCAATGGTTTATTATTGAATAATAAACCAAAATCTCGTTTGAATCACTTATGGGTAACGCTCAACACTGCAGATCAGAGTTGGATCAGTGGTTAGATCGAAGTTGGGACTTGATTGATCTTTAGTTTGGTTCCTCGGATTCCTGAAAACCAAGCTGAGGCTTAATTGGGGCATCGAACATCTGGTCATGTTCCGAAGCATAATTGGCTTCGAAAATTTGAGGTTTCTCCCCGAATCATTCCTGGCCCAAAATTTAATTGTTCTCTGCAAGTAAAATATTAAGTGGTTACCTAAGGGATGCAAATCTAAATCTTGTTAAGTAACGCTTGATTGCTCATGGCATTGTAGAGTTTGGGGGTCACTTTTAGGGATCGTAAATTGCGATTGCACGCTTTGGACTAATTTCTTCGAATCTGACATTCCCAGTTGCCTATCTCAGTAGAAATATTCCAAAACAGCAATTTTTCAAAGTGACGTGCTTAAAATTTCAGGTCATGTCCCGAAGCATCATTTCTTCTAAAATCTGACATTTCTCCCCGAAATGCGGAGCAAAAAGGAGATATGCATAGAGCACGTTCTCAACCAAAATACATATTTGGATTGTTCAGTTGATCATATTTGTGTGCCTCCTGAAATTCAATAATCACTCTATCACCTGTGAAACACGCACACTTCAAAGCTTAGTAGAAATTCAAATCATGAACGCAAGCCAATTGAATAATAAACCCCAGTGAAAGAATTTGCAGCGTTTTTTTAAACCACCACGTTTCAGTCGTAGGCAAACTTAGGGCGCTTCTGGGTGAGTCCAAAAAAAAAAAAAAAAAAAAAAAAACGCTGCAAATTCTTTCACTGGGGTTTAATATCTAATTTCATTCATTTGGCTTGCATTCAGTGTGCGTGTTTGGAGTGTGCTAGCTTTGGAGTGTGCGTTGTTTCACAGGTGATAGAGCGATTATTGAATTTCAGGAGATATGCATAGAGCACATAAATTGTTCTCAACCAAAATACCTATTTGGATTGATCAGTTGATCATATTTGTGTGCCTCCTGAAATTCAATAATCGCTCTATCACCTGTGAAACACGCACACTTCAAATCTTAGTAGAAATTCAAATCATGAATGCAAGCCAAATGAATAAAATTGAAAGAATTTGCAGCGTTTTGAACACTTTTTCGGGTTCTACGTAAAATTTCCGTTACACCCAATGCACATTCATAATCATAAACGACCCCTAAGGACCGTAATTGCAGTTCAAACATTGAAAAAAAAAAAAAAAAAAAAAATATTTACATTGTTAGTTTCTGAATTATTTGTATTTTTACTGCAGTTCCTAAAAACTTGCGATTCCTCGTCGATCTCATGGAGAAATTCCAGTTTGAAGGCGAAAAAACATTACGCAACTTTTGAACTGCAATCGAGTAATCCCGGGGATAAAAGAAACAGTTCGCGGTATGAATTGGGAAAATGATTAAATCCGCAAAATAGATAGGTTAAAACAAATAAAAAAATACTCCTTTTCGGGAAAAATGATTGAAAATCATTTATTTATTTATATATTGGCACATTATAAAGAAAACAAAAAATCTACAAAATAAAAATACCACTCATGAAGTAAACCATCACTTGTGCCCACGGAGGCTTAAATTCAGGGAATTTGTGTCCCTCCGTGGAGTTGCTGCAACCCCACTTGGTTATGCCAGTATGATGCTGTACATTCTTAGAATGTAAATTAACAAAAATTATAAGATTACTTCACACAAAAAAAAAAAAAATTGATCATTACTTCTATCATGCCTGTTCTTGTATCCTCTCGCATTGGTATATTTTAAATTTCTTCGCTGAGTCAAAACTGCGGACATCAATTTTATGCTTATATAGAAAATTCAAGGCGACAACATATGCATTCCTTCTATATAATTCAAGGTTGATTTTAGGCAGTCTAATGTTGGACCTATTTGTATTTCTTGTGGACCCAACCCGAGATAAATTACTATCGTCAATTCCAGTTTTGAAAACAAACAAACATGATTCTAAAATGAAAATTTCCTTAATTTTCAAGATACCTAATTTCTTATAAAGTAAACTGGATGAATACATACGAGGCTTATTTAAAATTATTCTTAAAATAGCATTATGTACAATGTGCAGAGGACGAAGCGAGCTTTTACAAGCGCCTCCCCAAACCAAAATTCCATACCTGATAATTGAATGACATAAACCGTAATAAACCATTTTCAATAACCTCATGTTTCCAAAACCCCTTAGAATTTTAAAAACATAAAAAAGTTTTCTCAATTTTTGAATGAGCAAATCCATATGTTCCTTGAATTTCAAATGTTCATCGATAATTACTCTCAAATATTTACATTGCTTAGAAAACATTATCAATTTACAAGGGCAATCTGGAAGTCTTCGACACTCGTAACTATGGAATTTTATTAATCGGGTCGAAATAGTCTTTCTATCAGATGCAGAGAACCTCAATACTGAAGTCTTGTCTAAATTGAGTAAAAGAAAATTTAAATCCAACCATCCCTTTACCAATTGAAAATCCAAATTAGAGACTTCCAGCAAATTATCCCAAGACTCATTCCAAAAAATTAAAGCAGTGTCATCTGCGAATCCAAATATTTCACCGCTGATGTTAATATCCATTAATTCATTGATATAAATGAGAAACAGAACCGGTCCAAGGACGGTTCCCTGCGGTACTCCACATGTAATTACTCTTGGCTCGCTTTGGGGATTTCTAATATCCAGACTAGTAAAGTTTAAATAAATCGGACTAGTGAAATTAAAAGAAGTCGCGCTCACAATGTGTTCTCAGAATCTATATCTGATATAGGTTAAAAATGTATTTATTTTTCAGCAAAATTGGTATATTATTCATTTTGTTGAAGCTCTCTTGAAAATCATTGAAATCATCATTGAAAATAAACAGCAAAGTGGCCAAAATGACTGTGAATGCCCAATAATCCAACAAATAAAATATATCAAATATCTAGGAGTTCTGTTTGATGAAACGACATCCTGGGAAGCACACACTGATGAGGTAAATAATAAACTTAGAAAACTGATTCCCATTTTCTACGAACTAAAAAATATTTTGAATAAAAAAACCAAGGTGCTTGTCTACAACGCGTTAGCTCAATCACTGATTAACTACGGAATTGTAGCATGGGGAAATGCTTACGCAAACAAAATACAAAATGTAGCACAAACCTAGAAATTACTTATAAAAATTCTATTCAACAAGCCGTACAGTTATCCCACAGAGAAACTGTTTTCAGAAACTAAAATTTTAACTACAAAAGAACTTTTAGAAAAAACATCAATAACAATAGCATATAAATATCTCATAACAGGAAAATTTGAGAGAACCACAAATAGTACCAGGTCTGGTAATAAAATAATATTAACACTGCCAAAGAAGAATACAACGGCAGGCATAAAATGTTACGATTACACCGGTGTAAAATTTTTCAATAATCGCTGTTTTGAGGAAGATATACTTAAGTTAAGTCTAGAACAATTCAAATTCAAGGTTAAAAAATTATTTGCTAAATAGAAGGTACGTTGCTTAATTTAATATATTCAGAGAGTAATATTACAGAGGAATAATATTGTCAATTAGTTCTAAGTTTAGGAAGTTACACTTTAGTTAGTTTGCAGGAAATGGTGTAGATTATTTTGGCACTTCGACTCCCCCCGCGTCACAAGTATTTGCTTACTTAGTGCGGGGAGTAGCACGAGAAAGCTGACTTTTTGTCAATAAATGTATCTATTTCACTTTTGTAATGTGTGTAAATAAAATGAAATAAAAAAAAAGGGATGACCTAAAAGGCAATGTCATTGTTGAACGATATAATCTCAACAAAAGCAGGTTAACCTACAAAGTGTGAACAAATGTTAACGCGATTACGCGATTGCGAGGAAAATCAAACCACGCGGCGTGAGCGTTTGCCGCACGGTGCCGCGCCGTTACGTCTGACACATAGAATGGCATTGTTTAACGGCGCCTACTGGTAGGTTCAGTTTGAGCGGTGCAATTGACCTACCGCCCTCCGGCGCAATTGACATCAAAAGCGGCGCAATTGATCGAACCCCCCAGCAGATCCCGATGGGCCAGCTCGCTCGCGTTCGTTTTCCACGTGAGCCAAGACACGGCGTGTGGTTTCCCCGACGCCTGCGCCTGCGGCTCGCGATTCCTTCATGTACCTAAACAGGCGCGAGCCGCGCCGTCCTGTGGAAGAGTTTTTGTCTCGAAAAGCGCGGCGAGGCAAGCGGCCAGCGCCGTCCTGTGGAAGAGTTTTCTCTCAAAAAGCGCGGCGAGGCAAGCGGCCGGCGCCGCTGACCCAGCGCCCGAGAACCTCAGCGCCTTCAGTTTCGATGTTCAGTTATTGGCAATGCATTTCTACAATATGGGCATTAACTTTCATGCGTTCGCGCCAACATGACTCACGCTCGCGCAGCTGTCTATTGACCGCCCTTGATTTTTCAATGGTTATCTTGCTGGTTTCTCTACTTTCCATTGCAGTAAATACAAAAGAACTAGAACGAAATTGAAAAAATTCATTACTATCCAATATAATCTCCAAATATAATCCAAGTTAATATCTCATCTATTAAGTCCTAATTGTAGCCATAAAACTATTTAGACAATTTAATATTTGCATTCGTTCCTTGTTTACACTTATTACCACTTTTTTGATGCTGTAGATCTTTATGTTCTGTCATTAATGTATGTTTATCATTGTTTACATTATTGAATGTTTATTTAGACAATTTCAAGAGATATGCATAGAGCACGTAAATCTGTTCTCAACCAAAATACCTATTTGGATTGATCAGTTGATCATATTTGTGTGCCTCCTGAAATTCAATAATCGCTCTACCCTGTGAAACACGCACACTCCAAAGCTTGGTAGAAATTCAAATAACGAACGCAAGCCAATTGAATAATAAACGCCAGTGAAAGAATTTGCAGCGTTTTTTTATGGAACCTCAATACCCCCCCCCCCCCCCACAATGAAAACATCTATAATTTATCAAGTCCTTTAGCACTCGTATTGCGTTAAAACTTCCCCAAATCCAAATTTAAACGATGTAGCCAAAGGTAGACTGATGTAGAGGAGGCACACAAATATCATCAACTGATCAATCCAAATAGGTGTTTTGGTTGAGAACCGATTTCGTATGCATATCTCCTGAAATTCAATAATCGCTCTATCACCTCTAAACACGCACACTCCAAAGCTTAGTAGAAATTCAAATCATGAACGTAACTCAAATGAATAAAATTGAACAATAAACCCCACTGAAAGAATTTGCAGTGTGCGTGTCTCGCAGGTGATAAAGCGATTATTGAATTTCAGGAGGCACACAAATATGATCAACTGATCAATCCAAATAGGTATGTTGGTTGAGAATAGATTTACGTGCTCTATGCATATCTCCTGAATTTCAATAATCGCTCTATCACCTGCGAAACACGCACACTCCAAAGCTTAGTAGAAATTCAAATCATGAACGCAAGCCAATTGAATAATAAACCCCAGTGAAAGAATTTGCAGCGTTTTATTGCAGATTCGGATTCTACACCCTTTGAAACGTGAACCATGCAATTTTCAGGGGGGGTTAGAATTTTTTTCCAGAGCGATTACTATGGTTTATTATTGAATAATAAACCAAAAGTCGTCGAAGTAAAATGTTCATAAAATTGGATGTAGAATCCGATTCTGCAATAAAAATTGGGGGGTTCCATTTGAAAAGACAAAGTTGGTGCGCGTATACGCCGTGCGCAAAAATGCAATGGTTAAATTTTTTGCCAAAAAAATAATAGATTACTTCGACAAGTTTTTTGATTTCTCCACAATCAACGGAAATAGAAAGAGTCTTTCGTTCATTAAGAGCCACCCTCTACCTATACTTGAAAATAATGAAAAAAAGTCACGCCTCGGCACTGGCAGTGAGGTAACAGGGCTTTGGGAAATTCAAAGGTTATTTTGAATGGTTTTCCCGAATTTTTAGATTATATCCATGTTTGTCGCCTAAAAATTCTTGCGAATTCTGTATCAAAAAGTCGTGGGACAGAAGTGTGGGATTTCTGTAAGGTAATTTTACCCGGTCATGCCAAAATTTTGTCTTTCAGCAAAACTCAGCTTCAGGCCAAAAGGCTCCCACTTTCCCAAATTTATTACCACGTCGGATCGTCCAGGAACCCATCGGGCTAACAGCTTTAATCCCGTATTGAGCTGATGGCTTGTCGCCACCGTAATTCGGAGACGTTGAAGTCGTCTCTGGTTAACTCTGTTCGTAATTTCCCTCAGGAAGTGCTGAGTGCTGCCACCGATGATTGGCCCAGGAGTTTATAGGTCTGTATGAATTAAAAATGTTGTCATTTTGAGTGATTCATCGTTTTAGTTTATTATTTAATAATAAACATTGTCCAAGTTTAAACCCAACTGAAAATTTTTGGTTTACGTTTCATGTAGAATCCATTAAGTATAATACGACGATTTCTCCCAAACGGCTGGAGCAAAAGATCTGACATTTTCAAAAACCTATTTGGTTGACAGTTAATCATATCTGTGTGCCAACTGAAACTCAATTTAATGCTTTAACCTTTTGAAAACGCAAAAACTCAAAATCAAGTTCGGCCTAAATATTAATTTACCAGTGAAAGAATGCGACCATCCCCACGTCCGTAGGTCAAACCATTCCCAATGTATGGCGCCAACATTTGCGTTTTTTGGCTTATTATTGTTTGTTTGTAACCTAGTGATGCCGATAGCGTCGAATTGTAGTGAATGTGGATACTGGAGTGATAGCCGATGTTGATACTTGTAGTTATAGCCGATACGGGTTGAAGCATTCTGATATGCATGGAACGCTGATGATATATAGGTAAATATTATTCAATATTATTAATGGGGTAAATAAGTATTCTTTCTCTGGGGTTTATTATTCAAATGGCTTGCGTTCATGATTTGAATCTTACTAAGCTTCGGAGTGTGCGTGTTTTACAGGTGATAGAGCGATTATTGAATTTCAGGGGATATGCATAGACCACGTAAATCTGTTCTCATCCAAAACACCTATTTGGATTGATCAGTTGATCATATTTGTGTGCCTCCTCTACATCTGTCTACCTTTGGCTACATCGTTTAAATTTGGATTTGGGGAAGTTTTAACGCAATACGAGTTCTAAAGGACTTGATAAATTATAGATGTTTTTATTGAGGTTCAATAAAAAACCGCTGCAAATTCTTTCAGTGGGGTTAATTATTCAATTGGCTTGCGTTCATGATTTGAATTTCTACTAAGCTTTGGAGTCTGCGTGTTTCACAGGATAATTATTGAATTTCAGGAGGCACACAAATATGATCAACTGATAAATCCAAATAGGTATTTTGGTCGAGAACAGATTTACGTGCTCCATGTATATCTCCTGAAATTCAATAATCGATCTATCCTGTGAAACGCACACACTCCAAAGCTTAGTAGAAATTCAAATAATGAACGCAAGCCAATTGAATTATAAACTGATAACAAAATAACAAAACAAAATGATTAATTTTTCCTTGTAACAGGACTCATGGCAGGACTAGGTATGTACAGTTGTGTCATCATCAGGTGCCAGTGATAACTTCAAAACCGTAAGAGCTTCTTCAATGCTGAAGGAAAAACTAAAAACCTAAAAACTCAAAAGTTTCGTTAATGCACATGCACACAACCGAGGTAAACGCGTTCTTCTGTTCTACGTTCCACGATTCACATTGAGAACTCTATAACAATTGAAACGGGAAAATATTCCAAAGTTGTTTGACAGTCCATCTCCAGAAAGGTGGTTTCCTACTTCAGAACTTTTCCCCCTTTTATTCGACTTGATAACTTTTTCACGTCTCGTAAAAAAAAAAAAAAAAAAAAAAAACTTAACAAAACGTGATGCGGTTATTGGTTTCAAAAGGCTGAGTTTTCACGTTGGTCTTCAAAAGAGCCACAATAGAAATTGTCTGCAGAACAGAGTGTGGTACATAGTTACTTCGCGTTAGTGACGTGAATTCGCTGATCAATGATGTATTTGTAGATTTTGCATGGGGTTCCGAGTAAAAGTGACCAAGTAAAATTTGCAAAATTTTACAGGGGAGCGATCTGAAGTTTCACCTATTTTCTTCTTACGAACACTGGTTGTGTGATATCTCATCCGACTATGTTTCGATTTTTCTTTATCCTGTAGGTAGTTAGCTAGTGCCCGCCTATGATATCGTGCTTCAAAATTCACTTCAGATTAAATAAGAGCTGTTTATTCGGAAAACTCTATTTGATCATTTTTACCTGCCTGGAGTTTCAAGCTTTACTCATTTGGTCAATTCAATTCTTCAAAAATCAGTCGCATAGTTACATGAAATTGAGGGATTGAATAGTTTTTTTCGTTAATTTATCGTGTTGCTAATAAGCATCTAATGACAATGATATACCTATTTCTGGGTTATCCATTACCTATCACTGTAATTGGTCATTTTCACCTGCCCACTATGCAATCTTACAAATCTTACACAGTAAAAGTGATCAAATGGCAATTGATAACATTTACATGCACCAGCGAGAGTACATTTATAATCCATCTCGTGTTTTGTGGTTGAGTTCAAATGCCATTTGGTCACATAAAACTCTTTGGGTCAGGCAGGTAAAATTTATTTTCAAGTATTTCTTGCACATCAGTTTGAAGATAACGTTCTTAGCAACAACACACAGTAGACAACGTTCCTTAGTACCGGAATAACAAAAAAAGCTCATTTTGAAAAAAATGTTACTTGGTCACTTTTACCCGGAACCCCACGATATGATCTTCAAAGATGTCGATAGAATGGGATATGTTCCCACATACATCAAGTCTATCAAATGGTAGGTCAATATTTTCATTAAAAAGCCTTTTTAACTTGTATTATTTATATTAAAATATAGTGTTTATGGGTGATCCCTATTTTACGGGACAATCGCTGCCCTTCATTTTTTTTTTTTTTTTTTTTTTTTTTTTAATTTAATTAGATAACTTTATTGTTTAAAAACATTACAGTTTTGCTCGAAATTAAATATAGTAGGATAAAGATCCTAATTCACGTGGCACATGTAGTGAGGTGTAGCCCAGTGGCTACCCTTCATCCAGTTTAGTCCATATTTTCAAACTCTATATCTCCTAATAGAGCGTCTTGAAGGCGACGTTTTTTCAGGCGACGGTTCGGTGGGAGTTCAGGTGAATTGGTGGGAATGGAAGCTATTAAGGGATTAGTATGGTCCACCATTTTGCTGCTCATTCTCATATATGTGTCCTTGATCACAGTCTTCACCATCGGGATTCCAAGATCATTGTGGAGAACTGAATTTCGCACAAACCAGTCCGCTCCAGTTATCATGCGCAATACCCGGTTTTGCAACACTTGGATTTTATTAATGTGATATGTTGCAGCTGCTCCCCACAGTCCACATGAGTAAGTCCATATTGGTCGGATGAGAGAAAGATATATCAGTCTTTTTGTTGAGATGGAGAGACGGGAATGTTTTGTGAGCAGAGGTCGGAGCTGGCGAATCCGCTGTCGGATCTTATTTGTCAGGTAGGTGACATGCTCTTTCCAAGTCATTCGCTCATCTAAGTGAAGACCAAGGTATCGCACATGTGTCACAATGGGTATTGTTTCGTTGTTCATCGTAAGTTGGTCTGTGAAGTTCTGTCTCAAATAGGTGAAAGGTACTGCAGCTGATTTGGAGCTGTTGATCTTGAGTCTCCATTTCCTTGACCAATCCTTTTCACTAAGGTGACGAATTAGTTCGTGAAAACTATCGGATTTTGTCAACGTAGCTGTGTCATCTGCAAACTGAGCTGTCATTACGTCTGGTGGACTAGGAATGTCATGAGTGTATAGAAGGAATAGTCCCTTCATTGATAAATAATTTTCTGTTCTACTTTTTCCAAAAATTATTCTTGTAGATTTTATGTGCTCAAAGTGTCATAAAAGTTCGGCCAATTGTGCATGCCTAATTTCGAAATGTACCTCTAATCTCATTGTCATGGGTTTGAAGGAACTTAATCCGAAATTTTATCCGCTCAAAGTACGTTTTACTGGAAAAATTCTCAAATGACTGGATGTTATGCGCTTTTGGGACTAACGTTTAAATAGTCTGTACGAATCAAGTGCTCAAAGTTTGTCCCAAACTTTTTGTCTCATTGTCATGGGTTTGAAGGAAATCATCGTAGCTCTTCGAATGAGGGTATTTTTTGGCAATTCAAAGTTTTTTCAGCGTGCTTCCGCCATTTCTATACAGTTGAGGCTCAAAAATGAAGTAAGCCGATTGTAAAACAGTTGTGTACGTTTCATACTTCTCATTGTTATGGGTTTGAAAATCACTCTTAATAAAATCCGATTGATTCGTTTAGCATTAATTTTGGGATAGAGATGTAAACACTATATTTAATGCAAGTTTATATTTCTATAAGTGTTCATTAGACTTCTAACTGCGGAAGGTTAATGTTGGTTTCTCATTGTCGTGGCAATTTCAAACTTCGTTATTGTGGCTACACAAAAGCCGTCATGGCTGTTGGAAACAATTTTTGACATTTCATGTCTTTGCTATGGCACACAACAAAATTGTCGTTATGTCACGTTACGTTACGTAAAGAAATATGTTCAATGATTATTATGATTCGTAGAAGTGAGGTAGGTAGGTACCTATATGATTATAGCTGAAATTTGGCTATTTGATTATTATGATTTGGCTGGTAGCCTCCTTAGGACGTGAACAATAAGGTACAG